>OZ024865.1:34432937-34802937 GCA_964017155.1 Oasisia sp. SBJ-2009
AGGGTGCACTGATGTCTGTCTGACAGGGCTCAATGACATTGGTGAGTCCTCGTTTAGAAACCAGGAGGCCTTCGGTGAAGATGTTTATTTTTATACAATGCTCTTGTGAACAGTAGCCATATTGGGAATGAACAGGTCATGGACAAACACAGGCATCTGTATCTGTAACCCTAACAACCAATATATGGTTCACAGCAGCTTAGAAAGATGTCATCGAAGCCTCTGCTACTGTAGAAATAAGACGATGATGCACACGGCTGTTGGAGGACTCGGTTCCATTGTCACATATCTCAACGACTACACTACCCAAAGTCCATTCCAGGGGCTGGTTTCATAGACCCTGCTTATGACATCATAACGAGCGATAACTCGTCGAAAGACTAAAACGTAAAGTTACGATAGTTGCGTTTCACGAGTCTGCTCCATAGTTGCACTTAATTAGGCTACTGTATTTAGTAGGCGTACCTTTACGCCAGTTGAAATATTTACGTGATGCTCCCTAAGTTTGTTGATGCTCCCGACACGCACACTCTCAACTTTTTATTTTTAATGTTTACACTGGATATCATATACATTCATCATAGCTTGTCCTTTGCAATACGAACGGCAAAGGCGGCAGCTGAAGTAAAAAAGGGTGTCTACATACACCACAAATACAGGGATTCCCCAGCGCGACCTAATTAGGTCAATTCTATGTTGATGTGTGAACGCGATTGCCAAATTGTTCATGAAACTGGCTGTAAGCTACATTGAATAGTCATTGTTAGCTGTGACCAGTAGACTGCATAATTGCTTGTAAAGTTACATGGCTTTATGAAACTGGGCCCAGATCTGGACAAGAGATGACAGTTCTGCCAGTGGAGTTGGTTCTAGAGATTGGTTCGGTGAGCATATGGCTTGGCATAGACAGACTGGTGTGGGTTGCTCGTCTAACCACATAAGGCTGAGGAAGCATCAACTTCAGATCTGGTGGATATAAGCTGGTGTGCATTTTGTACGGCACAGTTGTAGCAGCCACCTGATGTTTATGATGTAATGAGGGGATATTTGCCCAAATATACCCCCACCCCCCAAAAGACACCAGTGAGAGGGACACCAGCCCCAGGGGGACTTAACTAGCTGCACAAATGTTAGACAATACTGGAAACAACTGTTATTGTGTGGATAACATAACTAAGTATGTTATAGGTTCATGTGTCACAAAACTATCAGGTTATGGTAGGAAGACCAAACAAATGTATGAACTGTACTTTAATTGTGATGACAAATAAATAGTTACACAGCATCTAAGATGTGTCAACTTATCACTATAACACTACCTTACATTGTAAATTTATACATACACAGAATCCTGACCAGACAAACAGTATATTCACAGACACAAACAGTATATTCACAGACACAAACAGTATATTCACAGACATACAAAGAGCATATTTACACCCCTGATTGAACGTAGGTAATAATCACCTGGACGTAACTACAGCCAAGTTATTATTTTCCAGTAATCGGACTTTCACATGCATGTTTTTGGTGTTCTAGATAGGTTGCCATGGTTGCACAAGAATCTTGTGAGAAAACAAGTTTGGGTTCTATGACAGAAAATATATAGCATTTGGATGTTCATCAGATCACCATGACAACCACACACCAAATAACAACAATGACATGAATAGTGACCAATGGTCCAAATGTACATACACAGAGGGATAAAATGCTAGACAGGGTTACCATCATTCATCTTTCTTAGCCTGGCCTTAACCAATCACACTGAACAATAACAAAGACCAATCAAAAGCTGCCATTTGAAAAAAATAACCAATCAGATTTGGTGAAAATCGAGACTTCAATAAGTACACTAATACTATGTGTGTTGACTGATTGATTCACAGCATATTTTAACACACAGGAGTGATTCTGTCCTAGCTAATACAGTAGATTATTAAATACGTTCCAAGTAATTCTGCTAAGCAGTGTCCACAGTATCAAGGTTTATATTAAAAAGGATCATGTTTTCTCCAGTTAAAAATGGTCTGAATACAAACAGACGCAGTTCACGAGATATCACACCTCCGGTAACTCATAAAATGCATGTTTGTCTTACGGAATACTCAAAACCGTACATCGTTTGCGAACAACTCTGTCGAACGTACACGCGAGTCCATATTTTGGCTCCTGCTGGACGTATGACGCAGTGGTTTGACCACCGGTCATCTCAGCAGGCCAGCCAAGGATGTGACTCGACGGAAGATTTGCTGCGATCGCCGTAGTCGTAGAGAAGCTCCTCGCCGACTTTAATGTCACACGCGGCGAGGAGGATGAGGTAGGGACGCTTGCCGATGCCCACCACCTTGGTGTAGCAGTTGCTGTGGGTCTTGCTGTGGTTGAGCAACCGTCCCAGGCGACCACTCTCAGCTGTGGCATCCACACTGCAACATCCACAGCAGTATCAGTATACCACACTGCAACATCCACAGCAGTATCAGTATGCCACACTGCAACATACACAGCAGTATCAGTATACCACACTGCAACATCCACAGCAGTATCAGTATACCACACTGCAACATGCACAGCAGTATCAGTATACCACACTGCAACATCCACAGCAGTATCAGTATACCACACTGCAACATCCACAGCAGTATCAGTATACCACACTGCAACATACACAGCAGTATCAGTATACCACACTGCAACATACACAGCAGTATCAGTATACCACACTGCAACATACACAGCAGTATCAGTATACCACACTGCAACATCCACAGCAGTATCAGTATACCACACTGCAACATGCACAGCAGTATCAGTATACCACACTGCAACATCCACAGCAGTATCAGTATACCACACTGCAACATCCACAGCAGTATCAGTATACCACACTGCAACATACACAGCAGTATCAGTATACCACACTGCAACATACACAGCAGTATCAGTATACCACACTGCAACATCCACAGCAGTATCAGTATACCACACTGCAACATGCACAGCAGTATCAGTATACCACACTGCAACATCCACAGCAGTATCAGTATACCACACTGCAACATCCACAGCAGTATCAGTATACCACACTGCAACATCCACAGCAGTATCAGTATACCACACAGCAACATCCACAGCAGTATCAGTATACCACACTGCAACATACACAGCAGTATCAGTATACCACACTGCAACATCCACAGCAGTATCAGTATACCACACTGCAACATCCACAGCAGTATCAGTATACCACACAGCAACATCCACAGCAGTATCAGTATACCACACTGCAACATCCACAGCAGTATCAGTATACCACACTGCAACATCCACAGCAGCATCAGTATACCACACTGCAACATCCACAGCAGCATCAGTATACCACACTGCAACATCCACAGCAGCATCAGTATAGACACATGCACATCTTTTTATAGATTATTTTGACATTCGACAATCAGAGTTACTTAGTTAACTAGTCATCCATTTATTTTTATTTATTATTTTTATTAATATATTGCTATTATTTTAATACACTGCACACTTGTGCTTATTTATGTATGTAGGTTAATGGATATACCCAAGGGGGTAGTTGTTTTTATTAGCAGGAATGAGTGCATGTTTCATCAAAGTAGTATTGTAAAAGCATGTGTTTTATATTGCTTTACTTTAATATGAATAACCATTGTAAAGTGCTCCAGAACAATTGTTTGGTTGGGGCGCTACGTCAGAACTATTATTATCGCTGGACCTTGTATTAAATGTATCGTTAGTCAGATATATAGTATAGGTCACTCTGAGCAATGGACGTCTGCAATCATGTGACGAAGTGATTTGTCTCACACTAAAATTAGGTAAACAGTTTATTTACTCACTTGTGTAGTTTTTGTAAGTGATGTAGTACGTGTTACTCACACTGGTGAGTTACACGTAATCTGCGGTTGTTGTGAGTGAAGTGGTACATGTTACTCACCAGTATCTGCGGTTATTGTGAGTGAAGTAGTACATGTTACTCACCAGTATCTGTGGTTATTGTGAGTGAAGCAGTACATGTTACTCACCAGTATCTGTGGTTATTGTGAGTGAAGTAGTACATGTTACTCACCAGTATCTGCGGTTGTTGTGAGTGAAGCAGTACATGTTACTCACCAGTATCTGTGGTTGTTGTGAGTGATGTAGTACATGTTACTCACCAGTATCTGCGGTTGTTGTGAGTGAAGTAGTACATGTTACTCACCAGTTTCTGTGGTTGTTGTGAGTGAAGTAGTACATGTTACTCACCAGTATCTGCGGTTGTTGTGAGTGAAGTAGTACATGTTACTCACCAGTATCTGCGGTTGTTGTGAGTGAAGTAGTACATGTTACTCACCAGTATCTGCGGTTGTTGTGAGTGAAGTAGTACATGTTACTCACCAGTATCTGCGGTTGTTGTGAGTGAAGTAGTACATGTTACTCACCAGTATCTGCGGTTGTTGTGAGTGAAGTAGTACATGTTACTCACCAGTATCTGCGGTTGTTGCGAGTGAAGTAGTACATGTTACTCACCAGTATCTGCGGTTGTTGCGAGTGAAGTAGTACATGTTACTCACCAGTATCTGCGGTTGTTGCGAGTGAAGTAGTACATGTTACTCACCAGTATCTGCGGTTGTTGCGAGTGAAGTAGTACATGTTACTCACCAGTATCTGCGGTTGTTGCGAGTGAAGTAGTACATGTTACTCACCAGTATCTGCGGTTGTTGCGAGTGAAGTAGTACATGTTACTCACCAGTATCTGCGGTTGTTGCGAGTGAAGTAGTACATGTTACTCACCAGTATCTGCGGTTGTTGTGAGTGAAGTAGTACATGTTACTCACCAGTATCTGCGGTTGTTGTGAGTGAAGTAGTACATGTTACTCACCAGTATCTGCGGTTGTTGTGAGTGAAGTAGTACATGTTACTCACCAGTATCTGCGGTTGTTGTGAGTGAAGTAGTACATGTTACTCACCAGTATCTGTGGTTGTTGTGAGTGAAGTAGTACATGTTACTCACCAGTATCTGCGGTTGTTGTGAGTGAAGTAGTACATGTTACTCACCAGTATCTGTGGTTGTTGTGAGTGAAGTAGTACATGTTACTCACCAGTATCTGCGGTTGTTGTGAGTGAAGTAGTACATGTTACTCACCAGTATCTGCGGTTGTTGTGAGTGAAGTAGTACATGTTACTCACCAGTATCTGCGGTTGTTGTGAGTGAAGTAGTACATGTTACTCACCAGTATCTGCGGTTGTTGTGAGTGAAGTAGTACATGTAGCAGCCAATGTCAGTGTCCTCAGAGTATTTCTCCTCCCGTTTCTTTGCGAGTGAAAGGTCAATAAGGTCACCGGCGTACTCCACCACAAAGTCGCCCCGTTGGAATGGCTTTGTTGCAACCACCCCTCGCCCCTTGCCTTCAATCTCTGTCACCTGAATGACAAAGATCAGATATAGTTGATTTAAATACAAATACACTGAAAAGTAGTTCAAATACTTTTCATTTTCAGGATACATTACTATATAGGTAATATAAACAGTATTTGAAAACGTATTTGAAAAGTATTTGAAATATAAAATACTTTAGACAAGTATTTAAATACAAATACTTTCAATTCCTAAAAGTTAAATACAAATACTTTCAATTCCTAAAAGTTAAATACAAATACTTTTAAAAAGGTATTTAAATACTTTCAAATACAACTACAAATGTATTTGACTCCATGTCTGGTACAGATATAAGTGTGATGGCATTTACCTCAAACAATATAATATGATAGTAGACTACAGTGGTTGAATATATTTATAAAGGACGGAAGATACCCTCCAAAGTCCTCATACTTGTCTGTCCAACATGTTTCTTACATAAATTATCCACTGTATTTTTAATGTAATATTAAAGCTTTTTTTTTATAATTACATGATTACAATTTTACTTGAGTTATGGAGAGACGGAGAGTGGGAACAGGAGTTCTGGATGAATGAGGGAAAGAACAATAAACCCTTGAGGACGGCCATCAAAAACCCTCACGCCATGGAGAAAGAGGAGGGCAAAAGTGATGACAATATAATTGACATTAAACAAAGTCACATATCTTGTGTCTCACACTAACCTTTATTCCTTCCTCCTTGCCGCCCAGTATTGCTTCTTCCATCTCACTCTGTTGTTGCTTCTGTTAGACACAAAGTGGCAATGATAAATAAACTTCTTCACTGCCCAATTCAAACCATAAGGTACCAAACATCAAAGTGTTGTTGTGGTTACCCTGCTTCAGACATTTATGCAGGATAATATTGTTGACAGTCCAGAAATGTCCCAGTGGACACGTGCGTCTGAACAATCACACACATAGAAGCCATTCTAGATGCATGCATAAAAACACACAATAATCCCTGCACACATAAGTGTGTTGCCCGTCTTCAAAGCATAATTGAAATAATATCGTGCACCTGTGCAAAATCACAATTGCGAACATTATCTCAGGCTTATTTTAGCAAGATATGGAAAATTCACCATCATTCATAGCGTAACCATCATATCACACTAATATACATATCTTAACAATTGTTATCTTTATAGTCCAAAAACTTCTACAGTGAATATATATATAGAGGAGCGTGAGGCTATTGGAAGACAAACCTTGACCTCTGTGCTTGGCATGCGACAACTACGACGCACTGGGAAGTAATCAGTGAGAACTCGTGAAGACTTCTCCTCCTTTCTGTAAACAACAGAGAGTGACACAACCTAGTCAATACTCATACACATATCAAACTCGCTTTAAACACACTGAGGATGGCAGGTTTTGCCATTGTCACAGGTATACCACACAGCTGTGACAAAAGCATTTGTATCAAAACCTGCACTGGTCACAACTAATTATTAGCATTAAAAAATGACAAAGATTTATTTTTGCTAGTGAATTCCCTTTTTAAATGTTAATATGATTTTCTTGTTATGAGTACTTTGTACCATAGCTTTATCTAGAGACCCTTCCACCCGTCATTTGGACGGGTAAAAACGAATATGGACGGGTAGAAATATGGAGGACGGGTTGGGACGGGTAAAAAAAATGTAGGAGCAAAAAAAAAAGGTCTTCCAAAACCATAGATATTGTTAGTTATGCCTTGAAAGTGAGTGTAAATGGTGTCAAATGTGTGTTTGTAGCCCATTTCAGGTCATCAGGCACAATTTGAAAGTTTGTAAACTAGCTTAACAGTTAACATCAACGTATCCACCGAAACATGTGACTGACAAACCAAAACATGTGACTGGCAATAATTTGATCCTGCATAAAGCCCTGCTTTGTACAGATAAATAAAAGAAGTGTGTTACATAAAGCTAATGGTTTAAAAATTAGGAAATTAAGATGATACAATAACAATATGCTTAAAAACTTCAGTCCCAAGAATTTCTTTTTTTCGTACTATGGAAGTAGTAAAAACACTTATTAAAATGTTTAATCCTAGAGAATTATTCACTCTTGAATCAAACAAATAGTTTTTGGAAGACAGGGTTTTCAATACAACCTAAACACATACTATGAATCTAAGATCTCTCATCCATCCAAAAAAAAAACCTCACTTGTTTGGCGGTGCTGACTTGGGCCGATTCCTCGACGACTTCTCCAACGTTCCACCCCGCTTCGTCTTAACACCCTTCCTCGGTCTACCCCTCACACGCACCACTGGGGGCAACTTGCCCTCTTCCAGTTTGGGCTTTGTGTCTGCAGTGCAGTCTCCATTTGCACAGTTTACAAGTCCGGTGCACTTGTCACCGTTTATACACTTGGGGAGTTTTGCCTCGGTTGGTCTGGGGCTGTCTAAACGTGAGTCCGAGTGGCTCTTACTCATGCGCCTGTGAGTTGGGGGAGAGAACTTCACATCGTCCGCCTGACACCCGCCTGTCTTGTCCTGGTTCTTTGTGGGTGTACTGTCGGGGGTGGGAATACCATCCAGCCCAGGCAGACATTTCTCTCCTGCAATTGCAAATACATGCGTAACATTTCCTCTCAACAACTGACATGTACACTTCGGAGGGCTTTATGCAGGATCAAATTATTGCCAGTCACACATTTTGGTGGACATGTGGATATTAACTGCTAAGCCAGTTCACAAACATTAAATGTTTTTTTGACCTGAAAAAAGAATACAAACACACATGTGACATCATCTATGCTCACTTTCAAGGCATAACTAACAATATCTATGGTTTTGGAAGACTTTTTGCTCATTTTTTTCCCGTCCACCACCTGTCCACCCATATTTCTACCCGTCCATATTCGTTTTACCCGTCTAAATGACGGGTGGAGAGGTCTCTGCATAAAGCTATGATACTTGGTGAATCTGCTGTGCACACTTCCCTGATCTCACTAGGATCCTTTGATCATCCAACTTTCTGTTCCTAAAATTAAGCTAAATATTGGCAAATGTGATTTCTCTGTAGCTGCGCCAACAATCTGGAATCAACTCCCTGTTACAGTTAAACCTTTGAGACTATAACCACCTTACATAGAAAAATAAAAACAACTTTGTTTCAAGTTGCTTTTCCACAATAAATGTTTGGTTATTCCATGCTCCAATGTCGACTCTTGCCTTTCCGCGTGTATGCTTACCAGGGTACGCCAAATGATTTTGTTTGTCACGTCTCTGAGTTTTCCAGGGATATAGGTACTATAGATGTATTACAATGACACATTACTTACACTTCAGATGCTCTGTTAAATTTCACACTGACAACATACAAATTACAAAGTATGATTGTATTTATACTGTAGAATCACGGAGTAAAGATTACAAAGAGATCACTTCATGTAAACTTAAAATGAGCAATCAACCAAATTTCTTTTCAGAGATCATGGGAAAGAATTAGTAAGGGTGAATGTTTTAATGACCTGGAAGTATGTGAGAATTATTTTTCTTACAAAACATTTTTCTGTTTTTAATTATTTATTCCAGTCATAAGAACGTGTGAGCAAAGGGGGTAATCTAACAAATAGTGTCCCAAATTCATAATGATAAATACATTAATATAAACATATTGATTTTCTAATGTTATGATGCTAAAAGCCTATTGGCTAGATTAAATATATATTACCATCATCCTGCTGTTTTCTCAGAAGGGAAGATTTGCTGCATTCAATGTCCTTTTCTTCAATTTCTTCTTTCACTTCCTGTTCACTGCCTCTTGGACTAGGAGGGAAGTATTCAGGCAGTGTCTTCTCCATTGTCTCAGTTGCGAGTGTCACCAAGATAACTAACTATCTCCACTTGTTATGAGTGAAATCTCACGCAACCGATATCCAATTCACCTACAAGTATTCACAAAGTTGTTAGACAGGGAATGCGAGAGCTAGCTCGAACTATTTATTTAAAACTTGCCTTGTTGTAACAATAACATTCCAGAAATTTATAAAACTTTTCTTGTCACATTATGTGTGTGTTAAATTGAACACATTTCATAATTTTTATATGAATTTAGAACAGATATTCCCAGCAAACAAAGACCCGTGATTTCACATGTTCTGTAAGGGAATTCACGACTTCAACTATCTCAATTCACGCGTTTCCGTGTGTGAATTCACCGGATTCTGTGAACAAATTTGGTGTGTCGACATGTGTTTACCGTGAAATCACAAATTTTTCACGTGATCACACGTACTAGTGAAACCGTACAAGTTCTGACCCAGTACGACTCGTGTCAAGCTTGTTCAAACCTTGTGATAACAGGAAAACTTGGAAATACGTACCGGTGGAGCAGTACCAATTATGAAGCAGTATGACACGTGCCAACTGGTTCAGAAATGGTTCCTTGTTTGCTGGGTTACCATGAAATCTCTTTAGAAGATGGTCTTTTAGTTTTACTTTAAACTCTCAACATTCAAACAGGATAATCACATTTTCAATAGTTTTCAATAATTCGTAGACATGATATCTCTGTTTCTTCCTCATTACGATTATTAATTTGATGTCATATTAAATGCTGCCTTGTGTGGGTGGTTTCTGGGCCCCACATGTATTTCATTTAGATAGTTAATTACTGGCATTCCCCATCGACAGCTACGTATGATTCATCTTTAGTTATAACGGGAATTGCCTTTTGCTATCTAGGTTGACGACATTGCCCATTGACTTGTCTTTACTATATTTACATTATAACTATTACATGTTATTAAAGGGCAATTGCCATTTTCACACACATTCAGTGACTCTTTCGCTACATAAACATAGCAATGCGCAGCAGATTCCTATACCCATCATATCCTATACAGCTCTATAGATTAGGCAAGGAGCCATTTGGGTAAAATGCTTCTTTAGTCAGATATATTGGACACTGTCAGAAATTACATCTACAAAATGTTAACATTTAGTTTTCGCAAAATAAAAACAAGTCAACCTGGTTTTTGAGACATATCTTAAAAGTAGGGTTAAAGCGGATTAAACTTGCCAACATTGTAAGGCAGAAACTGAGGGGTCAAGTTTTATCATTTAAAAATAATCGTTGTACTTTGTAAATACTATGCCTATAATAGGCTAGCTTATTAAAAGTTGAATATTCATTTAGTAAATAAAAAATAATGTTGCATGATACATAAGAAGCTGGGCTGTACATTTATTACAATTTAATGTCCAAACATAAAACAGGTTTGAAAAGGCAGGCCCCCTACACAGCACACTGACTCTCCCAGCACAGTGTCAGTGACCCAATCTGAGGAATAATTTGTAAATCAACATCGACAACAATCTAACATTTTCACTGCTTGTCCTTACAAACTGTATTTAGCAATTTGTTGCTCTTCCCGCTCGACCATTTTTTAAAGGCTCGACCACTTAGTGTAGATCTGAAGCTAAGACGTAGAAAGGGCTGGACCCAACTAAAGTATATACCATGATTGTTCCAGGGATTGCTAAACAACCAGGCAGCCGCGAAAAGCAGCTCAAGTCAAGAGAGTTGAGTAGTAGAAAATGTGAGATTCCGATACAAAAAATTAAACTGATAGTGTACATCACACAGACAAATGGTATACACAATGTACAGTCGGTATATCATTTGGCCACAATTCTAAATTACATTCTACTAGCATAATCACAAGACATTGGATTACTGACTCTTTGCAGCGCACAGCTGACAAGTTTCGAAATCGGGTCCTTTCGAAAGCCTGTTGACACTACGCCATTGGCCTAAACATATCACGTGGTATTATGAAAGTTTCACTTCCAATATATTCTAACTGAAAATACTACTTACAACGTGCCTACTAGTTTTATTATTTATAAACCTTTGTAAATATTCCATTTCATATAAGTTATTTTGATGGCAACAAAATGATAGCCTCATGGGAACCGTGACGTAGCATTATGGGATGGCTAGAAATATGGCCGCGCACTTAGGAAACGGAGGTTAATCAAAACAGCGCTCTAACAAAATGGAAAATACTGCGGATGTAAGTAACTGGGGGCGATAGAATATATATTAAGATATACATAAGAGTTTCATCTTTTGCTTAGACTCTTACCAGCTATTATCATGTCATGTTAACATAATTGAGAATGCATTTAAAACTCTATGACTCACTGCGTTTTCTTCCTCTTTTCCTTGTTGGCTAAATGACAACATGTGGCTGTGATGTGTTGTCACTATGAAATAAGTGAACCCACTGCCACGTTGACCCATTGGCAGTGCAAGCCAACGAACATGTGAATGTTGCAGTCAGAACGAGTTGTCAAATGGGTAAAACCGCCAGTTGAACAAAATTTATCCAGAGGCCAATGTCAACTTTGACTTTGTTAGAGTTGCAGCCGTACTTACAATGTCAGTTGCTAGTGCAACTGTGCCAAAATGTGTTGGGTAATTCTCTGAGTCTGATGCTGAACTCACTTGGGCGACTGTTTCACTGCACATACATTTAATTCACCATTTAATGTCTCAATAAAATAGTTTTTAAACTAATATTATAACTCTAATTATTTTCAGGGCCAAAACAAATTCCAAGACTTATTGAGTGCAGCACTGAGCGAGTCTGGATTGGGTGATGATCTAAACGATGCAGCAGCTGATCATCTGCAGAATGACATTGTAAATATCCCGTCAAACGTCCATGCACCAACTATTGGGGCGGTGTCATATGTTCCAGTACACACTGTTGTCCAGGCACCCCAAACAGTAATCACCAGAGTTCAGCCAGGAAATATACCATGCTCTGTTGTTCGAGTTCCTACAGCCACCACCAGGGTGCGCACCGTTACAGCGAACTCAACAAATGCGGGGGTGAAGCGTATCATTGTGCGGGCAGTGGTACCACAATCATTGGCGGGGCGGAGATTCAGCGTGCCCGTGTCTGGTCAAATGGTTAACATTGCCCGCTCGACGGCTGGTACCCAGGGGCTTCCTGGGAATATTCGTGTTATTCGCATTCCAGTATCATCGGGGTCAAAAGTCGTTACACTGCCACTGTCCACAAAATCTGGCGGGAAAATAGTCCTGCCAGCATCTGCCTTATCGGGGCAGATGACTGGTGCTCCAAAGATTGTGACCTTTGGCTCAGCAACAAATAGTGGTGTGCCGAATCGAGGGGTGCCAGTCAATATTTCCAATGCTGTGACATCGACGGGTAAAAGTGCAATGACACAGGTGTTGCTACCACAGGGCAGTGTACCGGTGTCACTGCGGAATGTTACCGCGGGGACACATAATCACATCGCCTTGGTGACGCAGGCATCTGGCGTGTCCAGCATTATACGTTTGGTTAGTGCAAGTGCATCTGGTACCATGCAGAGCAGTGCAGATGTGGTGCAGAGGACGGTGTCCGTTGCCATGCCAACCACCGTCCTTTCCGTGGCACCATCGTCCGCAACATCTTCATCAGTCCAGCAAGTGGTACGGGTGACTAGTCAACCTCGGACACAACAACAACAACAACAAAAGGTAGCTTTGACAAACGTCGGAAATTCGGCAATTGTTGGTGTACATAGTGCAGCTAGTGTCGCTGGATTTAATGCACCCATTACATCAAGACTGGTGGCTACGAACACAACGGCTAATGTGGTGTCTGTGACAAGTTCATCCACCAAGATCGGACAATCCAGTAGTGACGTTGTTAACTTTGACAAAACTGACGGTGGTAGCGACAATTCAAGTGCAGTCCAGGTTACAGGTGTTGCTACCACCGCGTTGACTAGTGCTAGTGTGACCCATGCAAGTGCTGCCCCTCCCAGCACAGATCCTCCCGCCACCGTCGTGGTTGACGGGGATGTTAACCCGACAGTCACAGTCAGCAGTTGTGAAGCCACTGCAGTCACATCCGCTGACAGTGTCGTCCACAGCGAAGATGTGACAATGGAGGAGGCGGCCAGTAGCACAGTGGAGGACAAAACAGGAACAAACACCAGAGACCATGAAGAGAAAGCAATTGAGGTAGGACTGGCCACATTATGGCATAATCATGCGCTGTATTTTATCATGTCAAAGTGTGAATGTGTAGGTTGTATGACGAAGTAACTTAGAACGTGTCGGGTAAATAGTATAATACAAGTTAAAAAAATTACTTGGAAAATTGAAGATAATTGAATTGAAAGAAATTGAATAAAAGGAATTGCCATGAATTGGAGCAGGAATTGCAGTTGATTGAATGGAACTGCCCCCAGCCCTGGCTAGCAGAATGTAATAAAATAAATAATGAAGTTTGATCTTTTCAGAGTACATCAGAGGGAATATCAATGGACTTTGGCTCGTGTGATGCTGACCTGTTTTCACAGGCCTTGATGCAGCTGACAGATACAAATGCAAAGGTAAGTTCTGAACATATGTGCTGTGCAATAAAATATACACTACATCCAATTTATCCAAATTAATTTGAAGTTTATTTTGAATTAAATATGTAACATCAAACAACCCAAAAACAAATCTACTGCAATCAAGCATTAAATATTAAACTATGTTAATAATATTAAAATTGACTTCTTTTGCACCAATATATATCCTCGAAGATCAAGCTCAGTGGCGCGACAAAACCAAGGGATTAAGCAAACTCGTAATCGAAAACAATGCGTGAGTCGTCAGTGGATGGATGTTAAATGCGACTGGCAAATATTTCTCCGGCATAAAGCCCTCACTGGTGCAAGGGGTCTATGAATGTGTTTAGGCTTGCTGGTGTCATTTTATTTTTGTTTTACCAACTAATGGAAATAAATTTACCAGTTTAATGCATAAATTTGCCTAATAGGTCTCTTCAGCAGTTGGTGTTTATAAGATGTCATGAGCTCTTGTGAAGTTATGATAGATGCAAATCGTGACTGATGTAAATTGTAAGTAGTTGAATAAGGTTAACATAGACACAACAAATTGCTGAAATAACTGAGTGCTTATGCACTATACAAGTGCATGCTTTATGCCTTTATCAATTATATAAACTTGAGAGCAACATATTTTTTATTAATTTTAATATGTATTTATTAATATATGTAAATTATTGTTATACAGTGTTTCCCTAGGGTAATATGATGAGCGAGGTGGTATGGCAAAATATGATGGCCTGGGAGCTATGTTAAAAACTAGCTTCCAAATGGTACATTATAAAGTGTGTTTTAGCCTATTCCCTGGCATGTAGTGGGGAAAGAAATTACAAGTTATCATGTAACCGTGTTTGTAGTTTGTAGCATTAATCACAAAATATGTGGTCAGCATGGACACAGGAAATATGTAAGTAGGGCAATTTTGGGTGAGGTGACGAAAAAAACAACGAGGTGGCCCACCTCAGACATCATAATAGCAGGGGAAACACTTATATATTATTTTTAGATTTATTTTATTTTGTGCTGTTTATCATAAAACGTGCTTGTTTGGCAGGCGGCTGAGTTTGAAGCCGAGATGAAAGCAAAGAACACGGCCACAACGACTGCAGCCAAGACCACACCTGCCCGCAGTGTGGTGGCAGCACCGAAGCCTACTATGCAAAGCGTCCAGTCGAGTCATCCTACGATTGGACAGATCACTGCCGCCCCTGCGTCCACGACTGTACGTGTGATCCCAGCATGCCCTGGGACACAGCCATCGATGAATGCGGGCACGCATATGGTCAACTTATCCCAGTCCCTCCTTCGACAGACAACCTACCCCTTGACCCCAGGGTCAGTCCAGGGGTCAGCGACCCCCCAGGGTAACGTCATACGAATCAGCATGCCGAAATCGAGCATCGGCGGCGCGACGAGAAGTATCGTGATTCCGAGTGGGTTGCTAGGCAACGCCATGGTGCGCATGCAGCAGCCCCAGGGTATTGTGGGAATGCAGCAGATTCGACTGCCAGTGCGTGGCCAAGCTGTGTACAGCACCAGTGGCGGTGTTCGTCAGCAGGCGTTTGTCGGCCAATCGCAGAGGAACGTCGTGTACACCACCAAGGTGTTACCAAGCGGAATGGTGCAGCCGCTGGCGACGGCTCGGTATGGCATTCCACCAGGTGGCGCCGGTGTACGAACCACGATGCTGTCGATGGGTCAGAAGCTGTTTCCGGCCGGAACGACGGTGATGGTGAACTCGCGGAGTCGCTCCAACTCGCCGGCTCCGGTGGTTTACGGGAGCGCCGATGGAGCGTCGCTAAGCAACGGCATGATCAAGGCGAAGTTGACCGACAGGGACGTGTCGCGACTGTGGGTCAACGAGGACTTGAAGCTGAAGAAGATGAACGTGTTCAATGTGGGTGTCTTGTGTCAACATCTATAGAGAACTAAACATGTTAGTTGACTCTAATATTAATAATAATACAGTTTTTATATAGCGCTAATTCCCGCATGGCGGATCGATGCGCTGCACAAGAAATATACTAAATGTATATTAATAAATAGAAATGTAAATTATTATAAATCATATTAATTTTTTGGTTTTAAGGTCTACGTTTGTATGTAGATTATATAAATTAATAAAAAATAAATTAAACACTGCCTGTAAGATGTACTAAAATCTGGTATGTAAATTATATAAATTAATTTAAAATTAAAACCTTTACTAAAATTCTGTACATAAATATATATATATATATAAATATATTATATATATATATATATCTATAAATTATTCTAAAGCAGTGTTCAGTAGTTTCTGATTGTACAAATTGCAAGTGCCACACTATGAAAATTATTATTATGGCTATTTTATTCATCAGTATCATTTGCAAAAATGTTGACATTTGTTTTTTGATAAACAGTGAGTTTGATTGTTTTTATATGAACGTGTTATTGTCTTACAAGTAGCTGACATACATCATTTATTACAGGGGTTTCAAAAATATTGAAATAATATGCATTGCTAAAATATAATAATAATAATAAAGCTTTATTGCCATTTCATATTAAATTGGAATGTAGTCTGGCGCACATAGTGCCTATATATACACAATAAAATGAAATATGGCAAATAAATATAAAATATACAGTGTACATAATATTTATGTTCTTTAAAATAAAAAATAAATTATTTTGATCTAATAAATAAATAACATCTCGGATATCTTTTTTTTAATAATAGATTATCTATTTAAAAATAATTGTGTTGAGCTAAGAAATATATATATATAAATGTCCTTTACAATTATATATGATCTTCTAAAAATATTATTTTAAGTTAGTATTTTAAATAAATAAATATTATAACACGTCTAAAATGTCATTTAAAATTATATTTATTGGATATATCTTGTGAAACAACCGAAATAAGCCACTACTGTTAAATAGGATGATGTTATGTTGCCTGTGAAATATGTCATGTAGTAATTTTAACAATACTGAAGTAACTGTATAAATAACTTAACTATGGTGTAAGATGTGTCGTTGTTTGTAGCCGGTGGAGGCAGGACAGATGGGCTACATGTATGATGTGGAGGAGGAGGTGGAGGAGGCGGAGGAGGAGGAGCTGGGACACACGGAGACCTACGCCAACTACATGCCCGCCAAGTGTACGTCTCCCTCTTCTCCCAAATATTCATATATCGGCCTCGTGGGTGTTAAAAGTTGTGAACGTTTGTTTTGTACGAATCTGGAATCCAGTGATTGCATCCTTTTATTTGTTTAATATTTTTTTTACATTTTTGTAAGTTTTGTATTGTTAAAATGAAGCAAATGTTATAAGAGTGATGTTTTGAGAAATTGTGTTTTTAAATTGCGATATGTGCAAAATCGTTGTCCCATTCAGCCATGCTTCAAGTATTTTATTAATGTTTTGGTTATTTTTTTGAGAAAATCAACCAGAATTTAACATTGATAATATAACAATTATGTATTTCTGTTAAATTGACAACATTTATTCATGACATTGGCAGCTATTTTAGCTCAGTTATAATGACTCCAGCGGACAGTAGAATGTCAGATGTCTTAATATCAGTTGACGTGTACGTTGTCATGACGATTGATTCTCTCTGATAGTGAAACTAGGCCAGCGTCATCCCGACCCAGTTGTGGAGACGAGCTCGTTGTCGAGCGTGGAGCCGTCCAACATCTGGTACCACCTGTCTATCCCCGAGTCCACCATCGACTACGGCTACCTGTCCGCCCTACAGCTGGAGGCAGTCGTCTACACCTGTCAGAAGCACCAGGTGTTTCTCCCCAGCGGAGACAGGGCGGGCTTCCTCATTGGTTAGTACTTTATCTTTCTCCCAGATACTGGACGGGGCCCTTTGCAGGGCATTTAAAGTCCAACGAGAATTTGTAAGTCCATTACAGATTACACATTTACCCCTGTGTGTGATCTTTTACTTCCCCTGGCATAGACACCAAGTAGAAGGGACCACCAGCTTTTAGTGTCTCTTCCGAAAGACACAGGCAAATGTGAGGTGAACAACACTGCCTAAGTTTCGAAATGGCGGTAGGTGGGATTGAACCACCGTCCCCTCGATTGACAGTCCGGCGCTCTACCGCGTGACCACCACTCCCCATTTACTCGTGATTTAACAGTAACCTGTTATTATTCAACTTGGACCTGTTATTATTGTTGTCTGCGATTCAAGAGGGAAATGTTAATATTTTTGTTTGCGATTCATGGAGGGACAGGCTATTATTTTGTCTGTGATCCAGAACAACCCTGTTATTATTTATGACTGTTTCATGGAGGGGCTTGCTATTAATTTTGTCTGTGATTCAAGAGGGACCTATATTATTTTGAGTCTCATCCAAGAGTGATTTGTTGTTATTTTTTATCAACCAGTTTTCCATTGATAACAGACAGTAAACTTGGTATTCATACATATATGCATGTTTAATTGTTATTATTATTTGGAAGTTGTTAGTATTTTTAAAACAAGGATTGAATTCTTTTGAAAAAGTAATTTTAGAAAGTACCGTTCCCGTTGGCTAGCAAAACCAAATATGTAATTGTTCAGTTTTTTATGTAATTGCTCAAGTATTGTTATATAAACAATAGAGTGTCATTTTATATGGTTATTTGTTATAAAGCAACTGAATGCACCCTGATGTGAATTTGACAAAATGTTAGAAGAATGTGGCTACCCTCTTAATGACTGAAGGACATATTTCAGGTGACGGAGCCGGTGTAGGCAAAGGTCGAACTATTGCTGGGATCATCTACGAGAACTACCTCCAGGGCAGGAAACGTTCCCTCTGGTGGGTTCATGGGTCATTGACGCAGCATGGTTGCCCTAAAAATACTATCCACAATACATATCTCGTGTTGTAATAATTTAGCAAATAGTCGAACCTGTCTAGCATCTGTGGACTTGTTTGTAAAATATGTTATTTTACTATGAACTATTCATACAATCATTTTATATACAATATACGTTCATTTCATATACGTTCATGCATTGTTTGTCGAGATATCCAAATTTTAATGCAAGCAACACCATAATTCACAGCTGGCTGACGTCTCAAATTGTCTGCCCACAACAGGGTGTAAAATAAGAAGGCTGAGTTAAAGAAAAATGTAAAGGTATAGCTTTATAAACTATGATATTTCTTGAGGTGCTAACTGTGAATCTAGTGATGTACTGTAATGTGAAATAATATAATATATAATAATAACTTTATTGTCCAATTCATAGAGTGGAAATACACTTTTGCATTTTGGAGGTATTATTATTAAGTCACATAGTAATGCATGTATACAATAAAATCAAGCATGTAAATATGTAAACAGTAGCTAAAAATATATATGAAATATATTGGAATAAATAAATATGCTAAAACAAAATAAAAATAAGATTAATTAAGTAATTAATAAAGATGATAAAACAACATTGCATTGGCAGCGGTAGAGACTGTGGTGGGTCAACGATTATTTTTGTGTGGCTGATTCAGATACTTGATGGAGGAAGAAATGAAGGATATAGGGCTCGCTGGGTTTTTACTGTTGGCACTCTGTACCTCCTTCCAGAGGGGAGAAGGTCATAATGGTCGTGTAAGAAGTGGGTAGGGTCAGATCAGATTTTGGTTACCATTTGCAGTACAATTGCTCCAGACTAAAGTTGGTGTTGTTGTTTGTGTGGCAGGTTGAGTGTGTCGAATGACCGACTAAAGTTGGTGTTGTTGTTTGTGTGGCAGGTTGAGTGTGTCGAATGACCTGAGACTAAAGTTGGTGTTGTTGTTTGTGTGGCAGGTTGAGTGTGTCGAATGACCTGAGACTAAAGTTGGTGTTGTTGTTTGTGTGGCAGGTTGAGCGTGTCGAATGACCTGAGACTAAAGTTGGTGTTGTTGTTTGTGTGGCAGGTTGAGTGTGTCGAATGACCTGAGACTAAAGTTGGTGTTGTTGTTTGTGTGGCAGGTTGAGTGTGTCGAATGACCTGAGACTAAAGTTGGTGTTGTTGTTTGTGTGGCAGGTTGAGTGTGTCGAATGACCTGAGACTAAAGTTGGTGTTGTTGTTTGTGTGGCAGGTTGAGTGTGTCGAATGACCTGAGACTAAAGTTGGTGTTGTTGTTTGTGTGGCAGGTTGAGTGTGTCGAATGACCTGAGACTAAAGTTGGTGTTGTTGTTTGTGTGGCAGGTTGAGTGTGTCGAATGACCGACTAAAGTTGGTGTTGTTGTTTGTGTGGCAGGTTGAGTGTGTCGAATGACCTGAGACTAAAGTTGGTGTTGTTGTTTGTGTGGCAGGTTGAGTGTGTCGAATGACCTGAGACTAAAGTTGGTGTTGTTGTTTGTGTGGCAGGTTGAGCATGTCGAATGACCTGAGACTAAAGTTGGTGTTGTTGTTTGTGTGGCAGGTTGAGTGTGTCGAATGACCTGAGACTAAAGTTGGTGTTGTTGTTTGTGTGGCAGGTTGAGTGTGTCGAATGACCTGAGACTAAAGTTGGTGTTGTTGTTTGTGTGGCAGGTTGAGTGTGTCGAATGACCTGAGACTAAAGTTGGTGTTGTTGTTTGTGTGGCAGGTTGAGTGTGTCGAATGACCTGAGACTAAAGTTGGTGTTGTTGTTTGTGTGGCAGGTTGAGTGTGTCGAATGACCTGAGACTAAAGTTGGTGTTGTTGTTTGTGTGGCAGGTTGAGTGTGTCGAATGACCTGAGACTAAAGTTGGTGTTGTTGTTTGTGTGGCAGGTTGAGTGTGTCGAATGACCTGAGGGTGGACGCAGAGAGAGACCTGCGTGACATTGGCGCGGGCAAGATCGAGGTCTACCCACTCAACAAGGTATGGTTTTATCATAAGAAGTGGAATGGCAAACTTGCTGAAGTCTGACAATGTTTGAGAACATGTTTACTTCCCGTTTGTATGTGCGGTTGAACCTTGTTTACCTATAAAAAACATTATCACATTTTTAGAAGGTGACAGTTAACAGATGTCTGTGATTTGTAGTTGTTGATTGTTTATGCTTTGGTATAGTTTTCAAGTAATTGTTTAATTAGGGTTTTTTAATCACAATTATACATAATATATATATATATATAATACATTTTTTATGTGAATAAAAATAGTATATACCATTCTGAAAATGTTTTAATCAGAACAGGTTTAAAAACAGTTAGCCCACAAAATTTATTTAGACTTGTGTGTTTCCTTCTAGTTCAAGTATGCGAAGATCTCATCCCACATAAACAACAGTGTCAAGAAGGGTGTCATCTTTGCCACGTATTCGTCTCTCATTGGAGAGAGCCAGTCGGGAGGGAAGTACAGGACACGCTTCAAGCAGCTGCTGCACTGGATGGGCAAGGAGTTTGATGGAGTCGTATCCTTCCTTGGTGTTTGCTGTTTTTTGTGGGGTGGATGGGATGGAGTAATGAGTAGAATTCAAACCCTGACTTCGATTTGGAATTGGGGAGCGGTGGTTGCGCGGTAGAGCGCCGGACTGTCAGTCGAGGGGACGGTGGTTCAATCCCACCTACCGCCGTTTCAAAACTTAGGCAATTTCGTTCACCCCACATTTGCCTGTGTCTTTCTAAAAGACACTAAAAGCCGGTGGTCCCTTCTATCTGGTGTCTGTCCCAGGGGAAGTAAAAGACACACACAAGGGGTAAATGTGTAACCTGTAGCGGACTCATTAATTCTCGTTGGACTGTAAACGCCCTGCAAAGAAAGAAAGAGAAAGAGAAAAAAATGTCAGGTTGCTCTGCTGAAGAAAATTACTATACTGATGTTTTCATTCGTGTTGTCACCAAATATTATGACAACAAAATTAACCATTACAATTGGATAATTACGATACTGGGATATAACTAACTTTGGAGGTGCATTTCCATCCTGTGAATTGCGTATGGCAATAAGATTATGACCACAACAAAATGTCATTGTCATATTGTAGCTTTGTGTGGTTGCTTTGGAAGTTACCAATGACCAGATCTGTTTTATACAGGCTCATGGTGCAGTTAAACATATTAAAATACCATACTTTGTGGTTATTATTGTATTTTTATTTATATTTCAAACTCTAGTTGGTAGGTATGCATTTAGAATTTGACAGTGCTTCTGGAATTCCTAGGACACACACATTTAAATAATATCCATGAAAGACGTGTTACTATCGTGATCATCTTCCAGCCCACTGTACTGATCCATACAGAAGACACTGAGCCCCTCGCATTTCTCTACTTGTCATTTGTCCTTGACCAGTGGGTAGGTTGTCTTTGACGAGTGCCATAAAGCCAAGAACCTGTGTCCAGTCGGGTCGTCCAAGCCGACCAAGACGGGAATGACCGTTCTGGAGCTACAGAAACGCCTGCCCAAAGCCCGCATTGTCTACGCCAGTGCTACAGGTATGTTAGTGGCGCCCTCTGTGAGTCACACTGTGTATTATTCACAACATTGAGGGATTTCATCAGTTGGCTAATGTCAGCTTTTTTCATATATGTGTTTTGGACTTTGAGAAATGCACGATTTTCATGATGTTTTTATTCTGTGTGTACGATAACAATAATTATAGCTGGATGTTGGTTCTTATGCTTGCACATTATTTAAAATGCGTGCAGAGAAACTTGTAAAACTTTCCGCCTGTATATTTACATGAAGTAGATGTACCTTGACTTTGCAAGACATCGTCCAACTTGATGTTTTGCTTGTAGGAGCGTCGGAGCCCAAGAACATGGCCTACATGACCCGACTGGGGTTGTGGGGGCCAGGGACCCCCTTCAGGGAATTCAGTGACTTCATCCAAGCCGTGGAGAAGAGGTCAGTCTAAGATCGTGATATTTTCTATCCTAAATGTTGTTGTTGTTTTGTTTTTGACTCTTCCATTAGTCCTACTTTACACAGGTGGCAGGACACTCTGTAAATGGTATTGAAATATCAATGGTAACTTGTCTGCAAGGAGATGAAATATCAAGTGCTTTAGAGAAACAAACAGAGGTGTTACCTGGCATGTAGAACCTATGTAATCGTATCCGCAGCAAAGGCCTGGAATACACTTCCAAACAACATCAGAGCCAGCGCAACAGTCTGTGTCTTCAAGACAGCATTGAAGACACATCTTTTTAAAGCTTTGAGTGATACATGTGGACTTTCCCTTGGACATGTTCTGGACTGTATACATTTTATGAAACTAACATTTTTTTTAACTATTTTATTAGTATTATTGTATATACAGCTGTACCTTTTTAGAAACTACTTTACACCGTTTTTATTACTACTATACTGAATGGTAATTATATTACTATTGAAAAGAAATGTTGTCTTAAGATGTCGCTTTATTGGCATAGTATTGTTTTAACATGATGTTTTATATGTAAAAGTGCCATGAGCGCCACGATACCGGCGCTATACAAATTGCCATTATTATTAATCTTCCCCAATACACCCCTTTATTCCTGGTGTCTTGAGGTGAGGTTGACACCAATGCTGGCCGTCAGTGTAGGGTTTCCTCCTCTGTCCATCTCTGTTCTGATTCCGATGCTACTTCCTCTGCTGGTCTTCACTCTCTCTTACCATTAGCATTATTTCTCCCCTTCGGTACCCTGCCCAAGTCCCGCCAAATCTCTATGTGGTTCTCCTATCTCATTTATAATGTTTCTTCCGTTCTTAATGCATCCACATTCTTTGCTTACCTCTCCGTGGCAGTTCATTCCAAATCTTCAGCACATAATACCTCACATTAATAAAATTTATATAAAAATGTATTCTAAATTTATATATAAAAAATGTATTCTAAATTTATTTAAAAAAAATATGTATTTTAAATTAATAAAAAAAAATTACATTTATTAACAAAATTAAAAATTTGTTTTAAATTTATGAAAATTTATTTTTATCTTAATCCAGATGATTGGTGAGTATAAAGCTCGCCTATGCAATGGTTCCACCTGTTGGCAATGTAGCTTTAATTTATTATTGTTTTTAATAAATCAAATTTATTTTGACATGACATGACAAGGTGTGTCTACTGCTGTAGGGGGGTCGGAGCGATGGAGATGGTTGCCATGGATATGAAGTTGCGTGGCATGTACATCGCCCGACAACTCAGCTTTCAAGGAGTTACATTCCGCATTGAAGAGATCTCAATCTCCGAGAACTACAAGAACATCTACAATGCCGCAGTGACACTGGTACGTGGCCGTGTTACCGTTACTAAATCTGCCTCGATCGGTGATCGTTTGGATTATATCCCATGATGCACCACTGTAGGGTGTTATGTTCTTTATGCCCTTTCCTTGTAATGTTGTGGGTGGGCGTGAATGAAACTTATTAGTTATTGTTAGTTATGTTAAACTAATTAACTTGTTATTAGTTGTAATGAGAAGGTTCGTGTAAATGTTTAATAATCATATATTATTTAATATAGCGCCACATCCAACTTCAAATTGTTCATGGTGCTTTACATACATTAAAATCTAAAAATACAAATATACACCAGAAGAAAAACACATAAATATACTAGTGACATATATAAAAAAAACTATGAAAATAAATATAATGATACAAATTATTTAAGCTGAATAGAAATGTTTACCTACAACCTCACAGGTTGACATCAATTGTGCTAGAAATATATTTAAATATGATTTGAACTTTGACCTTTCAGTGGGTGGATGCGCGGGACAAGTTCCAGCGCGCTGCGGACCTGATCGACGCCGAACAGCGCATGAAGAAGGGCATGTGGGGCCAGTTCTGGTCGGCCCACCAGCGCTTCTTCAAGTACCTGTGTATCTCGGCCAAAGTGGCCCACTGCGTACAGCTCGTTCGCGAGGCTGTCAAGAATGGCAAGGTAGCGATTGTGCACACTGTGTTTTCATCAATTATGGAAATCGTAAAAAGTCACTGAATTTACCAGTGAATTTTCCAGGCTTAGAAACAAATTGAATTTTATTAATTGGCCCACCGAGAGTTTGTACAGATTGTGGAAATCATACAAAGACGTTAAGTTTTACTAGTGAATTTTTTAAGTTTTAGAAGCAATCATAATGTTACTAAACATCCCGGAGTGTCATCATATTTCAAAATTGTGGTTTAGTGTTTATATTTTTGTGAACAGTAAACTAGTAAAGTAAGATTGTATGAAATCCACAATTGTGGTTTAGTCTGTACAGTGCTGATATTTTCGCAAAGAAAATTAGTGTGAAATTCAGGTTAAAGTACATTGTAATGTGTCTGAGTGAGTGGTATTCCATTGGTAAAGTCAGAATCACATGACAGGTCCTATTGGAGGCTTATTCATACATCAAAGTGTTCAAGACTAATCAAGCCTTTAATAATTTCCATATGACATGTTCCTCTAGTGGGCGCACCGCTTGTGACACTTCTGTACGACAAGCCGCTATTCAGGTTTTGGCAAACTTTGCCATTCAAAGCATTTTAACTAATAATTATCCACTATGTGCAGCCACTTGTTGTATACGGTGGCCAAGCTGAATAAATTATGTATTTAATCGTTTTTATAGTTTATTATTGCTCTCCAATAGTTTACGAAAATTGTCACGTTTTTTAAGATGGATTATCCAAACCTGCAGTCCCTGCAATGGCGGAAGGCAGTATTTCGACCAGTGATTTGCCATTGTATGTTTTGGATGGTTTATTTGATAGTTTTGGCAAAGAAACTATATCAGATGATGATGAAGTTCAAAACTATGACAATGTTGACTTACCAACGAAACTGACCATAACAGCGTAATTATTTTTGGTCGATACCGAGACGCCAATGATGATACACGTTAGAGCATAAAACCAGAGGAAGGGCAACATGCATTATCAGTGCAATATAAAACAGCTCATTTTTTATTTGCTGATTGTCTTACTTTCAGAAAATATGTAACATCCCTGTTCATAAAATGCATATTTGGTCCTCAAATCTTGACTTGAAATTACGTTACCAATTTTGCTGTGCACATTCACTGGGACTGCCGTACTCAATGGTCACAGCAGATCAGGGCTGTAGAATTGAAATGGTTAAATCAAATAGTCGTATTAAATGTGAAAGTTAACATTTGGCTGAACCTATGTATTCCCTGTGTCCGTTGCAGTGTGTAGTTATTGGACTACAGTCGACTGGTGAGGCCCGTACCTTGGAACAACTGGAGGAGTGTGGAGGCGAACTCAACGACTTCGTCTCTACTGCTAAGTACGTACTACTGCTACCACAACATATGTACTGTCTTAGTACAGGGCCTACACATTAGTGCATTTCTGATGGCAGTAGAGAAACGTAATATGCTTCTGTTGTGTCATTGATGAAATTTGGGCACGTGAATAGTTGATTTTATTTGGGATATAGCTTTTTCTCCCTCTCACAAAAAGTTTCTATCATGTTTATTGCATACTCATCTAGTTATGTTACTGTCATCTTAACATCCACCCGTGACCTTAATATCTTGCCCAAACCCTAGTGTAATTAGTATGACACCTGAAAATCTTTAGCATAACTTTCTACTCATCGTTACATTGTACTATAAGCAATATCTAACCTTTTTCATATGCCCCTGCCACATCCTGATATATCCCATTCTGCTCTGTCGCTCTAGCTAACATTGTACCATCTCCTAATGTCTTGAATAGAAATATCTGATAGTAAAATGTTGCATCCATTTTGGTTTATTATTGCTACACAACATGGTACCGGAAAATAATCTGTTACCCTACCAAAGTATCTTACCCTCTATGTGATGTTACCCAAACTTAACACCTTACCACAAACGTAACATCTTACTCCATCCTGATATGTTTTGCTCAACCCAGCATTTTACCCAACATAATATCTTATCCCCAACATAACGTGTTACCTTCAACATAACGTGTTACCCTCAACATAACATGTTATAAGGTGCTGCATGATTTGGCACTGTAGTACCTAGCACGTCTGCTACATCCACGAACTCGCACTGTTTAAGTGTCATCTAAAGACATATTTATTTAAAAGAATATATGGTGCTAGTTAGCCAAATACATGACATTTTAGTTACTTTTTAGGGACATTTAGATTTTTAAATGATTTCTAACTTCTTAACATTTAGTTGGAGATACAAGAACTATTATTATTGTTATTATTATTATTACCCCCAACATAAGGTGTTACCCCCAACATAACATGTTACCCCCAAAATAAGGTGTTACCCCCAACATAACGTGTTACCCCCAACATAACGTGTTACCCCCAACATACTGTGTTACTCCAACATACTGTGTTACCCCAAATTGTCACTGACGGAGCGCCCTCTGTGTAGGGGTGTTTTCCAGACCCTGGTGGAGAAACACTTCCCCGCCCCTGACCGTCGCAAGACCCACGACCTATTTGGCCTGGGGAGCAGTCTGTTTGGGGAGAGTCCCCAGTCGTCTCCCACACCCCTCTCAGGGAAGAGGAAGAAGGACTTGGGTGAGTTACCCTACGAGGGTGCCATTGGTATTGACAAAAAATTATTCTCGCTTGAATCTGTCATCTTGATACCATGGTGTTATGTTGACGAAAAATCCAGTTAAAATTGTACTGTCGTAGAAATGTGTTATTTTGGCTGTTAAATGACACTTCTACATCTGTGTATATTTACCGTAATAATATGCTAACTTTGGGGACGTGTGACGGCATCTCCTAGAAGCGAATATCCACTCACATCTGTGTATTAATTCCCTTATTTTGGCCATAGACTTTGGGGCTACCAGTTGCTGTAAAGAGTCGTTTCTTTGAGACAGCTTGAGACCTAGTCATTGAGAGCATGAGATGTCAAAGTAATAGTTTACATTGCTGTTGGCATGTAATAGTAATAAGAAGGAAACTGTAATTGTAATATATTACGTTGTAATGTAGTTGTCGTAAATTGAATAAAGCATTTCGTCGGTCGTTCTTTCGTCCGTCCGTCCGTGATAACATCAGAATGTGTGGTGTCTGACTGGGGCTATTTTATTTGACATCAGGTTCAAAAGGAAAGAAGAAACGTAAGATGAAGTCAGGTTTCTCAGATGACTCTGATGACAGTAACTCGAAGGACAAAGGTGACTCATCGTCAGCGCCGACGTCAGCGTCAGACAGTGACAGCGCACAGAGCGGGAGTGACAGTGATGACATGGATGGTGACAGTGGTGACTCAAACCCGTTTGGCTCCGGCTCGGACAGTGATGATGGTTAGTATCAGTTGGGGGACAGACCACAATATTCTTTCTGTGTCTATGTAAAAAAAATTGATTTTTGTCCAATATTGATAAGATAATGAACTGATAAGGAAATTCTTCTGTCGTTAAACAGAATCCGTTGTGAAACTAACAGACATTTTTAAATACAAGAAGCCACCGCCATATGACAGATGACACAATTTCCATGAGACATAAAAGTATTCTGTTGTGCTCATAAGAATGTGAGTGAAATGACCGTGACATTGTGATTAGATGGATCTACTTTCGTTTCTGCAGACCCGTGGTTGAAGAAAGCGAAAGTGAAGAAAGACAAGAGGAAGATGAAGCAAAAGAAGGCGAAGAAGAAGAAGAAAAAGAAGAAACACTCAAAGAAGTCGAAGAAGAAGGATGACAGTGACCTTGACAGTGACATTGACGACCAGTTTGACAAAGCCCTGGAGGCTGCGGGGCTGAAGGCGACATCGGAGAACTCATCCAACCCGTTCAGTCAGTTCACTAGTAAGTATTGTTGCGTGGTACATTTCCTTTGTAGTGCTAATGATTGTTGTGAGTTATATTTCAACAAAAACAGTGGGCACAGTTGAGCCTCGCTTTTCAGTCTCCTCATCCAAAGACAGTCCCAACTGACTATGATTACTTTTCTATTCAAATCAGTAACCCAATATCGCATTTTGAATTTATATTCTCAGCACAGGAATTTGTATTACTGTAATAGTCATTTATCCTGTCGACTCCAGGGTAGAACCACTAAATATTTGTTCTACACAACAAAGAATTGCTTTGCAGTTAGTTTCGTTTGACACAAATCAAGTTCGGTTATATTCAAAATTAATAATGTGAAAAGTGTCGCCAATAGGTGCAGTTTGGTTAGTAAAAAATGTGAATGTTTGTTGAATTCTTTCTTGATCT
The DNA here is from genome assembly GCA_964017155.1 of Oasisia sp. SBJ-2009. Taxonomy (NCBI): domain Eukaryota; kingdom Metazoa; phylum Annelida; class Polychaeta; order Sabellida; family Siboglinidae; genus Oasisia; species Oasisia sp. SBJ-2009. The sequence continues at coordinate 34,461,821 of OZ024865.1, forward strand.
TTGAAAATGTTAATGTTGTTGTAGAAATAGCTAGACAGTTTGAACAGTTTCACTTAAGTTAAACTCGACTCAACCGAAAATAATTTAACACCATTCTCTGTAATATGTTATCAACTAGATTGCAGATATGTACAAATGAGCAAGGTCATTACATATATTATTAGATGCATTTAATTTTGAGTGTCAGATAAGTCTAGCACGAGTTGCAAAGTATAACTAAGATACACTTGGCCAGCACTCGGCCCCAGTGAACTAATCCCTGCTACTGTGATGTGATGACAGACAAGAAGACTCCGCTGGCTCCTGGCATGGACGCTGTTGATGCTGCCATCGCCATGAAAGCTGACCTACTCGAGAAAATTGAGAAGCTAGGAGACAAACTACCTCCGAATACCATTGACGAGCTCATTGACTCGTTTGGTGGCCCCGAGGCAGTGGCAGAGGTAGGGACTAGGAAGTCAGCGTCACACCTCACTCAGACCCCACAACACTGGGATAATCTGAATTTCTACAAAACTTTCTTTTTAGTAAACATTTCCAAAGTATTTATCTGCATGTTACGCTTATGGTGAAATTATGAACTCTTGGCTTCTAACCACATACTCGGTTTTGCTATAGTTTACAAATTAATATCTTCACTGTGTTATTAGAACTTTTTTATTATTATTTATTTTTTAATAATAATTAAAAAAATATTTAATTCACAGTTTATACAATCTTCGGAAAAACATCTGTCAAAATCACAAAATAATGTCTTGTGTGCAAGCAATTGATATGATTATATTTGATGCAGACCAGCTTTGGGAATGGCACTGTTGTGTATTTTAAAATGACACTTGTGTGTTTAAGAATGGCACTGTTATGTATTTAAGAGTGGCACTGTTGTGTATGGCACTGTTGTGTATTTAACAATGGCACTGTTGTGTAATTTAACAATGGCACTATTGTGTATTCACGAATGGCACTATTGTGTATTCACGAATGGCACTGTTGTGTATTTAAAAGTGGCACTGTTATGTATTTAAGAATGGCAATGTTGTGTATTTAAAAGTGGCACTGTTATGTATTTAAGAATGGCACTGTTATGTATTTAAGAATGGCACTGTTGTGTATTTAAGAATGACGCTGTTGTGTATTTAAAAGTGGCACTGTTGTGTATTTAAGAATGGCACTGTTGTGTATTTAAGAGTGGCACTGTTGTGTATTTAAGAATGGCACTGTTGTGTATTTAAAAGTGGCACTGTTGTGTATTTAAGAATGGCACTGTTGTGTATTTAAAAGTGGCACTGTTGTGTATTTAAGAATGGCACTGTTGTGTATTTAAGAGTGGCACTGTTGTGTATTTAAAAGTGGCACTGTTGTGTATTTAAGAATGGCACTGTTGTGTATTTAAAAGTGGCACTGTTGTGTATTTAAGAATGGCACTGTTGTGTATTACAGATGACAGGACGTAAGGGTCGTGTGGTGAGCACAGAGAATGGCAGTATCCAGTATGAGTCGAGGAGTGAGATTGACGTCCCACTCGAAATACTCAATCTCACAGAGAAACAACGCTTCATGGACGGTGAGAAGGTGAGTGGTGGGTGATCGTGTCACAGCTCTGTGGGTCCTTGTCATGGGCCGGGGATTGGGTTGGCTTTTCTTCCGACCCACTTCACATTATCTACCTTACAAGATGTTTCTTAAACTAAGCTTTTCCTGGGCCAGACAACACAAAACAATTGTAACTAATACTGTTGCCATTTATAACTTATCAATGATATTTTATGCAATAACCAAGACAAGTCCAATGTAGTTCAGAAATTGAAATGGCCAATTGAATGACATTTATTAATTAAATTGGTAGGAATAACATGTAACTCTAAAAACCCTACAACTATAGGACACTGAGCCCCTATCCAAGGTTTCTCCGAGGCCAAACCTCACAAGAACATTCTACATATAAAACTAATACATGCAAGAATATAAACATTCCCACCAAATACAAATTTTTTACTTTAAAAAGGTGGTGCCAATTCGCCACAAGGTCACAAAAATTACTGTGACCACCCCACTGCATTTACTGCATGTTTTGGTGACAGTAGCATTTCTAACCAAAAATAATTACTTATTACATCGAATTTTGCAATGATCATACAAAATACGATTCTGTTTATATAACAGTCAATTATATATATTTGACATTTTTCTGGTTTGCCAGTAATATGTTTTAGGCATATTTTCAGTAACATGGTGTTTCCTGTTTGTCTGTTCCAGAACATAGCCATCATCTCAGAGGCCGCTAGTTCCGGTATCTCCCTGCAGGCGGACAGACGTGAAATCAACCAGAAGCGGCGTGTTCACATCACGCTCGAGCTTCCGTGGAGTGCAGATCGGGCGATTCAACAGTTCGGTGAGTTCAGAACAAACGGTTTTGTGATGAGCTGTTATATTACCAATTTGCCTGTATTGAAACACCTGAAAAGTTTGTTAATTTCAAATTAAACCTGTGTGAAATGAAGTCTATCCACGATATTGTATGCTAGTCTAAAACGTGTTCTAAATAATATATTAGGTTGGCAAGGTATCATGTAGTATGTTATTTCAAGATTGTCAGCAATACCTAATTCAGATTTTTTTTTTATATTGTTAAAGCGACATGGTCCATTCGTAGCTTTTTATTTTTATTGCAAAATCATGTTAATCAGTATAAATTATAACTATTGTAGTGTCCTGACTGCCAATAAATGTTTTATCGAAACAGAACTGACTTCGTAATGTTAAACGTCGAATGTTTATATACGCTGTCACTCAAATCACAGCGAGTGACACCCACCCTTTCACCTTTACCAACTGGGAGCTGTGCACCTGGCTGGGTGTGGCGTTAGTGGCGTCATCTTGTGTTCATGTGATACTGCATCGCGTGATCATGCATTTCCTTCTGGGCTTTTAGCCACGCCTACAATGGTTTCGAAAACGCCTCGTGGTCGATTTGTAAACAGAGTTAAGCACCCTTTATTGCGTCTATTTTCAACCCCTAAATGGTACATGAAAACATATTTTGACTGTCTTTATGCTATAATAGGTATCATTTATACCGTATAACATGATTTTGCAATAAAAATAAAAAGCCACGAACAGACCATGTCGTTGTTGAAGTTGTTTTCAAAGACGTTTCTGAAAGTCTGCTCATTCTTGGTGATGAAGGATCTAGGCATTGTGGGACTACGTGCATAACCAGCAATTCACACATGCAAACTGTATGCGACCTTTCACAAATTAAGAATTTCATAAAGTATATATGTAAGACGTCACGGGTGCACGTTCTAAGTTATTTCACCCAGTGGCGCCCCCTGTGTTGCAGGTCGCACACATCGGTCGAACCAAGTGAGCGCGCCCCAATACGTCTTCCTCATCTCAGAGTTGGCCGGCGAGCGAAGATTCGCTTCGACGGTCGCAAAGAGACTCGAGAGTCTGGTGAGGAATTCAGGCAATTGCTTCATTTCCTGTTCCGATATAAATCATACAAGATTACATAATGGCATCTCCAGACACAGCCATTTTGATCTACTAATGTAAATCGTCGCTGTAGTTGTTTTGAAAATTCACAAGTGCAACTCTTATAAACTAACTGTAAGTTTTTGGTATTGCAGTGTAATTTGTTGCATTGTCATAGCCGTTTTATCAAAACAGAACTAAATTAATAGGAAATATAACTCGGAAATGAGTGTTGTTTTCTCGCTTGTGAACAGGGGGCGCTGACGCATGGTGATCGTAGAGCAACGGAAATTCGTGATCTCAGTCGATTCAACATCGACAACAAAGTGAGTGATGGACGCGGCTAGAGTTATAAAAGCAATTGTAGCCGAAAAAACACTGACGACAGTTAGGCATACAAGCTCCTAATAAAATATCATATTTTAGTTTTATTTAACTAATATTTTAATTAACTGAGTGGTTTGTAGATTTCCCCCCCCCAGTAATTTAGAATTGTCATGGTAATTTTGTACAATACTTTTAATGCATATGACTTCCTTTTTCTAATGCCAAATAATTTGAAAGTGGTTGTATGTAAAGTAAAATGTTTACCACCTGGACTGACTGGTTTCTTTGTAGTACGGTCGAGCAGCTCTTGAGTCCACCATGAAGTCCATCGTTGGCCTGGAGGCACCCCTAGTAAAACCACCTGCCGAATACCCAGGAAACTTCTTTGAAGGTGCGAACGTTATAAGCTCATATATGGGTAATTTCGTCTGACTCGTTTAATTTTGTTGCATTTAGCTGAAGCATCACTGTATTAAATGTTTTCTATTTACATGTTGCATTAAAAAAATGTGTGCATTTGTAAAATCTAGAATACCTGTGGAAACATTTGAGGTCATCATGTGTTGATGCAGCTACTACAGATGCATCACACACACCTGGCTTTACTGCACCATACATTATAGGAGAAGTAAAATCTCTAGTTTTGTGCAAGAGGAATCACTTTAGTATAATGTGTGGTGCTACTGTAATGGCAGCAAAAAGTCAAGTGGTAGTCTGTTTATAAATGAATGATTGAATTAGGGAATGGATGAACGAACGAACGAATGAAAGAAAGAATGAATCACCACATTCCTCTTGTTGGTTCACAGATGCTAAGACAGCATTGATTGGCGTTGGTCTCCTCACTATTGACGAACGTTATGGCATGCCAGTGCTTGAGAAAGGTATGTCACACTCCAATATTCAATGTAATTTTCACATTAATTTGTCCTCTTTGTAATCTTTCATCACGCAGTGTTTCAGTGATCACGTTGTATTTGTAATTTGTGGTTTATTTTTATTCAACCTCTTATGCGATAATGTCACACGTATGTATAGCATTTTTGTCAGAGTCACCAACTTAATTATGTATAATGTTTCTCTGGATGGCTGTACGTGTGTGACTGATGACACTTGTTGCCATGCAGACTACAACAGCATCAGCAAGTTCCTGAACCGTCTCCTGGGTATCGAAGTGACTCTACAGAACGCCTTCTTCCGCTACTTCATGAACACACTCGCCGCCATCATCCTGCAGGCGAAGAGGAACGGGCGCTGGGACATGGGCATTCTGGGTAATCATTTTCACAATGAGGTTATAACTGCTAGGATTTTGTTAACTTCTGCAGATGCTTAGTTAAATATCTTCAATAAATTACTTTATCTCACAAGTAGAGAGAATGGAAATAATTACTATAAGAATTTCAGAGTTCTCATTGGTTGGTAGCAAATTGGTTACTATGTTTACCTGGAGCAGACCGAATGGAAGGAGCTCCCTGTCTGTTGCAGTCTTATGTGTGGTGGTGTGGGAGCTCTTTGAAATTGTCTGAAGAAAATATTAAACCATAATTTAGCTTTGAATGGGTAGATCTATATTACCTTTGTCGGTGAGAAATGGTTCATTCTGGGACAGACACTGTCCACACAGCTGTGTGTAGATTGAAGTTTCTAAATATTTGAGAAGGATTTGTTGATGTTTTGAATGTTTTTGTGTCAGATCTTGGAGCTGGTAGCGAGGACGTCAAGAAGATTCACACGAAGACGTTTGTTGGGAACTTCTCAGGCACGACGACCAAGACAGAGCTACACACGGTCAGTGTCTCTGTCTGTGTCATTCCTCAGTTAGACTGTCATCATAAGGCCTTCACGCAGTCACTTGCTAAGTCAGTTGTGTGGTAGTTCATCAGTCAATACAATGTTGTGACTGTGTTGTTGTTGTTGTTGTTGTCCTGCAGGTGGTAGTTGAGAGAGGGTTGCAGTGGGAGGCGGCGCTAGACATCTGGAAGGACCACACCGGCAATGACGACGGCTTCTACATCTCGTCACAGGTGAGTTCCTGCATATCACTGTTGATTTTATAACTTGTTGCTCTGGATTCGGAAAAGGTAAACGAAGTATATTTACCTGTCAAGAATATATACGTCCTTTTACTTCTCTAACAGTAAAATCCTCTAACAGTTTCTTATGTAAAGGTCCATTGATATGGAACAGAATTCCGCTTACCATCCAGCAAAAAACAACATAAAAAGTTTTGCAGTATCACTAAAACCAATTGTTGTAAACAACAATTCAATATAAAATACCTATTCATATATGTATGTATTATATCCTTGTCATTGTCGGTAATTGGTATTACTACATGTCTGCTATACATGTCAATTGAACATTTATATTTGAATATTATTGTTACGTTTTACACACCTGGTCAATCACAAAAAACTATAAGTATGTGTTACACATGAAAGTATTATTATAACATCATTGTTTATACAGCTATGGTAGGGTTGGCAGCGACCAGTTTTATTTAGGAGAAATGGTTTCGTAATAATAATTATTATATAAACCAATTGGTAACAGCCTTAATTGGCTCTGCTGTCTGCCCGGAATCGTACATGATATAATTGATTGTTACATTTGTTGTTTATACATACTGTTTGCTTTGTATGATTCCAAAAATAAATATTCAATTCAATTCAGCATTCTTTGGTGGACTTAATTAACAGTTGTGTCACAAGACCTACATCATGTGACCCACTGTAGGCCAGAGATCCAGCTTAAATTTAACTGCGAAAACCAAAAGTTTCTTTAGTAGTAAATACACTTCATTATTATTAACCACCAAAGCAGCTATTCATTCAAGCCTAAATGAATAGTTTCTTCTATAAAATCACTTTAATCTGGCATAATTCAAAAGTTTTTATGAATGAGTATATAGAACTTAACTATTTAAATTATACAACAGGGTCACACATTTGTTTTATTGGATTGATACAATGAACATAATATTATGGTATGTAATTTTATTTTGGGCAGAAGAGAAATTTGTAGTGAATTTCATCATTATTTAGAATTAATAGTGAGGAAATCAATTTTGTGTCACCAGCCCAAGATCTACCCTTTTAAACTTTCTTTCCCTCACAACTACATAGCATCGCAACCATCTATTAATGACGTGGAATTGATTATAGATTGAATAATTTCCTTAACTGTTTATATTTAGAAATATTTGGGTTATATTTTCATCTATGTTTGCCTGCCGACAAATATAATTTGGCAAACAGCACTTTTTCAAACAAATATAACATGACATTTTAAGTTAAGATGTCCTGACCAAACACATGTGTGTCACCTGTCAGTCTGTATTCCAGTTATTATAAAACAACACATTGAAATTTTGATCAGCATTAGGTAGATTAGGTAGAGTGTATCAGGGTTTTATTTTTATGCAAAACCAAATTATTGCCAGTCACATGTTTTGGTGGACACATGGATATAAACTATTATGCCAGTTTACAAACTGTGTCTGATGACCTGAAATGGACTACAAACACACATGTGACACCATTTACACTTCTAAGGCATAACTGACAATACCTATGGTTTAGGAACACCTTTTTTTGCTCCTTAATTTGTTTTACCCATCCACCCATATTTCTACCCATCCCCAACTGTTTTTACCCGTCCAAATGACGGGTGGACAGGTCTCTGCATAAAGCTATGAAATGTATCATGGTTGCAAGTTCTTGTCTTTACAATTCAGTTTTACATTGGACTTATTGAGTTTCAATGGTATATACCCACTGGCCATGCAGAATACACTGAAATGAGACAAATACAAAAGATGTGCGAAAAAATGTCAATCTGTTTCCCTGTCCGTTAGGTGCGAAATGAGAAACGGACGGCTGTATTGGTGACTTTGATGACACGGAAGAAGAGAGAACGACTGTATGGAGTCTACCGACCAAACACGGGCCTACAGCCTCGCTATGAGGCCCTGGAGGAACTGAAGAAAAAATACAGAAAGGTATGGATTTATGTCACATATGAAGTCACGCATTATGTTTTGTGTGAGCCAATAAAAGCTGTCTAGGTCGTCTCATGTAAAATAACCTAATTCAGCATATATATATATTTTATAGTTTCATCTTTCATTGTCCACTTTGGTTTCCTTAACAAATAATTCATGACTAATAAAAACGAATAAAATGCATTTACAAACTGAAAGAGTAAAAAAACAATAGAAGATATGATTACCGTGTGTTGTTTAAAAACATTGCTTTTTAATTTTCACTTTAGCAATGAATTGAAAACTAATAAATACTTAACAACTGAGATGTCGTTTTCAAACACGATCTATGAAATCTAAAATAATAACTCCAGTGAAGATCCAGCTAATTACCTCTGGGAGACAGTCAGTTTAGAGGCTCAGTGTAGAGTGTGAGTGCCAGTGTAGAGGTAGTGTGTCTGTGTAGACTTACTGTACGTGTCCGTGTTTGCTGTACATATGTGTCTGTTTGATGTATGTGTCTGTGCTTGCTTATGTGTCTGTTTTTGCTGTATGTGTCTGTGTTTACTGTATGTGTCTGTGTTTACTGTATGTGTGTGTGTGTATGTGTCTCAGGGTCTGTGTCTGCTGTATGTGTCTGTGTCTGTGTTTGCTGTATGTGTCTGCTGTATGTGTCTGTGTCTGCTGTATGTGTCTGTGTCTGCTGTATGTGTCTGTGTCTGCTGTATGTGTCTGTGTCTGCTGTATGTGTCTGTGTCTGCTGTATGTGTCTGTGTCTGTGTTTGCTGTATGTGTCTGTGTTTGCTGTATGTGTCTGTGTCTGCTGTATGTGTCTGTGTCTGCTGTATGTGTCTGTGTCTGCTGTATGTGTCTGTGTCTGCTGTATGTGTCTGTGTCTGCTGTATGTGTCTGTGTTTGCTGTATGTGTCTGTGTTTGCTGTATGTGTCTGTGTCTGCTGTATGTGTCTGTGTCTGTGTTTGCTGTATGTGTCTGCTGTATGTGTCTGTGTCTGCTGTATGTGTCTGTGTCTGCTGTATGTGTCTGTGTTTGCTGTATGTGTCTGTGTTTGCTGTATGTGTCTGTGTCTGCTGTATGTGTCTGTGTCTGTGTTTGCTGTATGTGTCTGCTGTATGTGTCTGTGTCTGCTGTATGTGTCTGTGTCTGCTGTATGTGTCTGTGTTTGCTGTATGTGTCTGTGTTTGCTGTATGTGTCTGTGTCTGCTGTATGTGTCTGCTGTATGTGTCTGTGTCTGCTGTATGTGTCTGCTGTATGTGTCTGTGTCTGCTGTATGTGTCTGTGTTTGCTGTATGTGTCTGTGTCTGCTGTATGTGTCTGTGTTTGCTGTATGTGTCTGTGTTTGCTGTATGTGTCTGTGTCTGCTGTATGTGTCTGTGTCTGCTGTATGTGTCTGTGTTTGCTGTATGTGTCTGTGTCTACTGTATGTGTCTGTGTTTGCTGTATGTGTCTGTGTCTGCTGTATGTGTCTGTGTCTGCTGTATGTGTCTGTGTCTGCTGTATGTGTCTATGTTTGCTGTATGTGTCTGTGTCTGTGTTTGCTGTATGTGTCTGTGTCTACTGTATGTGTCTGTGTCTGCTGTATGTGTCTATGTTTGCTGTATGTGTCTGTGTCTGTGTTTGCTGTATGTGTCTGTGTTTGCTGTATGTGTCTGTGTCTGCTGTATGTGTCTATGTTTGCTGTATGTGTCTGTGTCTGTGTTTGCTGTATGTGTCTGTGTCTGCTGTATGTGTCTGTGTTTGCTGTATGTGTCTGTGTCTGCTGTATGTGTCTATGTTTGCTGTATGTGTCTGTGTTTGCTGTATGTGTCTGTGTCTACTGTATGTGTCTGTGTTTGCTGTATGTGTCTGTGTCTGCTGTATGTGTCTATGTTTGCTGTATGTGTCTGTGTCTGTGTTTGCTGTATGTGTCTGTGTCTGCTGTATGTGTCTATGTTTGCTGTATGTGTCTGTGTCTGCTGTATGTGTCTATGTTTGCTGTATGTGTCTGTGTCTGTGTTTGCTGTATGTGTCTGTGTCTACTGTATGTGTCTGTGTTTGCTGTATGTGTCTGTGTCTACTGTATGTGTCTGTGTTTGCTGTATGTGTCTGTGTTTCCTGTATGTGTCTGTGTTTGCTGTATGTGTCTGTGTCTACTGTATGTGTCTGTGTTTGCTGTATGTGTCTGTGTCTACTGTATGTGTCTGTGTTTGCTGTATGTGTCTGTGTTTCCTGTATGTGTCTGTGTTTGCTGTCTGTGTCTGTGTCTACTGTATGTGTCTGTGTTTGCTGTATGTGTCTGTGTTTCCTGTATGTGTCTGTGTCTACTGTAAGTGTCTGTGTTTGCTGCAGGTGTTACCGGACGAGGCCCGTGACTACTGGCAGGACCAGTACAACACTTCCGCCACTGTCTGTGTCCACGCTTACTGGTCAGTACTTGGTCAAGCTCTGTTTTCCACTGTCAGGGTCTGTCTGTTTGTCATGCTCGGTCTTGCAGAGAAAAATTTATGTCATTTTTGTTGTGGACATTTTATTTGTTGTGGAGAGTTCACGTGATCTTTCCTTGATAAATAGAACAAACTAAGTCCTAATGCACACTTAGGATATGTTCTGTTTGTCTTGTCTGGACTCAGAAATTAACATTGTGTTTGTCGTGGAGTGTTTGTATTTGCCATGGAAAGTTCACATGAAATCTCCATGACACAGAACAACAGACAGTCTCCAGTCTGCAGTATTTGTTGTGGAAAAGTCATATGAAGTTTTCACAAAAAATTAATAATTATCATTGAGCCCAGGATAACTGTAATTATCATTGGTCCAAGGAAACGAGTTGACATAGAATGGATGTTTGGACTGTAGGAAGAGATACACTTATATTGCCCAAAAGTTAGCATACTATTACATAGATTAAGTCACATCAGTTTAATACAGCAGGTTTTTTGATATAATTTGCTCAAAGTTCCTATACCATGTAGTTAGCACATTCAGTTGTGTTTTGAGCCGATACGGTTTTTTGAGCAGGTGAACTTATGATAACACCCGAAAAATAGCTATACTATACATTATGCTGAGTTGGTGGCTTCCTCTGTGTTCTAGGAAAGGCAATTGCAAACGAGCAAATGTCGGGTTATCCTGCGAGGTGGGCCTTAGGACGCGAACCTACCACATTCTTAGTGGCTCGGTACTCAGCGTGTGGACGAAGGTCGAGAGTGTGCTAGCGTCGCTACCTGGTGGCAATGCTACGCGAATGCAGATCATACGACTGCGCACGGACGATGGCAAGAGGATTGTGGGTAAGTTGGATGCGTAATTTTTGAGGTTAATCGAAAATTTTGAGAATTTTTACTGTAGTAGTTTTATCTTTCACAATGTTATAAAATAATTGGAACTTAAATTATTAAAAATAATTCTATGGATTTTTAACTCTTTACTGGGTAGACCGCCTTCTTATTTTACACCCTGCTGTGGGCAGACAATTTTAAGATGGCAACTATCTGTGAATTATCCTGCATGTTGCTTGCATTAAAATTTGAATAACTCGACAACCGATGCACGAAAATATATGACATTAATTGCACTGTACATGGAATGAGTGTGTGAATAAAATGTGTTATTACAATTTATGTGTTGCAATCAATTACATTTCAGATCTTGAAGCAAACTTCAACAATTATAATGAACAAATAAATAAGCAACTTCATCATGCTAAATATTGAGAAAATTTTAGAACACATAACAGTGATCCTGTGGAACTAATGTAGCCATGTATGTTAGTTTTATCCTAGTAAAACATTTATCAATTTTTGACGGTTAGTTTTCAAATTATAATTGCGTTTGTAAATAACGCCAACGCGTCAGAAGACAAAAATCATGCCATAAATGGCATAATTTACAAAATGGCTATCGTTTACCGATCATGTTGCCGAATGCAATGTTCTTTTCGTATGTAAAATCAACACTCGAATAACGAAAGATAGCACACTCCTTTCACAAGTAGATGCTCCCTTATCAGAAGCAATGTGAGCATAGTGCATATTAATCAAATACTATAAATTTAATAAACCAAACGAAGTACGGACGGTGATCCGATCAACAAAATGGCTGCAAATCGGCGAAACGAACATGCCGCCGACGGGTCATCTTCTTCGTATCTCAACAACGAAAAGTCGCACAGACAACGTAGATGGACGATAACAGGGTCTCCGTGATCGCTGCCGACATTATTCACGTTGCAAACATCGAAATCCGACTCGAAATCGTCGAGAATTTATCTCAGTAATATCCGCGAAATGCCACACGATGTCGGAGGTCAACTAGACGAACGCACTTCAACATCCTTCCAAATAAACTCACTTAATTCGCAAACGAAAACAATTTTTCACAAGATGGCGACAGCACATGTTTCCGTGACCTACATAGAGCTTAGGTCAGCAGTTTCAGCTGGCTGGTTAAAGTAAAAGAGGGATCTGATCGCGGTAAACGAAAGGCCCACGAACTGTGAGTTTACTGGGCGGTTTTGGACGGTCTGCGCGTACGAGGGGTTGGGCGGTTTTGGACGGTCTGCGCAGTAAAGAGTTAAATAAACCTGTTCACACTTTCACAAATTCCCCTATATTGGTCAATTAATTTGAACAAAATTATAATGTGTATATTAAACCGTTCACATATATCTTTATCATTAATGCAGATGATTTGTGAGGGATTAAATAAACTGCACGGGGTGGTTAAAATATACCCTAATCATTATGTTTATGTTGCTATACTTACGAGACATTGCATTCGTCCTCCAGGCAGCCTGATTCCATCCGTCGCTCTCCAGCCACTCATCAACGTGTTGTCACAGAACTCAGACAAGATGATTGACACGCAGCACGCTGCTCCACCGTCAGAGGCGGGCGATGCCAGTCAGCACCTGATGTCCACTCAACAGCTGACCGGTAGAGTCCCGGTCAGTACACAGGGGTCATGCTTGGCCGGACAGTCCAATAACAATTGGCCACAACAGCCACCACAACCACAACAACATTTGAGCATGCCGATGTTTTTATGACGACGCTACAAGATGTAGGCGAATTCCACAGAGAAAATGGATATGGACTGTAATCTCGCACAAAGTCGACCGACTTGGCTGCCTGTATATATTCTAGCATGCCGAACCATGTTGGTTGGTGGCATTGCCTCCGCCGCAATGATGCTTCTGGAAGTGCTCATATAATTCCAACAAGTGCCTTGTATACTTGTATGCGTGCTTTTGACAGACAAGTGAATGTAGCATGCGCAGCGTATGTATATTGACATTATCCAGGACGTTTGTTACACGTTGCAGTCAGAGCGAAAACGTCTGTGATGGAGGCACGTGATGGGTAAAACGTGAATCATCCAATGCAAGTTTTCGATCCATTTTGATAGCAACGATATTGTATCTGATCGACGATTCACCAAAGAGGTGAAGCCGATACTAAATGTGTGCAGTTATCTGTTCAATTGTCCGAGTGCTGCCACCTGGTTGTGGCTGTTAAGTTTGTCTGTGATAAGGACGCGTTGCGTCAGCAAACGTTATTGCCAATTCTCGGGTGTAATGATAGATTTTCAAATTGTGCCGTGGCGATTGTTTTTCCTGCGAATGTATGTCGATGTGGGTCTGAAAGTATGCCGTGTAAAAGGAGGAAAAACCAGTGCGGTGTTTGCATCATAAATAAAGCGTTTGTGTTCATGTTTCTTTACCAATGTTACGTTGTCACGACAAATGTGTGTTGTTCCACGTTAATTCCGTATGTATTTGTCAGTGTTAATTAAGGTTGCACGTACAGTTTGTTGTTAATATAAAGCAGGATGTCAAGAAGCGGTTTTATTTATTTTATACTAAAACAGGAAATATGCCATTGCTTTCTTTACATTTTGTCAATTGTATTTGCTGCGTTTGTGTAACAAGTTGTGTCTGTCGTTTCCGTTTGTAGTAATCTGGTTATGCGTTCACAATTGTGTTGTGTATTTTTACCTTTTCACTGGTATTGTGTGTCTTCAGAATTGTAAATCAGCCGAGAATGCGTGAAACGAGAGAATTGAATTCTAGTTGTATAAAATGTTGTCTGACAGTTGATTCGGCATGATCTGTGCATTGACTAAACTTGTTTCTCCGAGACATGTCGCTCACAAGAATGTTTGCATTCATTTTTAGGAATTAATTAAAATGACAAGTCAACAATATACCACTGCTGTTTTTGCCTTTTTTACAACATTCTAAAATTGTGGAGTTAAGAAAATGATGCAATATATAGTGAATCTTAACCTTCCCCCTGACAACTAGGAAAACACATGAACTGAATTTCCAAAATAGCATGTGCATTGTTTGTTTGCTCAAAAAAACGTCATCTAAACATGTAAACTGAAGGCTCAAATGTTCAGAGTAACAAAGTTCTGCTGTATATAGTCCCACTGGTTGAAAATATTGTTTTAGCTCGTATTAAACTTGTTTTACATTACTGAATAATTCTCATAGTCTTCATTGGTGGTCTGGTTTCACTAGTATAAAATCAAGTTACAATGTATGCAAACGAATCTAACCAACTCTGAAAATCTTGCAACTTGAAAACAAGTAAAGGTGAAAAATCATTTGTTTTATTACTTCATCGATATATATATATATATAAGCACACAGATGCACTGCTACAGTAGGCGCATAAATTCATAAACTCCAGAAATGTAGCATTATGTGTGGGTTGGTCGTTGAGGGAACTAAATTGTTAGTGTCGCCACCTACTGAATGGAACATGTACTATCACACACTGAGATCTTGTGGATATCGGAACTGCACATCTGTGTAGATTTTGTGAACCTACGAGCCCATCCCTAGCAGATGTCAAAACACTAAAATAACTTGTCAACGGTTGCAGTGATCACGAGAATATCTTGTAGCAACCACACTAGAAATACTAAGGTTCGTATGCATCTTGCAAATGACTTCTACACCACATTTTTGCATTACTTGTTAATGTTATATCTATTTATCTATACCACCAGTTCGCATTGTGAAAGCGTCTTAAGTTTCCTTCATGTTACAGTTTTATTTTATGTTTAATCAACTGCATAAAGTACACACTGCCTTCCTGGAATGGTTTCTTTTCATTATATAAAAATGAGTACAATTGATTGGACTAACTTGCTAATTGATTTATTAAACAATGTGAATGCATCAAATCTTAGCTCGAAAACAAGCATATATGCAAACACATTTTACTGCATTTACAAATGCTTTAATGACCATTTTAAACTGTGATTATGTAAAGTCAAACCAGTTTTAACAAGTCTAAGTGGAAATACATTTTTAAAGCAAATCCAGTTATAAATCGGCTCACATTTAAAATGTGTATTCCCATGTTTATTAATTTCCTGGCAAAATTATAAAGTTACATTAAATGTCCCTCCCCCATAAAAGAAACATTTTTGTTCATCTTGATTTGCAAAACATCTGAACATCAGTGAATCCGATTTAAAATTGGTTACGACAATTGAAGAAATATATCTAAGTGCAATTTGAACAATTTCAAACACAAATGCATTTGTACCCAGGTCTGATGTCAGACAATCCACACCAATTTATAGATATAACACCGCCTGCCTACAATACTTATTCATGATCCCAAGAAATAGTTTCCCCTGTTAACTCAATACGGGCTATGGACACAGGATGCCACCTGGTGGCTAGATTTATTTACCCTGTCTACATCATACAGACTTTGTCTGCTCATAATCATATCCTCCGAAATTTTTCGCTAACATCAACAGTAAATCAGAACAGCTTATGGTACGTTGTGTATGAATAATATGAATAATAAACAGTTGTAACGTCACCAACAATTCTGGAAGTATTTTGTTTAATTTCTACAAATAAATTGGATGTCAGAAACAAATTTATCGGCAACCTGCGGAATGTGCCTGAACCATAATAACAATAAAATGGTGACAGGTTTTGGACTGAAACATGCGTATCCCACGTAATGGCACAGGCCATTGCCACAGCAAAACCCACTGTCAAATGGGCGTTGAAACTATGCTATTGCATCACATAACTTTGAGCATAAAACACGTCCGCAGCACTACACCCAATCGACACACTACAAAACCATCTGGAAGTCGCCAGACTGAACTAGTGACGCGACACGAATGCGCGAATTGAACTGTTTAAACTAAATCGCCCGAAAACCTAGGATCATCACAGCTGAATGGGGCGACGGGCGAACGTCGGAAGGCGGGCGGACGGGCGCATACGACGGTCCGGTGAACGACGACACAAGATTTCGCCCGCGTCGGTGACGCAGGAGCTTCGGTGACGCGTCACTGGAGCACCTCGCGTCGAAGTCGTGCCTTCTGTAGGATCTGGGTACGTTTCCGACGCTCGACGGCCTTGTTGCCCATTGTCTGTTTGAGAGCGGGCAGAGAGATCATGTCTCGGGGCATATATGCCATCTCGGGTCTGTGTGGGAACATACAGGCACTGGTAAGAACAAGTAATACACAACATCACACGAGACATTAAAGGCCACATCCTCGGATAAAATCTACTCTGCCCCTTAATAAAAAATTGGTTGATTGTAGTATGATTTAATTTACTTTGGAGTATAACTGGCGATGATGAGTACGACATTTTGACCCGTCAGCTATGGGCCTTGTTCACGTACTCATCATCGACAATTATGCTCCAAAGAAAGTTAAATCATACTACAATAAACCATTCTTGGAGCCATGAACAATATAATCAACAAATTGGTTAATGCTCTTTCAAATGATGATACTGCCAAAAATGTGTAATGTCATATAAGTGTATACAACATAAAAAATCCTACAAAATTTCCATTTTACAGAAAGTGCCGAGGATGCCCGGTTTGGATTTGTTGCTCTACCGTGGCATCAGTTGGTTTGGCGTAATCTAGTGCAAAACAGTCACGCGTTGTCGTGTAAATAATGCTGAGAATGTTGCCAATCCCGGCAATGTTTTCTACAACTGACATCACGATTCTGCCCCTTGTGCATTTCCCGAAAACAGACGTTTCCAAGCCAGCATCCTGACAACTCGCGTTTAATGTCAATTACATTTTTTTTTCATCCAACTTGATTTTGGGGTTGTCGTTATATTGCATAATACATACTGTATGTATATGCAATATTTTGTAGTTATTAGATTTTTGGGGGGCAAAATATGGCCTGTAAATGTTGAAAGATCATTTCACTGTCATTTTAATGAACTCAGATTTACTAAGAAGGTCCTTCATCGGGAATTCAGCTTGACATTGGGTATGTCAAACAAACTGTCACAAAACTTTATTGAAATTACAGCAAAACTTCAGGTTAAATGAGAACGTGTTTGGAGACAGACGTACAGTTTGCGGCTCGGCTGTCGCAGGGCTATCTTTGGTAGTCGGCTGTGTTCAGCCGCCTCACGTTCCTCGTCCTCAGCCACATAGGCCTTCGCGAGGAGGTAGGCGTCAGGAGACCACTTGTGGGAGTACAGCACATCACGCAGGTCAGTCTTCAGGCGACTCAGCTACAACAGGTCACATAGGAGGTCACGTGGGAGGTCATATGGGAGGTCACGTAGGAGGTCATGTAGGAGATCAGGTAGGAGGTCACGTAGGAGGTCAGGCAGTGGGTCAGGTAGGAGGTCACGTAGGATGTCAGGTAGGAGGTCACGTAGGAGGTCAGGCAGTGGGTCAGGTAGGAGGTCACGTAGGATGTCAGGTAGGAGGTCACGTAGGATGTCACATAGGAGGTCACGTAAGAGGTCATGTAGGAGGTCGTGTAGGAGGTCAGGTAGGAAGTCATATAGGAGGTCAGGTAGGAGGTCATGTAGGAAGTCATGTAGGAGGTCAGGTAGGAGGTCAGGTAGGAAGTCATGTAGGAGGTCATGTAGGAGGTCATGTAGGAGGTCACATAGGAGGTCAATTAGGAGGTCAGTTAGGAGGTCATGTAGGAGGTCAACTAGGAGGTCATGTAGGAGTTCACGTAGGAGGTCAGTTAGGAGGTCATGTAGGTGGTCAGGTAGGAGGTCTGGTAGGAGGTCATGTAGGAAGTCTTGTAGGAGGTAGGAAGTCATGTGGGAGGTCATGTAGGAGGTCAGATAGGAGGTCATGTAGAAGGTCATGAAGGAGGTCACATAGAAGGTCATGTAGGAGGTCAGATAGGAGGTCAATCAGTTAACACAAAAATGAAAAAATCTCGAGAAAATGCAACAGGGCAATAATCCGTGATTAACGCTATTGCAATGCTAAGGCATCAGCCTTAAAGGCTACATAGAACATAGGCCGTCACATAGTTGATAAATTTGCATAAAAACAATAGGAAAAGCAGACAAAAAATGTAATTAATTCAAATTGTTGTGAAATGACGGACACTGCTTTAGAATTTCTTTTTAGTGTTATACACGTTTTAATCAGTGTTTATGTTTTATATTAATGTATAGACAATTTACATACACAGTTTAGTAAATGTTTTAATTTTATATTTTATATTAATTTATATAATTTACAGAGGTTTAGTACTATACATCTTTAAAACAGTGATTAATTTATTTTAAATTGCTTTATATGATTTATATAATTTACATACAAAGGTTTACTAGTGTACATCTTAAACCAAAATTTGATTTGATTTATATTAATTTATATAATTTACATTTATTAATACATTTATTATACGTCTTGTACAGTGCATCGATCCGGCATGCAGGAATTAGCGCGATAGAAAAACAGTTTTATTATTATTATTATTAAAAAAGCCAGACATCGTCAATGTTACAATGGGGGCCTATTGTACACAAAAGCGTCACACACAGTGCGGCCACAGAAGGGGCCTACCATACTGAAATGGTTACGTGACAAACGTGTCTTTGTGTTCACCTCATGCGCCTGTTTCTCCCCCACTCGCTGCAGATGCTTCATAATGACTTGAGTCTCCTGGAGGGTCGGAGGTCGCGACTGTGAACCAACATGCACCAGCAGGGGTTCGACGGTGGCGTTGAATGGCAGTGGCTCCATAATGGTCAGTGCTGCGCCCTGGTGCCCATTTATTTGTCGACCAGACACCGCCGATGACGCCTTGTGTCGTTCTAAGACTTCACGTCTACAGGACAGGAGATTAAAAAATGTTAACAAATTCACAGATATGACTAATTTTCTGATAAAATCTGTGAAATTGCTTGTATTATGTTTACACTAAATTGTCTTGATTATAAAGTGCTAACAAAGTTATAAATACAGGATAATTGATTTAAACTGCTGTAGCCATGGAATACAGTTTGACATGTTGCAATGTGGTTTCTTCCTACCTCCCTGCTGTACAATGACAATGACAACCACATGTATAGTAAATGTCACAGAGGATGAGAAATATAATCTATTGATTGTTTACCAATTAACAGCATACGTCCAAAACCAACATTTGCATGTAAGTAATAACAATGGGAGCTATAATTGATAGAAACATTTGTGAGATTCTAAATAGTCAATAGCTTCCTAACACCTGTCTGGCGATGGATGTGTTGGATGATGGATGTGTTGGATGATGGATGTGTTGGATGATGGATGTGTTGGATGATGGATGTGTTGGATGATGGATGTGTTGGATGATGGATGTGTTGGATGATGGATGTGTTGGATGTGTTGGATGTGTTGGATGATGGATGTGTTGGATGATGGATGTGTTGGATGGCGACCATGTTAAATACCACAACACTCATTAGTGTCCGAGCAACCACCCAGGTAGTTAAACAAGGAGACACGTAACACGACACAGTTAACCACTTAGGTGATGTCATTAGCTAGGAGAGGTCACAGTTCTCACTAGGCTACGGAACCGACATCACAATATGTAGATGATTGATAATAAAGGCTGTGCTCATAGTAAGTGACAACTTGTTTTTAGCAACATTAGTTGACTGGTTATCACCCTGCAATTGATGGGCAATATTAGCAGTATCACCTGCAAACTGATGAGCAATGTTCTTAACACCTCGCAAATTAGTGAATAATGTCTAATGGGATTTCCTTCAATTTGATCAGAAATGTTATTATTCCCTAATTAGTGAATAATGTCTAATAGGATTTCCTTCAATTTGATCAGAAATGTTATTATTCCCTAATTAGTTAATAATGTTTAGCAGTATTGCATTCCAATTTTGTCAGCAATGTTAGTAGCACCACTCACAAATTAAGGAATAATGTTTAATGGTATTTCCTTCCATTTTGTCAGCAATGTTAGTAGCACCACTCACAAATTAGTGAATATTGTTTAATGGTATTTCCTTCAATTTTGTCAGCAATGTTAGTAGCACCACTCACAAATTAGTGAATATTGTTTAATGGTATTTCCTTCCATTTTGTCAGCAGTGTTAGTAGCACCACTCACAAATTAAGGAATAATGTGTAATGGTATTTCCTTCCATTTTGTCAGCAATGTTAGTAGCACCACTCACAAATTAGTGAATATTGTTTAATGGTATTTCCTTCAATTTTGTCAGCAATGTTAGTAGCACCACTCACAAATTAGTGAATATTGTTTAATGGTATTTCCTTCCATTTTGTCAGCAATGTTAGTAGCACCACTCACAAATTAAGGAATAATGTGTAATGGTATTTCCTTCCATTTTGTCAGCAATGTTAGTAGCACCACTCACAAATTAGTGAATATTGTTTAATGGTATTTCCTTCAATTTTGTCAGCAATGTTAGTAGCACCACTCACAAATTAGTGAATATTGTTTAATGGTATTTCCTTCCATTTTGTCAGCAATGTTAGTAGCACCACTCACAAATTAGTGAATATTGTTTAATGGTATTTCCTTCAATTTTGTCAGCAATGTTAGTAGCACCACTCACAAATTAGTGAATATTGTTTAATGGTATTTCCTTCCATTTTGTCAGCAATGTTAGTAGCACCACTCACAAATTTAGGAATAATGTCTAATGGTATTTCCTTCAATTTTGTCAGTTAGTAGCACCACTCACAAATTAGGGAATAATGTTTAATGGTATTTCCTTCCAATTTTATCAGCAATGTTAGTAGCACCACTCACAAATTAGTGAATATTGTTTAATGGTATTTCCTTCCATTTTGTCAGCAATGTTAGTAGCACCACTCACAAATTAGGGACTAATGTTTAATGGTATTTCTTTCCATTTTGTCAGCAATGTTAGTAGCACCACTCACAAATTAGGGAATAAAGTTTAATGGTATTTCTTTCAATTTTGTCAGCAATGTTAGTAGCACCACTCACAAATTAGGGACTAATGTTTAATGGTATTTCCTTCCATTTTGTCAGCAATGTTAGTAGCACCACTCACAAATTAGTGAATATTGTTTAATGGTATTTCCTTCAATTTTGTCAGCAATGTTAGTAGCACCACTCACAAATTAGGGAATAATGTTTAATGGTATTTCCTTCAATTTGGTCGGAAATGTATAAGTACCACCAACAAATTAATTAATAATTTTAAAAAGTATTTCCATCAATATTGTCATCCATGTTAGTATTATCTACCACGAATCAATCAATAACGTTTAGTATTTCCTTCAATTTGGTCAGCAGTGTTAGTGTTATGTCCTGCTAACTCACCAGCCATGCTCTAGTGCCTCAATCAAGTTAGTGAGCACCATTTAATGGTATTATTTCCTTCAATTTGGTCGCCAATGTTAGCACTTAGTAACATCTCGTGCAGTTTGGTCAGTGCAATCAGTGCTCAGTGTTAGTAGTAAACCTGCAAACTGATGAGCCGTGCAAGTGGTTAACTGTGAAAGAAGGAATCGGCCACCTACGGAGAAGTTCTACTGCCCACAATCGGACTGGCCGACACAGGTTTTGGCCTGAAATGAAGCAGTATTAACCAGGTCAACTGTCTGAAAACCGAAACTGAAACTAAATTGCTGAACCAGCTTTAAACTTTTGAAAACAAAAGCTTCTCTGGGGGTTGGTGAGGGACTTTGAGAGGTCAGTGAGATATTTTGAAAAGTTGGCAATGGTCGTACTTTGATAGGTTGATAAGGTTTTTTCAGAGGTTAATGATGCACTCTCATACATCGGTGGGGTATTCTGAGAAGTCGATGAGGTAGATTGAATGGTCCCTTAGGTATTTTTTGACGTTGGTGAGGCACTTTGAGAGGATGATGAGGTACTTTGAGAGGTTGATGAGGTACTTTGAGAGGATGAGATATTTTGAGAGGATAATGACATATGTTGGTGAGGCACTTTGAGAGGTTGATGAGGTACTTTGAGAGGATGACATACTTTAAGATGTTGGTGAGGTACTTTAAGAGGATGATGAGGTACTTTAAGATGTTGGTGAGGTACTTTGAGAGGATGACGATGTATTTTGAGAGGATTATGAGGTACTTTGAGAGGATGATGAGGTATTTTGAGAGGATGATGAGGTACTTTGAGAGAATGATGAGGTACTTTTAGAGGATTATGAGGTACTTTGAGAGGATGATGAGGTATTTTGAGAGGATGATGAGGCACTTTGAGAGAATGATGAGGTATTTTGAGAGGATGATGAGGTACTTTGAGAGGATGATGAGGTATTTTGAGAGGATGATGAGGTACTTTGAGAGGATGATGAGGTATTTTGAGAGGATGATGAGGCACTTTGAGAGAATGATGAGGTATTTTGAGAGGATGATGAGGTACTTTGAGAGGATGATGAGGTATTTTGAGAGGATGATGAGGTACTTTGAGAGGATGATGAGGTATTTTGAGAGGATGAGGTAGAGTCACAGATGCCAGGACTCACTGTTTCTGAGTCTTCTGCTGCTCAGCCATGCCGATGAGGTTGGTGAGGTAGTGGTTCTTACACTTCTCATCCCTCAGGGACGACTTCAGCTCCTTAATCTCTTCCTCCAGGAACACAACCTTCATCTCCTCCATCTTCTCATCCGACACTGTACAACAACAATGTCACTGTCACCAATTATCACGGTAACCAATTGTCACTGTACAACGAAAATGTCACTAACTAATTGTCACTGTACAACAAAAATGTCACTGTCACCAATTATCACTGTACAATGAAAATGTCACTGTAACCAATTGTCACTGTACAACGAAAATGTCACTGTAACTAATTGTCACTGTACAATGAAAATGTCACTGTAACCAATTGTCACTGTACAACGAAAATGTCACTGTAACTAATTGTCACTGTACAATGAAAATGTCACTGTAACCAATTGTCACTGTACAATGAAAATGTCACTGTAACCAATTGTCACTGTATAACAAAAATGTCACTGTAACCAATTGTCACTGTATAACAAAAATGTCACTGTAACCAAATGTCACTGTATAACAGAAATGTCACTGTAACTAATTGTCACTGTATAAAAAAAATGTCACTGTAACTAAATGTCACTGTATAACAAAAATGTCACTGTAACCAATTGTCACTGTATAACAAAAATGTCACTGTAACTAATTGTCACTGTATAACAAAAATTTCACTGTAACCAATTGTCACTGTATAACAAAAATGTCACTGTAACCAATTGTCACTGTATAACAAAAATGTCACTGTAACTAAATGTCACTGTATAACAAAAATGTCACTGTAACCAATTGTCACTGTATAACAAAAATGTCACTGTAGCCAATTGTCACTGTATAACAGAAATGTCACTGTAACTAATTGTCACTGTATAACAAAAATGTCACTGTAACTAATTGTCACTGTATAACAAAAATGTCACTGTAACTAGTTGTCACTGTACAACACAAATTTCACTGTAACTAAATGTCACTGTACAACAAAATTGTCACTGTAACCAATTGTCATTGTATAACAAAAATGTCACTGTAACTAAATGTCACTGTATAACAAAAATGTCACTGTAACCAATTGTCACTGTATAACAAAAATGTCACTGTAACCAATTGTCACTGTATAACAGAAATGTCACTGTAACTAATTGTCACTGTATAACAAAAATGTCACTGTAACTAATTGTCACTGTATAAAAAAAATGTCACTGTAACTAAATGTCACTGTAACTAAATGTCACTGTACAACAAAAATGTCACTGTAACTAAATGTCACTGTATAACAAAAATTTCACTGTAACTAATTGTCACTGTATAACAAAAATGTCACTGTAACTAAATGTCACTGTACAACAAAAATGTCACTGTAACTAAATGTCACTGTACAACAAAAATGTCACTGTCACCAATGATCACTGTACAATAAAAATGTCACTGAAACTAATTGTCACTGTATAAAAAAAATGTCACTGTAACTAATTGTCATTTTACAATGATAATGTCACTGTAACTAATTGTCACTGTATAACAAAAATGTCACTGTAACTAGTTGTCACTGTATAACAAAAATGTCACTGTAACTAATTGTCATTTTACAACGAAAATGTCACTGTAACTAATTGTCACTGTATAACAAAAATGTCACTGTAACTAATTGTCACTGTATAACAAAAATGTCACTGTAACTAATTGTCATTTTACAACGAAAATGTCACTGTAACTAATTGTCACTGTATAACAAAAATGTCACTGTAACTAATTGTCACTTTACAACGAAAATGTCACTGTAACTAATTGTCACTGTATAACAAAAATGCCACTGTAACTAAATGTCACTGTACAACGAAAATGTCACTGTAACTAATTGTCACTGTACAACAAAAATGTCTATCTATCACTACCAATTGCCACGATCACCAATTGTCACTGTCACCAATTGTCACTGTCACCAATTGTCACTGTCACCGACAGACATGGGGTCAAATACATTGAAATGTATTTAAATACAAATACTCTTGAGGAATTCAAATGCAAATACTTTCAAATACAAATGTATTTAACTACAAATACATTGGAAAGTATTTTAAATACTTTTTCAAATAGTTTTCATTTTCAGGATGTATTACTATGTAGGTAAAAAAAGCCTGAAAAAGGAGCCAGACAGACCACGTCATACAGACCTTGAGATTGTTGGTCCTGGAGTGGGTCTGTCAAGTCTATGCGTGTCACAGGTGGTCCTTTGTCATCGGTCAAGCCTGACGATGACGACCCACCTGAATAGTTTTGAAAGGGTAAAGGTCAGAGCAACCAGGCAGATTTAAAAATCTAATATAAGCAGTTTGCAGTTTAGTCTACACACAGACATCATCATCATCAATGTATAATACTGATGATTTATAATTTAATATGCTGATATATTTAGACTAGAATTTCTATACACATACAGGTGTAACATTCAGGATATGTTCTGTTTAATGTGGAAAAACAACAAAATGTATAACTGCTTTGTTTTGAAAAATATCTGTGGGTTATATGGAGTCAACATATTTCTTTATTTTGAAACATTAGAGTGTATCGAAAAGGCTTACACATAATCCCCACGAAAAACAGATGTCACCCATTTGGTCTTATGAATAAAAAAAAAATTGTTTTACATTTTTGAATCAAGCGATTATGCACAATATTCTTTGTATGAAAAATGCATAAAAAAAATAAAAATTTTAAACAAGACATGTGATACATTACCTCGCTCTCGGGTGGCCTTGTGGCGCCCCCTCTTGGCACTCATTGCCGGTGTCTGGGGGCTGTTCTGCATCATCACTATCTGGAACTGTAGCTCTGTGGAAACAAACACAAATGAATATATTTCTAGGAACGTACCATGAAATGGCAAATAGAGCTTTACTGTTATTATGCAGAAATAAGATCAAGGAATATTGGATGTATGATTTAACGTACTTTGGAGCATAAATTAGTTGATGAGTACGACGTTTCGACCTGTCAGCTACTTGAACAAAGCTGACGGGGTTAAACGTTGTACTCATCAACAAATTTATGCTCTGAATTAAGTTAAATCATACATACAATAAACCATTATTGGAGCCATGAACACAAATATTCAATGAGATCAAGGAAATCGGTGCAAATGGCTGATTAAATGTCTATCAAATATATCATCGTGCGCAGATACTGTTTATATGGGCTGACAATCAGAATCTTAATATGTGTTTATAAATGCTACACATTAATTTTTTTCTGAATTATCTGTAGATACAAATTTGATAGACATTGAAAGATGATACTCATGAGATACATGTGTCTGAGTAATAAAATTACAGACAGCTATTGGAGAACATGCATAACTATATGACTTATTAAATAGTAACATGCAACTTAATACACATTT
Source organism: Oasisia sp. SBJ-2009 (assembly GCA_964017155.1). Taxonomy (NCBI): domain Eukaryota; kingdom Metazoa; phylum Annelida; class Polychaeta; order Sabellida; family Siboglinidae; genus Oasisia; species Oasisia sp. SBJ-2009. The sequence continues at coordinate 34,487,811 of OZ024865.1, forward strand.
TCTTGTAGCATGTCATACTACGTTTGACCAAATATGAACTATATAGAGCGCAATGGCTCTCTATATATTGTAGAGCGCAATGGCTCAGGGGTAGACTGGACTCTCGACTACGATAACCCGTGTTCGAATCCTGTGCTGCGGTGTTAAAACCTTGAACAAGCTGTCTCCCAGAGACATGCGGAACTGATGAAGATGACGACCTTAACAGGAACCAACCTTTGTTTTCTCGTTTCAACATGTCGATCTCCTCGTGTAGGTTGGCCAGGACCTCGTGGTGTTGACGTCGGAGGAAGTCGAGACTCTTCTCCAGGTGTACGATGCGTTGAGTTGGGTTTGTATTGTTTACGATCTCCACGTCAGACGCGCCGTTGCTCGTGGCAACGACCTCTTCCTCCCCAGGGGCGGGATCGGAGAGGGGCTGAAGCCGATCCTTGAGGAAGGGTTTGGGATACCTGGCAATGATAACGATAATGGCTTCTGTAGCATCAATATCTACCACACAATGTGCTCGGGGGGGGGGGGGTGCAATTGATGTATCTGCTGTGGCATGTAGGACAATTTTAATACCCACTATGACATACTGCTGCATTTGTGCAGATGTGTCATTCAGATCTGATGATCAAAGAAGCTACTAAATTAGTTTATTGTTCCAAAAAAATTGACTGAAATGGTTATAAGCATACTGTATTATAAATCAAGATCTGTGTACACTGAATACATTCTAACAACGGACAACGTAAATTCATCTGATGATTCTTAAACAACTGCACACGAACTGGATTTATTCACATTCCACAGATAAAAACATTTACAGCTAACTTGAGTCAGCAAAGTATGGTGAATATCAAACAAATTATGCACAAAATCTCTGTAAAGTTTGTCTTCTGCCAACAATGTTGACAATGGCTATATACATGGATCACATTACTAGCAAAGCATGACATTGTTGAGATAAAACATTTCTGTGTAAAGTTGTTACTTTAAGACCTTTGCCTAACAAACACTATTAAGGTATGAATTTCAATCAAACTCACAACAGAATGCACAAACAAGCATTGGGCCTCCATTTTTTATGGCTTGATGAAATTTTGCTATGCAACAGGTCATGTGAGGACGATCACCAGATCATGTGTCATGATCTGTTGATATGTCAACCGTTGACATTGACTCCACTAGAATCACTATTGCACAATGGAAATACTTTTCAGATTGAAAGTTCAAAAGGTTAAATGTAATAACAACTATCATGTCTACAAAAACATTTATATACAATCCCTAATGTTATCATATCAAGTGCAACCAACATTGTTATAATGACAGTGTACGTAGTATGTAGACCCCCTCCCCTTTCATAATGCTCTCTATGAACAGGTGAATGTTGACAATTGTTAACTTCCCTTAAAGCTAACCATTAAACCACTTCAGTCTACACACACGCACGCACGCACGCACGCACGCACGCACGCACGCACGCACGCACGCACGCACGCACGCACGCAGGCAGGCAGGCAGGCAGGCAGGCAGGCAGGCAGGCAGGCAGGCAGGCAGGCAGGCAGGCAGGCAGGCAGGCAGGCAGGCAGGCAGACAGACAGACAGACAGACAGACAGACAGACAGACACACCCACCCACCCACCCACCCACCTCCACACACACCATACAGTGACATCACTAGCCACAGCTCCCTGTTTAGTCAAGTTTTTCAAACGGCATAAATCGACCCACCTGGCCTTGTCGAGCGTGTTGACGCGTGACCACTGGGGCAGGTTGTTGAGCGGTGGCAGCGGTGCAATGGTCTGGGTCGGCGCCAGCTCCGCCATCGTCTCGTGCACCATGCCGTGTTTCATCATCGTGTCGGGTAGCGCCGTGGCAGGTGACGCGTCACTGGACGGCGGATTAAACTCGCACGGTGGAGGTCTCTCGGGTTTCAGGTGCTCCACGTCGTCAGTGCCTGTGGGGTCGGAGCGAGGGAGGCTTATTGCAAACGGGCGTCATTCGATAAGTGTCATTCTCGTAACATTTTATGTGTACGGCGGATCGGGTTTTCTGAATTCACGATCGTGTTTTCTCGCGGTTAACTTTAACCTTTGCGCAAAGACCAATGCATGGCTATGTGTGTTGTCTCTTGTGTTTTCTGCAAGCGCTGGGTATCGACTGACCTGATCAAGGCACTCGAATAATATAAAAATAAAGTGTTACCAAGTAACGTCTTAATTACCGGAGTAAAAATGTACTTGTACCAGCCATCACATGAATAAGTAATACCAAAACAACACATAAAGATGACAGGACACTGCAGTGAAACAAGACCAGTGTAGAAAGGTTTAATCCGCATTAAGATATATGACATGTACAATACAAAAAAAATACAATGACATATACAAAGGGTAATGTTTATGATGTAAAATAACACTGTATTAATTAATGATGACGTGATTGTGATACTGAGAATATAATGAGTAGTGTCCTAATAAGCCAGGTAAGATTTAATGCATTAAATTAATTCCTGCTAGGAGGTATCACTGTCTGACTGGATGATGTATGTGTAGGTTCCTGATGATTTATACAGAAGAACTTGATTAATATAACAGTACTGTAAGTGTCATACAGTGTGTGTGTGTGTGTGTGTGTGTGTGTGTGTGTGTGTGTGTGTGTGTGTGTGTGTGTGTGTGGTGTGTGTGTTTGTTGTGTGCGCGTGTGCGCGTGTGCGCGTGTGCGCGTGTGCGCGTGTGCGCGTGTGCATGTGTGCATGTGTGCATGCTTGCATGTGTGTATATGTATAACAATGCGTGAGTGTGTGGTGTGCATATACGCGAGTACATATCTAACTGGTCAAAAGGCATGACAAAATAACCACATTTCCAATCATTATATAGCCTGTATATAATAAGCCTTAAATGAAAAACAAACCAAACTACACAAAACCATATAAAACAATAAAATTACACAAATTACAACTTCTAGTCACACAAATGTTTTCAAAACCATAACACCATCTTTTAGTTCTTTACACCTAGTAAACAAACGTCCCTATACACTTGGCAATTGCCAGATGAAAATAGTCTTTATTCTGACTACAAGCAAATGGAAGCACTACCCACAGAGACAGCAAACTCCCATGACCGCTGCACAAGACACTGTGTCAAGTTCAAATGAATTACTAAGCCTTGCTCAGTGGCTGTTGCTAATCCACTCTCTACGTAAACAATGATTGTGATCACTAGCAATACCCACAATGCCACTAAGAACACCAGTCACAATGGTCCTTCTGTGCCACGAAGTATTCAACACATTCTGCATCTGAGCATTGAATCAAAACTGTTTAGTCATTAGCCAGTCCACGCACACTGGCTAGCCAGTGCGTCTTCACGCCAGAATGACAGAATTCTGTTTAAATATTTATTAAACCTTTACAATGCCTTCGCTGTTATTGTTAAGCTATTGCAGCTTAAGTCTCACAGGTCACAGTCACAGACAGGTTTCCTGGAGATACTGGGTACACATGGCTGTATCCCATTGTAACAAAGTTAACATCATTTGCACTGTCTTACATGCACCATAACTATCAATAAAAAATTACACATTATAGATAACAAATAGCAAAAACAGTTGATACATTGTGCAGATATATATATATATACACACTGTATAGCCTAAAGGCAGCTTATGTCGACCAGTGCCTAGAGGTCCGGCTTATGTAGACCAGACGTATGTTTGTATTTAATACATTTTCCAAAGATGTAAAACTGGAACATTGTTTCTAATACTAATGTTTAACAAATAATAAAAGTTCATCAAAATATTTCAATAAATAAGGTATATGCAAAAAAATCGGTCTACATAAAACCGCGTAATGCATAGATGCCGATTTATGTAGACCGGAGCAACGCCGAAAGCTGCATATATTTAGTTAGCCTTTTTTGCGGTAGACGCCGAATCTAGCCATGTTGTGATATATTTTTATGCAGTAAAGGTAACAATTTAGTGAATGCTGTAAAATTAATTGCTGAATACCAATGGCAACGCCAACATTCGAGGGATCTATCAGTCAGCAACAAAGACAAAATGCAAGTTTTACTAATTTACACATAATAATATAGCCTTTTGCATCAGTATGAAGCATATCATACACTGAACACGAAACTCCAACCCTTCGTTCGATATATACCATAAATATAGATTTATAAGAACTTAAAAATATGCACGGCGCTGGAGAAAACATGCTCAAAATCACTTAAGATGTTGTTCATTTAACAATTAATTACGCACAGTACTTCACTGTCATATGAACTGTGTACACAAGCAATGGTACTGATCAATTCAATTGTGTTAGTTGTGAACTAACACGTCGAATCTTTATGTAGACCAGTTTTGGTCTACATAAAACAGCGGTCTACAAAAGCCGGTCCTATATGCATAATCGGTCGACATAAGCTGCCTTTAGGAGTGTATATATATATATATATATATATATATAACATATAATATATGTATAATATATATACATATATATATATATATATATATATATATAACATATAATATATGTATAATATATAATATATATAATATATATATATATAACATATAATATATGTATAATATATATACATATATATATATATAATATATATAATATATATATATATATATATATATATATATATATATATATATATATATATACAGTTGTATATCAAATAGAATCTGCTGGGTTTAAATGGAAATCTCTAAAATGTATCAACTGTTTTTGCTATTTGTTATCTGTAATGTGTAATTATGATATATACATATAATATATATATATATTATATATATATATGTATATATATATACACACAACTAAGACCGAACCTACATCAACGGGTGATGTCAGAGCAAGAAACAAAGACAGAACCTACATCAACTGTTGATGTCAGAGTCAACAACTAAGACGGAACCTACATCAACTGTTGATGTCAGAGCCAACAACTAAGACCGAACCTACATCAACTGTTGATGTCAGAGCAAGAAACAAAGACAGAACCTACATCAACTGTTGATGTCAGAGTCAACAACTAAGACGGAACCTACATCAACTGTTGATGTCAGAGCCAACAACTAAGACAGAACCTACATCAACTGTTGATGTCAGAGTCAACAACTAAGACAGAACCTACATCAACTGTTGATGTCAGAGCTAACAACTGAGACAGAACCTACATCAACTGTTGATGTCAGAGTCAACAACTAAGACGGAACCTACATCAACTGTTGATGTCAGAGCCAACAACTAAGAGAGAACCTACATCAACTGTTGATGTCAGAGCAAGAAACAAAGACAGAACCTACATCAACTGTTGATGTCAGAGTCAACAACTAAGACGGAACCTACATCAACTGTTGATGTCAGAGCCAACAACAAAGACAGAACCTACATCAACTGTTGATGTCAGAGTCAACAACTAAGACAGAACCTACACCAACTGTTGATGTCAGAGCCAACAACTAAGACAGAACCTACATCAACTGTTGATGTCAGAGTCAACAACTAAGACAGAACCTACACCAACTGTTGATGTCAGAGCCAACAACTAAGACAGAACCTACATCAACTGTTGATGTCAGAGCCAACAACTAAGACAGAACCTACATCATCTGTTGATGTCAGAGTCAACAACTAAGAACCTACATCAACTGTTGATGTCAGAGCCAACAACTAAAGCAGAACCTACATCAACTGTTGATGTCAGAGTCAACAAATAAGACAGAACCTACATCAACTGATGATGTCAGAACAAGCAACAACGACAGAACCTACATCAACTGATGATGTCAGAACAAGCAACAACGACAGAACCTACATCAACTGTTGATGTCAGAGTCAACAACTAAGACAGAACCTACATCAACTGATGATGTCAGAGTCAACAACTAAGACAGAACCTACATCAACTGATGATGTCAGAACAAGCAACAACGACAGAACCTACATCAACTGTTGATGTCAGAGTCAACAACTAAGACAGAACCTACATCAACTGATGATGTCAGAGTCAACAACTAAGACAGAACCTACATCAACTGATGATGTCAGAGCCAACAACAAAGACAGAACCTACATCAACTGATGATGTCAGAGTCAACAACTAAGACAGGACCTACATCAACTGATGATGTCAGAGCCAACAACAAAGACAGAACCTACATCAACTGTTGATGTCAGAGTCAACAACTAAGACAGAACCTACATCAACTGATGATGTCAGAGTCAACAACTAAGACAGAACCTACATCAACTGATGATGTCAGAACAAGCAACAACGACAGAACCTACATCAACTGTTGATGTCAGAGTCAACAACTAAGACAGAACCTACATCAACTGATGATGTCAGAGTCAACAACTAAGACAGAACCTACATCAACTGATGATGTCAGAGCCAACAACAAAGACAGAACCTACATCAACTGATGATGTCAGAGTCAACAACTAAGACAGGACCTACATCAACTGATGATGTCAGAGCCAACAACAAAGACAGAACCTACATCAACTGATGATGTCAGAGTCAACAACTAAGACAGAACCTACATCAACTGATGATGTCAGAGTCAACAACTAAGACAGAACCTACATCAACTGATGATGTCAGAGTCAACAACTAAGACAGAACCTACATCAACTGATGATGTCAGAGTCAACAACTAAGACAGAACCTACATCAACTGATGATGTCAGAGCCAACAACAAAGACAGAACCTACATCAACTGATGATGTCAGAGTCAACAACTAAGACAGAACCTACATCAACTGATGATGGCAGAGCCAACAACAAAGACAGAACCTACATCAACTGATGATGTCAGAGTCAACAACTAAGACAGAACCTACATCAACTGATGATGTCAGAGCCAACAACAAAGACAGAACCTACATCAACTGATGATGTCAGAGTCAACAACAAAGACAGAACCTACATCAACTGATGATGTCAGAGTCAACAACTAAGACAGAACCTACATCAACTGATGATGTCAGAGTCAACAACTAAGACAGAACCTACATCAACTGATGATGTCAGAGCCAACAACTAAGACAGAACCTACATCAACTGATGATGTCAGAGCCAACAACAAAGACAGAACCTACATCAACTGATGATGTCAGAGTCAACAACTAAGACAGAACCTACATCAACTGATGATGTCAGAGTCAACAACTAAGACAGAACCTACATCAACTGATGATGTCAGAGTCAACAACTAAGACAGAACCTACATCAACTGTTGATGTCAGAGCAAGAAACAAAGACAGAACCTACATCAACTGATGATGTCAGAGCCAACAACAAAGACAGAACCTACATCAACTGTTGATGTCAGAGTCAACAACTAAGACAGAACCTACATCAACTGATGATGTCAGAGCCAACAACTAAGACAGAACCTACATCAACTGATGATGTCAGAGTCAACAACTAAGACAGAACCTACATCAACTGATGATGTCAGAGCCAACAACTAAGACAGAACCTACATCAACTGTTGATGTCAGAGTCAACAACTAAGACAGAACCTACATCAACTGATGATGTCAGAACAAGCAACAACGACAGAACCTACATCAACTGATGATGTCAGAACAAGCAACAACGACAGAACCTACATCAACTGTTGATGTCAGAGTCAACAACTAAGACAGAACCTACATCAACTGATGATGTCAGAACAAGCAACAACGACAGAACCTACATCAACTGATGATGTCAGAACAAGCAACAACAACATAACCTACATCATCTGATGATGTCAGAACAAGCAACAACGACAGAACCTACATCAACTGTTGATGTCAGAGCCAACAACAGAGACAGAACCTACATCAACTGGTGATGTCAGAGTCAACAACTAAGACAGAACCTACATCAACTGATGATGTCAGAACAAGCAACAACGACAGAACCTACATCAACTGATGATGTCAGAACAAGCAACAACGACAGAACCTACATCAACTGATGATGTCAGAGCCAATAACTAAGACAGAACCTACATCAACTGATGATGTCAGAACAAGCAACAACGACAGAACCTACATCAACTGATGATGTCAGAACAAGCAACAACGACAGAACCTACATCATCTGATGATGTCAGAACAAGCAACAAAGACAGAACCTACATCAACTGGTGATGTCAGAACAAGCAACAACGACAGAACCTACATCAACTGATGATGTCAGAGCCAACAACTAAGACAGAACCTACATCAACTGTTGATGTCAGAGTCAACAACTAAGACAGAACCTACATCAACTGTTGATGTCAGAGTCAACAACTAAGACTACATCAACTGTTGATGTCAGAGTCAACAACTAAGACAGAACCTACATCAACTGATGATGTCAGAGCCAACAACTAAGACAGAACCTACATCAACTGTTGATGTCAGAGTCAACAACTAAGACAGAACCTACATCAACTGTTGATGTCAGAGTCAACAACTAAGACTACATCAACTGTTGATGTCAGAGTCAACAACTAAGACAGAACCTACATCATCTGATGATGTCAGAGTCAACAACTAAGACAGAACCTACATCAACTGTTGATGTCAGAGCCAACAACTAAGAACCTACATCAACTGATGATGTCAGAGTCAACAACTAAGACAGAACCTACATCAACTGATGATGTCAGAGCCAACAACAAAAACAGAACCTACATCAACTGGTGATGTCAGAGTCAACAACTAAGACAGAACCTACATCAACTTATGACATCAAAGCCAACAACTAAGACAGAACCTACACCAGTAGCATGACAGAATACATAAGATTGTACATGGAAAGACCCCAGTTGACACTTGCAGCGATCCTCTGAATGCACCACCCAGGTAACTATGTACAATTTGTTGTTAGTTATTCTTCACTCTGCGAGTGCACAGTTCACAGTCCTCGACAACGCTGCATAAATAATTTAAATTCACACACCGGAACCACAGAATATTCACGAAAGAACGAAACCCAACCCCAAAGCGTAAATGGGAACTGTTTTGAGATACTGTGAGCTACGTTGAGTCATTGAAAATATGCCAATGTCGGCATATATTATGAAATAATTGCATTATTCACAGAAAGTACACTGCATTCCACTGTGTTGTAACAGCTGTGTATTATATATGACAATATAGATGGCACCACACAAACTTCCACAAAGTCAGACAGTCGGCTAAGGTCGCGGTGATAGAAATAATGATTTGTTTATAATACCAAGTTATCGGCGCATTACATAATTATTGTATGATCACAAACAGACAAGAATCAATATATTGATGTACCTAACGGCATTAATAAGTGATAATTACATACTCCGGAACTTGGTGCATTGATACAGCAGGGCGTAACTCATTAATGGAAAATAGGCACATACAGGTGTATACAATGGCAGCTTCTGGTACTGTTACTACTGTAAAGGGGAAGTCTTACTTGTTGTCAGTATAATTTACGTAACTTATAAATGACTTATATTGTGTGAAATTACCATAAACATAACAATGAAATGAATGCAAGTAATGTATTAGAGTACTAGGTTTAGATTACTATAAATCAAAATTTGCACCAGAGTTAGGTGCATGTATTGTTTTTTTTAGTACAGGAAACCAAATTGATTGAAGGACAGTCCGTGTGCACACCTTCAAGTTATGGACACTCTAATAATTCCATTGTGTTCCCAGACTTTACTGAGGCATCTGTGAATTCTTGAGGGATGTGCTTCAGGCAGATGGTTCCTGGGCTCCCTCCTCGGGGAGAAGGGTTTGTTAGCTTGTTGATGAAGTGTTCTGCCCAATGCTCTAAGGTTTGATCTCTTCCAAATAGCAATGGTAAAGGTGGCTCCACCAGTACTCAAGACAGATGTGTCTGAACTAACTGGGCCATGTACAGCTTTGAGAGCATCGTAGAAGCTTTTCAGGCTGTGCCTCTCTGTACACACCTGAGTCTTCTCTGCCGTCCAGCTGAGCCAGGCGCCCTGTCCTGTATCTCATAAAGATTTTCTTGTACTATAATTTATGCCTGATTCTGTTCAAAGCATTTTTCTTGGCAATAGACTGAGTACTGTAGACCCACTGAAGGCAGTGTTTCTCATCCAGCCCTGCTTGCATCTCTTCAGAATTATCGCCAAGTCAATGCTGGGAGAAGTGACAGGAGGCAGTGGAGTGGACCAGTTGTCCAGTTCTCTGGTGATGGTCTGCCACACCTCTACTTCTTGAGAACTGCGGTCCATTGGCAGTCCAGCATGTGTCTGCATATGATTGTCTAATGACATTGATCAGCGTTCAGTCTGGATATGTTGAGACATTTGGGTGTTGACAGCCTGAATAGTGCTGATTCGATAAATGAAATATCGAAGTGTCACAATACTTATAACATTTTGATACCAATAGGGGTACCATGACATTCGATATCGAATGTTATGAGTTTCACAGCATGGCCGGCAAAGTCACTGGCTGAGACACATTGAATGGTGTCAGTATATTTGGGAAAACCTATAGAAATCACAAAACTGGCACCATTCATTGGTCATACGATGCCAAAAATTGTTTTGAAAATCAAAAACAAAGATCATCAAATTTTGAAGAATAAGTCAAATAACGCTGGTGCAGATAACAGATGCAAAGAAATGCATAGATGACGTGATATGCCCTGGTATGCTATTAGATGTGATATTTGCCCAGAAAAATGAAGGCTTTGAAACTGACATATATTTTTGCCCATGTTGTGACACATGTCTTTGGCGGCAGAAATGTAATGTTAATCGACTTAATTTATTGATTGTTATAAATACTGAGCAACAGAATAGAAATATTGACCAAATTCCAATTCAGCACAGTGTCATGGTACATTTTAAATTTAGTCCAGTTAACCTGAATAATGGGACTATTATCCAAAATATGTATCCAAGGCCTTATGCCTTCGTTTTCTAGTCAGAATTACCGGGTAGGAAAACAAAATCAACAAGCTCATTGAGATGTTGTCTCCATTGAGAAATTGTCTGGTGAACAGTAAAGACAGTGAAAAGTCAACAGACTTATCCCGCCGAAATCTGAGGCAACACACGTGACACCAGTAGGTGAATAAGGTCCATAGCTGACGGATCGAAACGTCGTACTCATCTTCGACATTAAGCTCCAAAGTAAGTTATACTACACTAACTTATTCTTGGAGCCATGAACAATATATTCACTAAAGCCAACAGACATTTTTGGGAAATGTTTTTCCATGTGCCGGCCCACACATAGTAAGTGTTAGTGTGTTACCAAACATCAAATCTGTCAAAAAATATGCAGGAATACCTGGTAATTATCAAAATACATCTGACACAAAAACACAACACCTTGTAGCTAAAGACATGCACTATGTTGACTTAACTATGAATTAACTAGTACTTGTACAGTAAGGTGGAGACATAAAGTATAAAGAATGTGTTCTATGAATGTTGTATGGATGACTTACAACATAAGTATCGAGCACAATTCTGGTATCGACTGGTATTGAAACAATCTGGTATCGAACCAGCACTAAACACGAGTGTTTGACTTTGATGCTGAGTTCAGAAGTCAATGGCAAGTCTTGCAATCGGTATCACACTGCATGTATATGTCCTGTCTGTAATAGACTACGAGTAGTATCACAAAGTCTAACAGATGTCGCCAGTGATATGACATCATGACTTGCATATGAATTTTATTTTAGTGAGGGAAAGTGGCACAATGTTAGCCCCACTCTCTCATCCAGTTGCAAGGCTAGGTCAAAATCGAAATAAAAGGGGCTGGATGCGGCACATGATTATGGTGTCCTATATGTGTCTTAATTGCCATACATTAAGTACTCTATGATCCTTTGCTTTTCTATCCATAGATACAGCTGATGGTTTCTTCTGCACAGTTCGCCAAGCAATACGCCAAATGGTGGGGTAGACAAGTCCTAGTTAGCTCACGAATGGCTGCAGACATGCTGACTATACACTCACCAGGTTTTGCCCACCAGCCCCAGCAAACAATGACCCGTGATTTCACATGTTCTGTAAGTGAATTCACGAGTTCAACTGGCACAATTCACCTGTTTCCGTACGTGAATTCACCGGATTCTGTGAAAAATCTGGTGTGTCGACACCTGTTTACCGTGTAATTACGAGTTTTTCACATGATGACACGTACCAGTGAAACCGTACCAGTTCTGACCCAGTATGACTCGTGTCAAACTCGGTCAAAACTCGTGACAACAGGCAGAACATGTGTATTCACGTGAATACACATGAAAACACGTACTGGTGGAGCAGTACCAATTATGAACCAGTATGACACGTGCCAACAGGTTCAGAAATGGTTCCTTGTTTGCTGGGAGCCGAAGCAGTTTACCAGTGTGTGGCCATGGTTGCATAGAGTTGAGTGTGAGAAGGAAACCAAAGTTGAGTAAACTACCCATACAGGAAATGGTTATACACCAACATAGATCGAGTAGAAATGTTACTGAACATCAGTCAACAAAAGTAAGATATATTAGACATAGTTCCTTTTTAATCCCAAGTTTCTTGTAACTAACCCTAACATTACTGACAATGCTGGTGTCAATGTCTTAAAGTTTAGATTTAGCCATACATTTATCCATCAACATATGCCGATATGGCTATGACATTGTGTAAGCTCAATGAGATATTGATATTAATTTAGATGTCATGACATTAGGCTAGCCTAGCAGATATGTTGTTCAATAATAACTTACATAATTAAGTTTTTAATATTCCATTGGTAAATAACTAACTGTCAACTCTGACTATCTTTGTCTTTGACTACATACGAGTTAACAGTTAATCACACATTGACATTCCCAGTCAGTGTCAGTGTCCAGTGACACCTGTCCGATTTTACGGACGTGAATCCTGCGTCTACGGCTACATTGACGGATACACATCGATGTCATTGTTATAATGTAAAGAACCGTGCTTCGATGTTGCTTGGCACGCGCTCATTGGTCAACAATTACAAGGGGCAAAATTATAAGTGTGAAAAATAAACAGGGCTACGGTGCACCAGCTCATGTCAATCGCTGGCATTCCACAGCGACGAATCGAAATGCGATACACGGCAGCCGGAACCGACCAAAACAAGCACACAACAAGCACATATACCGTCAACATTGTTATACAAACAAGCGTATATTTTCTTGTTTCTATAATGTTACTAACAGAGGTAAACCAAGTGATAAATACCATAATAGTCGGTTAAATCACCCCCAACTTCTTCTCCTCTAAGCGTCAATGAAGGCAGCCATCTCGAATATGCAAATGACCACAACGGCGTGTGTTGCCATAGAAGTACTCTCGTTAGAACTCTTGCAACGTAACGCATATAAGTATAACAAATGTGAGATTAATATAAATATGCAACGATTTTATTGTTATATTTATTTATATTCAACACGTTATATGCATATATGTCAAATAGTAAAGGTTATTACTCATAAAATCGCTGCGTTTATAAGGCTATTTTCACTGCATTCGGGACTATTCATTATTTGAAAGGACAGGACGACGCGTTGTACGCAGCGTAGCTAGAGCGGTGTAAACGTGTACATGATGTAGCATTGCAGTAATGTATACAAACATAGTATCTTTATTTATCGAACAATGGGGAAGTTAACGAGCATCCCGTGGTATTTATATTATAAATGCTTTGCCTTTTGCTGCACATAGATGATTTGACATCAGAAACGTCACCCCGATATTATTTAACGCCCGCATAACCGCGACAGCGAAATAATGTTTTAATAGATGTGTATTACGTCGAGGTTTGCTTACGTCATAATCACAAATATGAACGTAGTTTCCATCAGGCTTTCATTTGCTAACAATGCTGATAACCAGAGCTATTAGATAGATTAGCTCTGTGATACCGGATAAATGTGTGAATTGACCTATCCATCACAAAAACTTCAAGAAGCGATGACCAAAATGGCTGCCGAACACGTGCATTTATTTGTATTTGTTGTCGCTTGAAAATTAGTTGTATATTTTGTTGAAATGATATGTGTGTGTGTGTGTGTGTGTGTGTGTGTGTGTGTGTGTGTGTGTGTGTGTGTGTGTGCGTGCGTGCGTGCTTGCGTGCGTGCATATATATATATATATATATATATATATATATATATATATATATATATATATATATATATATATATATATATATATATTAATATAAAATTCCAACAAAATATACAAATAAACGCACGTGCTCGTCAGCCATTTTGGTCATCGCTTCTTGGAGTTTTTGCTGGTCGCGTGATGGATATGCCAATTCACACATTTATCCGGTATCACAGAGGTAATCTATCTAATAGCTCTGGTACGTTTACCAGCATTGTTGGCAAATGAAAGCCTGGCGGAAGCAACGCTCATAATTATGATTATAACGTAAGCAAACCTCCACGTAACGGAGACATCAATTCACTTTCGCAGTCGCCCTTATGCGGGCGTTAAATAATATCGGGGTGACGTTTATGCCCATGCGCAATATATATATATATATATATATATATATATATATATATATATATATATATATATATATATATATATCTGAGCTTTTTGTCGAATATTCTCATACACGCTCCGTTCAATTTCAGCTAGTCTTCTAAGAGTGCCACTCACACGCTTCAAGTCGTTCGGAGATCGAGCTCTCGCCAAACTGGCCCAGGCTATACTATGAAGCAATATGCCACAGTCAGTCAAACAGTGTGACATTATCTGGTCGTTTAAGACGACCTTAATTAAGACGCATCTTTTTAAATAGCTTTTAATACTTAAATAAGTGACATACAGTTATGAACTCTTTGTCCAGTGCTTTGAACAGAACAATTAGGACTGAATATAGTGCTTTATAAGGCATTGTTGTTGTTGTTATTATTAATGTTTGATCTAGGAGTTGGTATACATGTAACTCACATAGATAACCGATATCTGTCAACATTGTTTGCAAAGGCAAAACTTTACGGAGATTGGGTGTATAAATTTCATTGTGAAATAAGCAAACCGCGACCTAATGGATACATCAATTATTATTATTACTCCGGCATAGCATCTCACAGAGCAAACACTATTGCATACATATCACATTTTAACAACTTAATATTAGGTTAATGTTGTCATAAAGGTAAATTTCAATAAAATATAAGACGACGAAAAGCACATGGTCATGGAGCCACATTGTGCTCATTTGAGGGAGATTTAAGCAATTGGTCACGTAATGTATAAGTTAACTATGTAAGCAAGTTTGTAAAATGTGATTTTTATACGAACATAATATAAACGTGATTACTTTTTATTAAAATGTGTTCGTATCGTCTGTAATGGGTTAGTGTGCATGTTTGTATGTATGACGTTGCATGTGTTTGTAATACTGTGCATGCATGTGTGTACGTGCATGCATGTATATTATACGTGTGTACGTATAATATGTATGTACGTACGTACGTACGTACGTACGTACATACATATTATACGTACGCACGTATAATATACATGCATACGTACGTACGTACGTACGTACGTACGTACGTACGTATGTATGTATGTATGTATGTAAGCATGTATGTATGCATGTCAACATACATGTATGTATTTTATAAACGTACATGTATCCATTTATGTGCATATTATTATATGCATTTTATGTTGTGTACCTAGCATTACAACGCATTCTAATGTTTTATTGTAACTGCAATGAAAACAAATGGCAATAAAGCTGGACTTATCTTATGTATATATTACATACGTGTTTGGCACACATACACATAACCAAAATGCAAGGAATTTATCACAAAAGCAACTTCATTCACGCTCGACTAACTGTGAACAACGGCAAATCTACGATCATAAAACCAAAAGCAATAATAACTGCTCAGTTATGCTACAAGGAGAAGTCTTAGAAGGAGTAGACTTTTACATACAAGGGGTGCGCGACGGAAACAAACTGGCTGGTATAAGGAAAGCAACCATATCTTACATTGTATTATTTTTTTACTATCAACAATGCTACGCATTTTAAACTCAAATAATAAAGCGGTGGTAACGTATTGTTCAAATATATGGCATGTTACAAAATCTATGCCACAGACAGGGGCGTCGATCCGGTTTTAAAAGTGAGGGGGACGGGGGACCAATTTATATATACATATATGTATGCATGATATTATATGTCATATAATATATATTATAATATGTCATATATATATATATATATATATATATATATATTGACATGTATAATGTATATATATATATATATATATATATATATATATATATATATATATATATATATATATATATATATATATATATACCCTCGTCCCCCACTGATCGATGCCATGCTGTGCCTGTGTAGAACTTCCCAATCCAACATTTTGGCAAATAAATTTGTCATCAGTCAAATGGGAATAAGTTTAAAAAAGTGCAAGAATCCGCCGCTTCTGCCGTAGGCAATAATCATCAAGCAGGCGAGGGGTGAAAGTGCAACAACAACACAATTAAATTTCATCATTTAAAATGTGCTTGATGGCTAGAGCCTATTAATAATATCAACACAAGGTTGCAAACTGATAGAGACCGGCAGCGGCTTACATTGTTCCGGTAGTTATACACTTTCCGATTGGCCTTTCTGCGTATGCGCGACAAATTTAAAATCATCAATGTGCAGCGAAATAACAAAGCATTTGTGCTATAAATGCGACAGGCTGTTCGTTACCTCTCCTGTGGTGACTACTGTGAAGAGTTGTCTAAAATGTCGTTCAATACATTAAAATATTACGTTTGTTTAAATCACTATCACGGATTATGGCGCACTATCAGCAAAACATGCTTCAAAACTTGTTTGCCTCGTGTTAATAATTTGCGATAAATAACTTTGCTGAGAGGTTATATAGGGGCCTACATCATAACGAGCAGCACTTAGTAAATATACCATAAATGCTTTGTCGTTTCGCTGCACATTGACGATTTTACATTTATCGCGCATGCGCAGAAACGTTAATCGGAACATTTATAATTTCGTGGAAATGTAAGCGCTACACCGCAGCCCGGCATGATGATTATTTACCAAAGTAAGATCAAGTTGCGCGCTGTGGCCAGCCAAGCAATTTATCTAGTCGATTTTGTAATGGGTGGTCGGAACTTCATATCGCGAGTTTATTGTCTGGCTAGTCCTATGTAGCGGCTTTTGAAAGAGAGGAGTGCCTTGCAATTTGTCTGAACTGATAAGTGGGGGGGGGGGGACAATTCCTATGCTGTCCGCCACCCTAAAAAGTGGGGGGGGGGACGCGTTCCCCTCGTCCCCCACCGATCGACGCCCGTGGCCACAGAAGATGTTTTCTAAACAAGTGCCTAAGGAGAATTCTAGAAACAATTAGTAACGACGCTCATGTATAAACTGTGTGTATGCATGTATGTATGCATGCATATGATGATATGCATGTATGTATGTACCTACCAAGAATGGCATGAACCGACCAAACAGTACATTTAGAAACGGGAAGTAGCGCTGGATCTAGAAGCCATATACTCAAGAAATCGAAAAAAAGGTGTCATGAAGAAAACAAAGACGTAAACGATTTGTTCCTTTAACATGTCAGTGCCGAGGGGAAAAAGAAAATTATTGAAAAACACTGTACGGACGATACACTAACTGTTGTTAAATCCTGAGGCTGAGGGTGTGCGTGGTTTGTTTTGGAAAATAGTTGGGGTTTGACTCTGAAGAATAACATTTCTTGATTCACGAAGTAAACAGTATTATAGTTGTCACATATTACACAAATGTCTCGAAGAACGTGATGCCTCATGTACAATCACGGATCACAAGGAAAATTAAATCATGCATCACGCCTCACTTCATTTACGCTGTTGCACCTGATCACAAACCACAAGGATAAAGATAAATTTCCACAAGGAAATAGTTTTGCTAACCACGGATAAAAATAACCCTGCGGCCTGCATTGTTCTTGTTATAAGTAAAGACGGTGTATATACGCTGTATGAACCCCTTGTCTGGCACCGCATGAGAGAGCACATCACCACTACCAGGAAGAAAAAAAATTCGCATACGTCACTGACAATAAGCTTGAATAGCCTCGCGGACTTTTTGGAATGCTCGTGCATTATTATATAAACATATCAACGTGTGCATGAAAATAAGCCTATTCAAATGTTTTTTTTTTATTATTAATTATGGCAAATTTTTTCATGTTGATATGTGAGTACGTGATATGGATGCTGAATGCGTGAAACTTTGTAGCATTGCTTTTTGCATGTTTGCCAAAAACGCAGTTTATATATCGTGCTGGCGTCTATGAGAGTAAAAACGTTCTATGAGAGTAAATATCATACATTTACATATAATATATTCAAGATTTTGCAGATTTAAGATATATATCTTCATTTGTGAATATATGTCTATGGAATGTTCAGTGCAATACTGATTATAAGTTTAAATATGAATTAAATGTAGAGTGCCTTGATATGGCGAAAGGACGGATCCCTAGATATTTAAAACTGAAGGAGGCGCTGATGGTGGCGGATCGTTTGAAAATCTAGTTGACAAACTAGTCGCAACTGTTTTTACCATCACAGTGTATTCAGTCGCGTGCAATGTGTGATACATATTTAGTATTAAGATTGGGTAAAACCAGGTGCGTACGTAATGTTAGTTTAATAGTAACCGGTCCTTAATAACAAATCGTAACACGGTTCAGCTTGTTATTGCTGCGGACTGCAGAAATATTTGTTGTGCGTCGTCAGTTTTATTATCGCTCGGCGATCGTTGCTACGCAAGTTTGAGCACGAATCGCATGACGCTGTCAGAAAGGGGGCGCGGACGTTTTTATGGGGAAATAACATTACATCGGTAATCAATATATTTAAGACAATATGTATAATTCACAGTAGATATCCATTTTCAGATTAGTGCTTAGTATCATAGTATGTTGATGTAGCCTAAATACAACTAATATTTTTTATCAAATTAATAAGGTTAAATCATTGGACATCATTAGTTGCGCATATCTGTTCATCTTCATATCTGTTTATCTCTTTATCATTATACTGGTGGCTGTAAATATCGTACATCCTAATTTTGTAATAAAAAAAACCATAACGTTTTCTGGTACATCTACAAGTAACTATAATAGCATTTTTTAGGCGTCCGCGTTTCAATTATCCGTGAGCTCATCTCGGAATCCCTCAATTTTTTTGTTATATATGGCTACATATTTGCCAAAATTAGATATATCATACATACATGGTGCATTAGTTGACTTAGCTCCATACTTCAGTATCACACCATGCAAAAATATGTGGGTGTGTTCATGTGTATTGCAAAAGTATTGTATTTTACCGCACTTTTGAAGCACAAAGAGTGAACATCAGCATGCTCTACTATAAATATTATTATATTTAAATTGCTCATGATGAGTCTCATACAAAAGTGCAATTCCATTTTACTGCCTCATTTTCGTTTTAATATTTTGTTTTTATTAGAATGATTATCTATGACAAAATAAAACAATTATTACAACAAAGCTAGTGATCTTCATAAGGTAGCCAGTGCAACTTTGGCCAGCCAAAGTAGCCTTGAATGATGGTGCAATGCAAAAAAATGTGTCCTCAAAATATTTTGTTCTAATACTCTTAGACTTTGTATAGCTGTTTTAATGCACTTCCTGTTTTTACACTGATTCACATGATATATAGTCTGGCAATAGAACGTCATGGTAAACAAGGGCAAATAGAATATGCGACTTTGAGTTTCAATTTTGATTTAAATTTTGTCTGTCTGTTTTATCATATGGATTCTGTCTTGTTGAGTGTCATTTAATTACCTGATGGTTCACTGTTGTGTGGTCTGTTCATTAGTTGCAGGACAGAGCACACATCTGCCTCCTAAACAGTTTAGGCAGGCGCGACTGTTACAAATCCGACCGCGAAGCTGCCAAAATACTGCACACTAGGTATGGATTTCATATGATAACCCTGTTCCCTAATAAACACACCTGATATTATTAATCACCAGAAGTTCAGTCAAACTATGACCAGAGAGGGGGAGAGAGAGGGGGAAGAGAGGGGATAGACAGCAGACAAGACAGAGAGAAATTTGACAGCTATTTTACAAAAGCATTGAAAGATAAAATGTAAATAATAAATTTTTAATGAGAGAGCGGGGAGAGAGAGAGAGCGGGGGGAGAGAGATGTTTGGGACGATGGGCTCGCTTTCACATTTCTCAACAACGACTGGCTTGGGGTGGTGGTAGCTGACTGTACATATGTTCAGTATGACAAAATACAAATATATGACTTTTTATTTTCTTGCAGACAACATCATGGCCCTACAGAACCAGCTTTTGTTCAACCTAGACGTGCCAGTAGTTAAAGACAACATGGCCGTCAGCTACCACCACCCCAAGCCAGTCGTTGTTGAGAAATGTGAAAGCGAGCCCGTCATTCCAAACGTCTACCAGATATCTCGGCAGGTATGTAGTACATGATGTGATCATTAGAGACATAGCATTATAAGAAGATCTATAGAAAGCATTAAATATGTAAACAAATTCGTCAAATATGTTGTATGATTACATCAACGGGTGGCAGTAATACTCCCCCCTAACTGATTCTATTTGAACATTGATCAGTTAGGCCTGAATGATCAATTATAAAATTATACTGATACCCTCAACACAATATCTGACCAGTGACTTGTCTTTGTTTGCAAAGGTTGCGGAAAAGTTCAACGCCTTTGAATTTATATCAGTGTCAACGGACACTCTGAACACGGCAGTACAATTGGCCCGTAGAGACATGAAGAAACAGAAGACTCAGTTACCAATGCCAATCGACCCTGTGACGCCGATGGCGGGGGATTATCAACAGGCACATAAGGGCAACAGACGTCAGGTAAAACAGAAGGGTGAAGTGAAACTGGTATGATTTAGGCTGATGGTTACATGTCACCCTGAATTAGCATAAAGCAGTTATGTTACTTGTACCCCATAATTGCTTTAATTGTAATTTATGTATTGTACTTTTTTATTTTATTTTTTTATTGTATTTTATGTATACATGTTTTATGTTTACTTTTTATTTTTTTTCTGAAATAAACATTATATACTGTAGATATATATATATATACCACACATAGGTATACATATATATATATATATATATATATATATAATATATATATATATATATATACAGTTCATTATTACCTCCGTAGTCACTGTATGCCATATATATATATATATATAATTATATATATAATGTATATATATATATATTTACATATATATATATATATAATATCACATTGTGATTAGTAATATATTACTGCATTAATCACCCTCAATTAGCATATAGCTGTGTTATATGGATATAAATATATATATATATTATATGACTGCATTATGCTAATTGAGTGTGATAAAAGTTACTTTTCCAGTAGATATGTTAAATTTGTGTTTCGACATCTTGTATACTCATCAAAAAACTTATTAATAGTCTTTGTGCACAGGTCTCAGAAACCACCAAGGCCAAATCTCTTGCGAACAAAGGCAAGACTGGGAAGATGGATGATCCAGGTAATAGGTCTCCTGAAAATGTTTAACACATGCACATTCTCTGATATTCAGCCAATTTGATGGGTCCTAAATTTTATTTGTAGATACAAATATATAATTTTTGGCTGGATTCGGTTAAATTCCACCAAACAAATGATAATGGTAAAGTGATCTCACTCTGCATGTCCAATAAAAGGTTAAATGATGAAGAAGAGAGATTGGTACATACAACGAGCATATAACACCATACACATACAAATTGCTTTTTTGATAACATTCCAACATCAGATGCAAATGAGGATTTCTGGAAAACATCAACACATAAAGCCAGAAATCAAAAACAATTATGGGACAGAATGTCCAACATTTCAAGTGTGCATCAGCCATTTTATAAACACAACAGACCATGTTGCTAGACAACAGAACACTTGATGAATACATCAGTGGCCAACTTCAATTGAGCTACGCGAGTAACTCGCATAACCCGAGTCCCAATCGAACGGTCGAGATCACTCGAGCACGTGACAATTTTTGACCTAGATTAGCAAGGTGAATCTTCAAGGCCGCTACTCGGGGCGATCCCGAGTTTTACAGGATTCACTCGAGTGATTGATTATATTTAAGACCAAGAAGATGAACGTCACAATTTACACACTAAACAACTGATTACTTTATTTTATTTATTTACATAAGTTGTTTATGTCCGTGATCACGATCATATTGCTGTTCAGTTGGATTACGCAGTTGTAGTACTGCGCGTGCATTGTAACTATCATAAACCGGATACCATGTTGGGGTTACGTGAGTAATTCGAGTAGCTCAGTCGAAGTCAGCCAGTGAGATGCCTTTTGTGTGTCGTTGCAGCGTCGACATCATCGCCGCCAACACGTGACAAACCTGACGCCCACCGCCAGTGGATGGAGGAGGTTGTGTGTATGTGTGAGGAGATGGATTGTTGTCTCACTAAAATCAGACAGCTCGAGGAAACGGCACGCAGTGGTGAGCACAAATCTCGTTAGGTCACATGATTGCCCTCTAAGGCTCAACACGTTGGGGGAAATTTGATGATTTTCTGTGATAAAGGGAGATCTAAATTTTTTCAAATTGAAAAATCATGATCTACAATTTCATCTGAAAATGTCATGATTTGTGTCATTCTTACCACAAAAAGTATTCAGTTTTAGAGGTTTTAAACGATGCCATATAGCATTAAATGATGCCGCTGACTAATAATTTCAATCAATTAATCAGTTATAATTTTTCATGATCAATTTTTGTCTCAATGAAAAGACAGTAGTTTTTATTGAAGCATGTAAGATGTTTCTTTTTAAAATGGTGACTCGCTGTAAGTTGTCAGCTGTGTGAATGTGTGATCCTGGAGATCATGGCGTGTTTCGCAGATCCACCACGTCGCTTCCAGATGGAGGAACCCGGGGAACGACAGAAACGTTTGATTCGCATTGAGGAGCAGAAGACTCGGTCCACGCGCATCCTCTACACTCTCAGTCAGAAGTTGCGGGAGATTGACGTCGCAGTCGCCAGACGCCCCAAGCCTGCAAAGAGGGTTAGCCGTGGTTCATTGATACTGAGGCTAATTATTGTGGCAGTACAGTCACTGTACTGCTTTACTTGTTAGTTTATGCATGAGATTGTTTGCCTTGGCATTGTTCGGACAACCGTAATTTATGGTTACATTTATTTGGTAAATGTAAATGTTTATTGACTTATGTAGCACCATTTTGTAGACAGTTATATCATGTAGTGCTGTGCAGTACAACAAATAACATAGTAGAAAGTAAAAACAGTAGAAACATTCAACATCTTACAACATTTGGCAGTGCAACTCATAAGTACAGGTCCTGCTGCTTGTCATATCGCAATATAAATTTATTGTTTATATGGAAATGAGGTCAAACCTGACGCAATTATTTTGCTTGGTAGCAATTTTAATCTGATATCTTAGAAAGAAATGGGGTGAATTTGTGGAATGTGCCATCGGAAAGTACATCTATGTTTCCATTTTATATTTATTATAATACACGTATGTATTATCTTAAGTTC
The DNA here is from genome assembly GCA_964017155.1 of Oasisia sp. SBJ-2009. NCBI lineage: Eukaryota > Metazoa > Annelida > Polychaeta > Sabellida > Siboglinidae > Oasisia > Oasisia sp. SBJ-2009. The sequence continues at coordinate 34,511,506 of OZ024865.1, forward strand.
AGCAATTAATTAAGTTATAAATAAATATCAATAGTCAAAAGTATATTTATTACATTACCAAAAGTATTACTCATTATCTACTAATATTTAGTGTTACTTATTATTTAATCTAACAATATTTATTACATTAAATACATAATGGAAATATGTGAATTCATTTTTTTGTGGGACTTTCCATAAAACGACCAGGTGTGAATGTGAGTGCGAAGCCAAAGTTTCTCACCATCCCCGTGGTGATGTGATGTTACAGAACCACCTGCTGCGGCAGCTGGCAGCCATCAGTCGGTCCTCCATCCGGGCACTCCACGAGTTCGTGCAACATCTGCGTGACTTCAACCTCGCTGAGGGAATGCCTCGCATCTACGACAACCTCGTCGTGCTGCTCAGTCAGATCATTGAGTGCTTTGAACGTCTCAACCCCCACGCCCTGTGTCTCAAGGAGGAGGTCAGTGCATCTCTTCAAAGTTTCATTTTGTATCGTTTTGCCTATGGGGCTTGGCTGATACCTCTTGGTGGACTCCCAGGTTTATGATGCACATTTTTTACAGGTTTAACAAGTTGCATGTCCGTCAATTGGTTTCGACCCAGAGTGTTAATTATTAGCAAGACATTTACTGAATTGGTGTATAATATATATATATATGTATATATATATATATATTATTGATACTAATATAATATTAGATATTCATTCCTTTATTGTAATGCAATTATTTATGTTTTAATTTATTTACTAACGTCATTATTAATTTTTATTTAGTTTTATTTAAATGTAATATTTTTTCATGTGATTGCATGTTTTTTATTTTAATGTAACCCAAGTCCTAAACAATTGTTGCTATAATGTTATTGTTGTAATAATGCTAATAATAAAATAATAGTTTCACATTGCTGTTCTGTAGAAGCCGACTGAGGAAGCCAACGAACCAACAACAGAACAGGTGCAGAAGCTTATCGGAGGAGACGGCGACCAACAGCCTTCGCAAGATATCGTCCCACGCAAAAAGAAAAGTGAGGCCTTCCTATATGCCACAGTAGTTCAGTTCTATGCCTATGTCTCTGTCAGTTTATCTATCTTCTTATTTACTTAATCCTCTACACTTTAGTTGGACCACGTGGCTGAATCAAAACTTCTCCTTTGTAGTCTGTTGCATGTTTTATTTTTTTATTTCATTCCTAGTTGTCTTCTATAATCATTTAGTTGTTTATCTTCTCCTAATGTGTGTAGGGCTGTTTGATTAAAGCTGTCTATATATTTCCTTGACGATTTCTTTCTAGGGCTTGTAACTATTTTACGTCTTTTCTAATGTATGTCCAATCCTGATCCATTTCTGCTTTAGTATTTCTGTTTTGATGTTTGTTCAATCTGTCCTGGTCATCCATTCAGTGATGGTCATTCCGTTTTGCCATTTGACATTTTCAATGTTTCTGAGACATCGTTGATGAATGTTGGTAATTGTCGTGTTTCTGAGCAAAAGCGCAGCACATTTTTCACATTTAATAATAATAATAATAATAAATATGTTTTTCTAAAGCGCTAATTCCCGCATGGGGGATTGATGCATTCATATTGAATATTTGGATTGTAATTCTTATTGAAAATATTTATTATATTATGAAACAGAAACCATAGAAACATTGTCCATGCCAATTGTAATAACAGTTAACACAAACAAGATCAACAATTTTGTTATGAAATGTGAAATAATGTGGCCAGTTGACATCATGGTTATACTAATAATATCTAATAAACAATGTAAAAGTTAACTAGTTGCATACAGCTGTCACCATTATGATGATTTTTATAGTTATAATAGCAAAAACAGTATATTCCAAAAACGGTGTAGATTCACAGACGGATTCTTTGAAGAAGAAAAAGTCTTTGAAGGAAAAGGAACCGGAACCTGTCGTAGAGGAAGCCCCGAGTGACAGATTCATCCACCCGCTGAGTTTGCTGCGTCAGAAGTACCCTGCCGCCGGCCATTACCTCCCTAGCGAAATTCCCAGCGAGCTCTCGATCATGACGATGGACTCGGCGAGTCAAGGCACGGGCGTTGTGTCACCGATATCCCACTCGATTGTGGCCGCCCGATCGACCAGTCACCACTCGTGTAGTCGACACTCGATCATGTCGTCACCCAGCACACGCAGGGCCCGCACGCCGTCACCGATGCGCATCACCGACCAACTGGAGGAGTTGTTGGAGGGGCAGGGTGATCTGCCCGCCCCCGTGAAGCGTGTCCACACACATACTCCATGGGTTCTGGAGCCAGAGCGGCCTCGTCGGACACGTTGCAACCTGTCGGTAAGTCAGGGCTTTATGCAGGATAAAATTATTGCCAGTCACACATGGTTTGGTGGACACATGGATGTTAACCGTTAAGCTAGTTTACAAACTTTCAAATGTGCCTGATGACCTTGAAATGGGCTACAAACACACATGACACCATTTATTTGCCTAAAATGATGACAGGATAATCCAGAGATGATCTCGTCTTGAATGCTTCAAGTCTGGCCCACTGTAGAAAACCTAGCAGAGAACTCACACTATGTTGTCAGTGTGCACCTTGTCAGCAAAATAAACATTGATACAACGGCCGAATTATGCCACAAATTGTCTGAACTTAACTCGTGACATGCCCTCCATTTATCTCAAGAAATGTGGTGTGATGGCAAGAACATTTTCAGAAGAAAAAAATGGGCAAATTACCTTTAAAATTATAATAATTTCAGTCACGTTTACAAAGGATTACTTAGCTGTTGTTTGTTGATGAACTTTTGTGCTGCTTACACTCTTGCAGCCAAAACATGAACGGGAACGAAGACAAAGCCCGGAGCCTCGCTATGCTGACCATACCATCTCGTCAGCGAAGAAATATTCAGCCAGTCTTGTTAAGTGAGTTGGCTTTGTAATAATTCGATAAGGTGGCAGAATTTGTTAAAATGCTTTGCATATAATTATAACAAGTGTATTTAAGCTAAAACAGCTGTCTAGGTCACTTCCTATAAATTGTGTGATTTTGGCTGAAATGCATACAAATCAGCAAATAATTCCAGACTAATAAAATACATGCATTTACAAACAACAGGCTAAGAACTAAATAGTCAGTTTGAGTTAAATTTGACTTGTTTCTCAAAACTTTTCATATTTCAACAAATAAGGTATCATTTATCACATTGATCAGTGGTATCCCCAAGATCTTTTCACAATTTTACAACATAATTATGTGAAAAGTCATAGTTGAGATAGAAATGATAGAGATAAAGTGTTAGTGTGCTAGCAGATGTTTTTATACAGATACAGCATATATAACTAGTAATGTTTTGTATAAATTCTCTTGTCAGGTTTGAACAAGAGCAATCTCGTGGCCGGAAACCAAAACCGCGTTCATCATCAAAATCAGACACAACAGGAATCTCCAGGTTAGTGCATTTCTTCAAAATAACTTTTGCAGCGTCTTTACAAGTGGAAGACTATTCACAAAAACAAAAATCTAAATTTGTCACCAAAAATATATACTGCAATACAGCAAAACATTGAAGGGAAATTGGTGTGCAGCGGCAACTACTTTGGGAAAACAACCCCTGCATCATGTTTCCAAAGTATATAGTCAGTATAATTCATGTAATGAAAGTCAGCCAGGAAACCAGAATAGCCTGGTGCGAGTTTGGAGCCTGACTAAAGAACAAAGGGGAAGTTGACCTATGGCCACTGTCAGGTGCTAATCCATCCACTGGCTCTGAGCAAACTAAAGTTGTGGTCACTGCCAGGGCCACGAGGGACATCTGCTGTTAAGTGTCTTCATCAGTAATTAGTACTGTTGGGTGAATTTGCCATGAAGGTAATCAGTTTGGCAGGCATTACATGTGATCTTGAAACAAAAATGTTGATACGGTTGTACTAACAGTGTATTTGAAAAAGTATTTGAAAGTATTTGAAAAAGTTAAATTCTTTAGGAAAGTATTTAAATATAAACACTTTTAATTCATAAACGTCAAATACAATTACAAATACATTTACAAAAGTATTTAAATACTTTCAAATACACATGTATATGACCCGATGTCTGGTGCCAGTTCTCTTCAAGGTCTAGGATTTTTACATCCCTCATTGAACACTGGTGGCCGATGTTGAACTTATTTTCGCTTACTGCTGATAGGGGTTGGGGACATGTTAGGTGGTATTTCATTCGTGTGCCCAGTGGTGTTGCTGTTTCCTCTATGTAATGTTGGCAGCAGTCCGAGCATTGTATGGCATATACGACCCCACACTTTGCCGTTTTGTCTGTTTTGTCTTTCGGGTGAACCAGCAGGGACCTCAGGGTGTTGTTAGGTTTGTTGTACACTGGTATGACACAGGACTTAAAAACCTTGCCAACTGTTCAGACATCTTACTAATGTAGCTGGTTTATCTGGTGTTGACTTTCTCTTTGTTTCTCCTTGGTTGTATGGTGTTGAAAATCCAAGGTTTGTAGCTGTTCATTTTCAGAACCTATTTGATGTATTTCACCTCTTTGGTCTTATCCTCCTCCTCTGATATCAACCTTTCTGCTCTTTGTAAGAGTGTCCTCACCACAGAGTGTTTGTGTTCTAATGGGTGGTTTGACTCCCTGTTCAAATACTGGTCTGTGTGTGTCCCTTCCCGATAGACCATCAAACTTTTTTACCCATCGTCCTTCAGACATTTGCATGGGATTTCAGCTGTTAACATGATCCATGATTTGGATATTATGCAAAGCATTATTTCATTTATTATTGATGTTTACAGCCAAGAAGAAGAGGGCAAGAACCATGAGTCACAGGCAAGTTACATTCCTGCTAGTTACAATTTATTTTTCGTTCATGATTTTGCCTATTAATTATATTATGAGCTGTAAAAAACCCGAGAACAGGACCTGACCATTAGAGGCAAGTGTGTCTAGTTATATCTAGCTATGACATCGTACATAGCAGACCATTATGCCTACCATATTACCAAGGAAAAACATGTGCACAGTTTGGGAAAAAAGTCCAGACAAAATTTTTGAATTGATAAGTTATGAGGTAATGAATTTTATTGATGCAATAAATGTTTAAAGGACAAAAAAAGGCTACGGCTTCGTGTCATACACCTAATAGAGTTTATACAAAGTAACAATTTCCACATATACTCAATTTTTTAACGTCAGCGGTTTACTCAGAATGTGACTTTAAAGTCTAAAATTCTAACGAAACCACGATGGTCTAGACGCCGCCATAGGTGAAGGGTTAATTTGGCTTGGCCATTCAGCGCGCGGCATTCTATATCTCGGTCAGCTTCCGGCGACGTCGTTAAGGGTCAACAACTTCGAGTCTTCGACAGTTCGTTCAGTTGGCGTGATATCTAGCAGCTGCTTATAGACGTATATCTAAATCTGTGGTTAAATCTATGGTAAACTTTAGTAATTATGCCTTCGTGTTCGGCATACGGTTGCAATAATAGTTGAAACAACCGGTAGTATTGAAGCAATGGATTCACGTTGGTGATTTGCGGGCGTACTGTTTCAGTGTTTGGCACTTTGCTCTGTCCATTTTGAGGAGAAATGCTTTGATGTAGACATGTATCATCAGTTGATGGGATGATTTCAGCTATAACAATAATAGACAACTTTATATTTACCGTCATCAGCATGTTACGCGCGTTGCCGAGTTGCAGCCATTTCATGACAACAGCCAAACCCTATGCAGGGAATCTACGTGGAGAGCGCCTCGATCACCGTCGTGACGTCATTCTTCGTCTAAGATGGGGTAGCGCATAGAATTTGGATGGCTGGGTATTAAAAAAAAATTTCTGGTAAACCGCTGGCGTTAAAAAATTGAGTATATGTGGAAATTGTTACTTTATTAGGTGTATGCCACGTAAAAGTTAACTTTGTTTGTCCTTTAATATTTCTGAGGACAGTTATTTTTTTATTATAGTTTTGGCACAAAGCATTAGTCTGTTGTATAACATTTGTTGATTTTGCAGAGTGGGAAAAAAACCCAGTACAGCGGTGACATGGCCACACTCAGGTGGGTCCCTTACATTGTACAGCTGTATGTCAAATGATCCGGTCAAAAGAAACATTTAGAATAAATCATTTTGAGGTTTTATTTGAATCATTAGCTACATAACTTACTCAAATCTCTCACATTGACACTAGAAGCATTAAGTATTTACATAGTTTTGTATGTACCCACTAGGCATAGAAATGCCACAAAGTGACAATGAACTTACTCTTTATAGTGAGTGTTGGTAAACCTTCCTATTATTTCACTCAAATCCCAACTCTGTTTCTTGACAAAACGCTTATAAAATAGCTATATTTAGTAAGTGTTTATAGGTTACTCTGATATCATATCTGAATCAACCATGATGTTTGGTGCAAATAGTTTTGAAGCAAGTTTACTACAGGCCAGTTGGCAAAATACAGAAACATTGTACCCGGTTTTGCCCACATTCTATGAAGAGTTTTCTCTCGTGTTTGATTGTAGGAATGAGATGAACAAGCACCTATCACGACTGATTGGACATGAGCATGAGAAAAAGAAGAAGATCAAATCCCTGCTGGAGGCGGGCAAAGTATGTGTATGTATTGGGTATATTGTACACCAGTTCATATCTGTATGTTTAGGAATGCAAGTCTACGTTCACATTTCTCCACATTACGTTGCCGTACTAACGGTGTGGAATTCGCTTCCTGCCAGTGTTAAATCAGAAGGTAACACAGTTCCATTCCGCCAACATCTAAAAACCTATCTCTGTAATGCTGCCTATCCTCCTTAGCCTCCTAGCTTCTTTATCCATCCATTGACGACTCATACATTGTTTTCGATTACGAGTTTGCTTAATCCCTTGGTTTTGTCGCGCCACTGAGCTTGATCTTCGATGATATTGGCGCAAATGAAGTCATTGTTAGTATGTTATTATTATTATTACTATTGATTTATCATATATGGTGTTGAACTGTTATGTGATTGTGGGCACATTGAGGTGAATTTTTATTTATGCTTTTGTCCGCCCAGTGTCTAGTGATACGGGGATTTTCAGGGGGGCAACATTTAAAAAGACTAGTTGAAGTTGTGACTGCAGTATGTTTGTGTAACTAGATGTACATAGAAGTGTTGATAGGGTTGATACTACAGAGCTTAATAAGCACCTATCACGACAGAGTATCGTGATCAGGTGAACAAACTTATCAGTTGGTGCAGCAAAAACAATCTGGAGCTCAACGTAAACAAAACAAAAGAAATGATTGTTGATTTTAGGAGAACGAAATTTTCTCCCCTCTCGCCTCTTTTGATCGATGGGAGAACAGTTGAAATCGTCCCACATTTCAAGTTTCTTGATTCTACAATTTCTAGTAATCTACAAGTACAATAATCTACTAAGTACAGCCGCCAAGCAGTGGCTTTCTAAGAAGGTTGAGATCATTTGGTTTGACCACACATATCATGCCGACCTTTTACAGAGCTGTAATCGAGAGTGTACTGACATTTTCAATCACAGTATGGTTTGGATCTATCATGGTGAACGAAAAGCTCAGATTGAACAGAGTTGTAAAAACTGCCCCCAGAATAATCAGCAGAGACCTTTGTAGTCTTGAATCATTGTATCAGCAGCACCTAATAGGAAGAGCCAGTCTCATCTCTCATGATGCATCCCATCCTGCCCATGACCTATTTGATCCCCTTCCATCTAGTCGCTGGTTCAGATCCATCAAAACCAGGATCAACAGGTTTAATAGCAGCTTTTTCCTTTAGCCGCACAAGCCCTGTCAAAACAGAAGTGATTTTTCTCCCATCGGTATTACAAACATATTCCACTTTCCAATGTGTGTTTAATGTGTATACCTTTTCATAATTTATTATATGTTATTTTATTCCACATTTTATGATTTTATATTTATATCAGATCATATCAATTATTATTTATCAATGTTATAAAGACATTTTTTTATTCGGACCTCTTGTACGTGATTGTTCTTATAAATTTAATTTATATTTTATCATAATCGTTTGCTGCATGTGGATGTATTATTATGTGAACATACTTGTATGACGACCCAACAGTACAACACATTCTAATGTTTTATTGTAACTGCATGCAATGAAAAAACACATGGCAATAAAGCTGATCTTATGAATGTACTTTTATCTGCAGAATTGATCTGAAATGCATTTAATATAATTAATTGACCAGATATTTTGTTTTGGAGTTATGATTTGTGTTGAACAACGAAGTATGGGACTGTTACTTGTGCATGGCAGGATCGTATGAACATAGATCAGCTGACGGAAATGATCCTGCATGAGATCATGAATGATACAGTCAGCCAACTCAGTACCACGATGAGTGATGATGACACAGAGAGTAACATGTCACCACCACAAACCGGCATCTCGGCTGAAAACATCTTGCAGCGACTTGACACCATAGAGGTGAGTTTAGGGGTGGTTCCAAAACATCTTGCATTGACTTGACATCATGGAAGTGAGTTTATGGGTGGTCCCAAAACATCTTGCAGTTACTTGACATCATGGAAGTGAGTTTATGGGTGGTCCCAAAACGTCTTGCATTTACTTGACATCATGGAAGTGAGTTTATGGGTGGTCCCAAAACGTCTTGCAGTTACTTGACATCATGGAGGTAAGTTTAGAGGTGGTCCCAAAACGTCTTGCATTTACTTGTCATCAAGAAAGTGAGTTTAGGGGTGATCCCAAAACGTCTTGCATTGACTTGACATCATGGAAGTGAGTTTAGGGTGATCCCAAAACATCTTATATTGACTTGACATCATGGAAGTGAGTTTAGGGGTGATCCCAAAACGTCTTGCATTGACTTGACATCATGGAGGTGAGTTTAGGGATGGTCCCAAAACATCTTGCATTTACTTGACATCATAGAGGTGGGTTTAGGGGTGGTTCCAAAACATCTTGCATTTACTTGACATCATGGAGGTGTGTTTAGGGGTGGTCCCAAAATGTCTTGCATTGACTTGACACCATGGAAGTGAGTTTAGGGGTGGTCCCAAAATGTCTTGCATTGACTTGACATCATGGAGGTGCATTTAGGGGTGGTCCCAAAATGTCTTGCATTGACTTGACACCATGGAAGTGAGTTTAGGGGTGGTCCCAAAATGTCTTGCATTGACTTGACATCATGGAGGTGCATTTAGGGGTGGTCCCAAAACGTCTTGCATTGACTTGACACCATGGAAGTGAGTTTAGGGGTAGTCTCAAAACATCTTGCATTGACTTGACATCAAGATTTGTCCTCCTAACACAATGGTCCAACAGTAATGACAATATTTGTGAATTAATTTAGCATTCTGGGTCCCTACTGCAAAAAGTGAAAACAATTCGTAACACAGTAATTTTTTTGTTTCACACTAGGCGGAGCAGAATCAGATTCGGCAGCGCTGGGATGATCTGCAGTATAAGCCAGTGCCCAGCCGTGCAATTCCCCACTTTCAGAGTAAGTAGTCAATCACCAGTTACTGATGTGTTTATGTAATATACATTTCTCTTTCTGTTGGAGGTTAATTTTTTAGCATACGTTAAAAAGAAAAAAATCAGTTTTATCACCCATTTTAAGGACATAAATGTGTCAACAATAATTTTATGACCTAACGTTTCGACAGATTGGTATACCCTCTTCACAATAAATGCATTTTTGTCTAACAGTTACTGCTAAATCTCTATATTTTAGCAACTGGACCTCAACAAATAGGCAACAAAAGTACATAAAACTATTTAACGGTTGCCTATTTAGTATGCAGTTCACACATTGTGATGATTAACTGACGTGTTATGATGACATTACCCATCATACAGACACAGAGACACTGCATTTGTAAACATAAATTGATATTTAGGGTATAACAGCCTCCTGATCTAATTTTTGTTTCTTTTGATAAGATAACCAAATTTGATACAAATATTTTATGGAGTATTATTATATGCTATCTATCAGTATGCATGTTTGAAATTGGTTTTGACCTATGTAGAGTAAATAATATGTGAACACTGTGTATAGGCATGTCGGATATGTTTTTGGAGGGGGGTGGGTAAAAAACTACATATTTGGGTCACTATTAATTAAACATGTGACTTCTGAGAGTTGCAATATAATTAGCAACATAATTACCCGTTTGACTATTTTGTTTTGATTGAATCAGCAGGAATGACTTAACTTTTGCCTCAAACCACCTCTGTTCTAAATACAGCCCTCTATGCAATATATATTTTGATACATATTCAGCAGACATGTTGTGTCCTCCAAACTCATTTATATTATTTTGTTATACATTTTTCGAGCCAGTTAGTCGTGCATATTAGAGCACTGGAGAAACCAAGACATTACCAGCATCTGAATACATAACCTTTACATATCTAGTTTCAAAAGATAATTTAATCCTACGTATTGATTTGCGTTTGGTGTATTGTGTTTTCAGCAGCGTTGCATTCGGTCATTCCAAAGCCAATTAATTTGATTGGTAAAACATCCTTCAGTGGTATGCCACGGCCAGTGAAGCCATCATCGTAAGTAGCCAACACTAAGCTCTCATTGTAGCTACTAGATCACTAGAGATTATTACCTAAAAGTACTATCGAAGTTTCAGGGTATGTTTATTGCAAGGAAACTTTAAGGGACTCTTTTCTTTTCATATTTTTCTGTTTATATATTTATTGTAAAAGTGTGTTATACTGTGTAAAATATATCTGCAGACTGGTTTTAATAAACTTTTATTTATTGCTGAAATTTAAGTATTTTGAGAGAATACAATTATGTTACATATCCATTTGCTACTTTCATAGCTAACATGTACTCATCTTATGGGCCGACATTAGAGGCTTCACCTCATTGGGTTACGTTTTATTTTTAAATAACTTGTTTCTGATCCATAACATATAGCAATTGTCAATATGTTGGAATACATAGTTAATATTGTACATGGTGATGGCATAGTAGCAACTATAATTGGCATCGATATCGGTCATTTACAGCTGCATGTGATTTGCACAAAGTTGCTGTTTGATGTGACTGCTGCATAGGAAAATTATATGACAGCGTTTTTGCAATGTATTTGGTTTCCCTTACAGCAAGATAAAAATGTCAAAGTCGGCAAGTTCAACGAGTAGCAGCAATTTCAGGACTGCCATGGAGAACCCTCCGAGCGTACATTTCCCAAGCACCCCCATCCAAGACCACTCCGTCAACAACAACAATAGCCACCTGGTGGCCGTGCCAATGTCCAAGCAGCTCGTCGCGAGCATCATCAACAGCCAGCGACAGTTCCAACGCTACCTCAAGCGAAGTGCCAACATGAAGGTTGGGCGGTTCGACCCCTGGAAGGTCGTTGATGAGTAGGTTACGTTTGTTTGTGTTTACCTCGGGCAGGGTTGGTGCATCTGTGTGTGATTTACCATAGCGAAATGGGTATTAAAAATATAAAATATCACTTTATACCTGTTCTGATTCCGTCGATTGAGCTTTAAAGCAAGTCCTCATTTGTTGAAATATTTTCTTTTATTTACTGCTAAAATTTTAGACAGCAGGTGTAGATGATTGTTTTCATAACTCAAATAGTAATTTTGTATTCCAAAGTATAGAATGCGTCTTACTGAGTACAAATATACTGAACTTTTTTTAGGTCTCCCTCTTCATGGTAACAAACAATATATCTGCCATTTTGAGCAAATATTCTATTGTGCAGTGATCGGAGCATTTATCAAAATAGGTTTTTGTTTTTTTGAATAATTGTTTCTAAACTGTACAGAAAAATTGTTTTTTGCAACAGTTACCAGTCAATCTATTGTTTGGCCACATATACCTATTGTTCAAACTGCTGATGCTTTAAAACAAATGTGTGGTTATTGTGCATAGTAGATTAATTTGAATACAATATTCAAAACCTAATTTGGATTAGTATAGTTACTGCTACTGATATACCATTTCCAGATGTAGAAATTGTTGACAAAATCTTTTTGGAAAAATGACATCAAAGAATGCATAACAGATCTGATGTGAAACTGGAAATATACTTGAAATGTCCTTGATGTACTGGGAAATACAACTGACCAAGTACATTTCAGAAATACAAGTACTGAAAATTATTACTCAAACACTAGAACTTTGTTGCACTACTAATATATATATATATATATATATATATATATATATATATATATATTTATCAAAAAGTTCCATGATGCTGCTGATGTGTAACAAATGAATATCATTTGCAGAGTGTCTGAGGAGATCCTTGATACGTGCGTCACGGAGGTCTGTGACGAACTGGAACAGTTCAACAGCGATATCGCCAACCACATCTACTCGTCCGAGTTTGCGAGCGAGTCGTCGTCGGAAGTGCCAGAAGATATGCATCATGAAATAGTGCGACGAAGCACATCACCGGAGCCACTGAGCATGTCGAGTGCAAGAAGCAGCGGCCTCTCGAGAACCTGGCAGTCCGACGGTCGCGGACACATCTTGGAGCGCAACTGGTCCCCTGCCACTGGCAGCAGTGTCAAGTAGACAGAGATGCAAACGACATCCTACAACCACACTCAGTTAACTGCTTCTTGAGTCGAAGCAAAAAGCAGGAGTAACGTCGACCGAAAATATCAGTGGCCGTCGCAAAGTCCGAATAATGCAGATGGTGCTAATTCTGCTACATCGAATGCACGAAAAAGAACTTGCTGCGGTGAAGTGCTGGTGTGGATTTACCAGCGGCTGCTCGCAGAAAGTACTGCACGAAATACAAATACATCTTTTGTGTGGCAAGCGGAAAAATTTAAACACAGCCTGATTTTTTACTAATATAGTTGCTGTATGGACGACTGTTTAATGGCTTTGCCAAATATCTTTTAAAGAGAAATTGCAAGCACATATTTGTAAGACAGCTATTTTTAATATGCCTCCCTTGAGAGTGGGAGAGACGACAACAAGAGAAAATGTGAACTAATCGTTTCGGTGCCTCAACGTTTTAATAGTATTTTTCGTGTGATGTCGGTGACATTTCCATCTGATCTCAAATGGTGTGGTTTGTTTGACCTCACCACGACTTATTTAGCAATTTTTAACGGTAGCTTTTAAAGCCACATTGTAACACATTTAGCCATCTTTGCCATATGGTTGGGTAGTCTATGTAGCTACTTATTTTAAGATGACTGCATTCTGCAGATATTACAAAACATACCACGATTCAAATCTAGTATCTGAAACAGTGTCTTCATCCGACATTTTTCCAACTGTCAACATTTACACCGACTTTGCCATGTTAACACGATGTTGGCATACAAAGTGGCCATACACCTACACTAAGTTATAAAAGACAAAAGGTATATTTATTGACTACCTGATATGTAAACAATACATTATATATGTATATATATATATATATGTATTTAGCTGCACGATACATAGTGCATGATATGTATACAGCTGTGTAGCTATCTATCTGATGTGTGAAAAGTGGAAAAACTTCACAAAGACCATCAAAAACCTGTCAGTGTCAATCTCAAACGTGTCTGTACCTGCTGGAAATAAAACATAATATCCAGTGTCACACATGGGTTAGTTATGCTAACTGGCACAAATGCACATCCTCTGAATGGCACTACGTTATTTAACATGCCTAACATTTTACAAATGTTACTTTTTTGTAACACTGCAGATGTTTGCATTATTCCCCCCAATCTACTAGCATCTTTTCTTAGATTAGTATGTTATGCATATTTGTTTATGAATATCACCATGACTAACCAATCGTTCTTTGTTTCACTGAACCAGAATTTGTTGATTTGTTTTTAACTATTTTGGTCTGATTATCATCTGCATTAGAGAAAACATTTTAAGGGTATAAACCAATTATCCATGCTGCCTAATGTACACTTGGTAAATGTGGTACTATCTACTGGTTAAAAATGCAAGCGATATCTTAACATTTTACTACACAACACATTTATTTTTTATAATTTATACTGGACATCTTTGAATTAGCGATATTTGACATCTCTCGCTGAATGGCTAATGGTTGCACTTATTTTCAAGTTGGTTTAAATTCTCTGTCCAGTCTCTGAATTAGTATCAGCACTGTAGGGAATGTATCGGTGTCTAAAGGGTTAATAATATGCTCATCACGTGATCCTAGGAATATCTGAATGTGATATGTCTACTTGTATAGACACCAGAACATTAACAATCAATGCCTCTCGAGCATTTTAGAGCGCAGTGGCTCAGGGGTAGAGCTTCGGACTCTCGACTACGAGAACCCGGGTTCGAATCCTGGCTGCGGCGTTAAAACCTTGGGCAAGTTTTTTCACTCTACATTGCTCCAGTTCACTCAGCTGAATAAAATGAGTACCTGGCTATAGACAGTGGTGGATATGTGTACGATCAGCCTTCGTGCATTAATTGCAGCATATGGCTGGATGCTTCCCAGAGAAGCCGAGATGGTGTCTGAGTGAACAGGTCTGTCAGGGAAGTACAGTGTAAAAGCGCTTTGAGCGGTCTTGAGGACTGGATACTGCGCTATATAAGAACTTGCCTTTTTTTGGCTCTGGACACGAGAATGGTCACAACATGGAATTGTAGTCTTCACAATGTGGAGGTGTACAGGGCGACTACACTGATTACGTCACTACCAGCTTTCTCTACCCCCGGCACATCCCTTTGAAAATTGGCTCATCAGCCAATGATGGCCCACAATGAGTGTGGTCGGTTTCCACCATGTAATATAATTTTGGGTGATTTCCGCCACACGCTGCTTGTGTTACATGTAATGTTTAGGACGTTAATGGGTCATGTAGAGATTCCCACAAACTGTATATGTCTTCAAACTGGGACTGGTATTTGCACTGTTCCAACGGCTGGCACAGTAACAACTGGTGAAGCCAACTGCTGTAATTGTATAGTTTGGCTCCACACTCCCCAGCTTTACAGAGATGATCAGCCAGGGGTAGTTTTGACACTGGCTTAGGAGGAGGCGGCAATTGTGCTTCCAACAGTAATGTACTCAGCTGGGACATAATACCATCTATCATGTTCACACCAGAAAACTTTCCCAAGTGCATCTCCAGCATCTGCTTTCTTCTGTGATGATGTGGTGGACCTGTTGTTGCTCAAATCAAACTTGCCTCACATCGACGAGCAAAACATGTGGATGCACTGAACACAATGGGCGGCAGCGAGAGAGAGAGAGGACACACACACACACACACACACACACACACACACACACACACACACACACACACACACACACACACACTATATGCACACACTGTATGACAGAGACAGACAGACAGAGAGAGAGACACACAGACAGACGACAGACGGGCGGGCAGGCGGACAGGCAGGCAGACAGACAGACAGACAGAGAGAGAACGTTGACAGCTATTTTACAAAAGCATTGAAAGACAAAATTTAAATAGTATTTTTTTAATGATTGGAAACAATACATGTTGGTAAATGCAACCAATCTTCTTTGGTATGAACCAAGTGTCAATGTTGTGAAATAACACCTAATGTTGTTATGCATCAATATAAATACCCATATATAACACGTATATAGTATAACACATTGTATACAGTACTTAAAAATTAAACACATTGTATATAATACTTTAAAAATAATTTTATGTAGGGAACATAACAATCTACACTAGGTTATCACTGTTTAATTCCAGAGTGTTGCAAGACAAATGGTGTGTAATAACAACAGCAATATTGTGTAATTGACAGGCTCACTTTGTTCATTCATGACTTCTGAATCCATGAAAAAAGTTATTCAGAGGAATGTTACTATTACAAAGGTTAACTTTACTGATAATAAACATACAAACATACAACAAAGCTATAGGAACATGGAATACAGTTTGAGTATTTTGTCAAAAACCCACTTGCTTAAATTAAAGCCTTAAACTTGTGTAGTTTTGCTAGCATCATTCTACAGTCACACTGGCTGGGTGAAGAGTTCATCCTCCGAATCCTGCTCATCTATACTTGTTAGTCTTGTGTATTTTCCTCCTAGACCCCTTCGTCTTTTCGCCTTTCGGAACAACATTTGCAGAGCTTGCACTTTTGATTGTAGCATCTCTGAAGACAGAAAACATTGTGTTTGGAAATCTTCGATTATCATAACCCTGGAGCAGAAACACAGCTCATGGAAATTATACCCATGGTCAATGCATTTCTCTGGAATACACTCTCTGAAAAACAGTGAATGCATAAACACTCAAAGCTCGCTTTAAGATGCATTAGTTTAATCTCACCTTTATTATCTAATAATACGTTTTATTATTTCAACTGAAAACTAATGTTATTTAGTTATCAGTTATTCGTTTGTTAACTATTTCTCTGATGTATGTTGACATTAACTATTTGTAAACACCCAAGACCTGTTTGTTATTGTACACATATGTATAAAATGAAAAGTTTGCAAGTTACATATCTGAAATTTAAGTATAGCAGACATACTGATACACAGGTTAAGAGATTACCAAGAGACCAATGGATATACTGGGAGAGTGAAAAAGAAACAACTTGCTGTTTCTAAATGTATTACATAATCATTAACGTTCAATATTCAAACTGCTACCATCATGCATCAAGGATACTGGCAATTATCTTCTTGTTTTGTAAATTTTACACTACTTTCAGAATTATTCACCTTTAAAACCTCTACATTTTTATATAGTTATACAAATATCAGCACCCTAAATGAGAATGTGGAACATGTCCTCTGACTACCATTAATTTTGACACAGAGGATTGTCCTTTGGCGGGTAAACAACATCAAAATTGTTCACCATGGTACCGTCTTTAATTTTTTAATTTGTGTGTGCTGTTTTTGAACTTTTTATAGCTTCACACATTCAGGATAAATTACATATTCAGCAGAAATGTTGATATCTGAACAGAGAATTCTGCTAGGAAATAGGTCACATGATGGATACCAGTAGACAGGGCTTCATGCAGGATAAAACTGTTGCCAGTCACACATGTTTTGGTGGACATGTGGATGTTAACTGTTAAGCCAGTTGACAAACTTTTAAATATGTCTCTGATGACTTGAAATGGGCTACAAACACACACATGACACCATTTTCACTCACTTTCAAGGCATAATTAACAATATCTATGGTTTAGGAAGACTTTGGCTCCTTCATTTTTACCTCTCCACAACCCGTCCACCCATATTTCTACCCGTCCATATTCGTTTTTACCCGTCCAAATGATGGGTGGACGAGTCTCTACATAAAGCTATGCCAGTAGGTCAATTTCCCATCGTCTGATCTTACTGACCTTTTAAATTGACATTGAGGCGAGGTCTGTTGTGTCTATTGTACGTCCAGTCATCGTCCAGGTTGAACCGAGAGTCTGGTGCTGCGAGGTAGCTCCAATATTCGTCTTTCTCCCTCCACATTTTACTCCGATAGACGACGAACAGCAACACGAGCAGCAGCACACTGAGACACACCGTGGCGTTGGTTGTCTGCTCTGATCTGTAACACAAACTGTATTTAATGTATACTTTTTTAATAATAATAATAAAGTCTATTCACTTCACTGGCAGCCAAAGCGGCTGAATAGTACAATAAGAACATTATGGTTGATAACAAATTCATTAATGTATATTAGTAAAGCTATTTATGAAAGCATAACAATATATGAAAGTGTTACTAATTAGAATGTCCAGTAAAATTAAAGCGATAAAAATGTCGGATAGTAAAACTAAATGTTCCCTAATATGAATAAATATATTTTGGTAAATTAAAGAATAAAAAACTATTTAGCAAAATATATTATTATAATTGGAATATACAACATGACTAAAAAATTACAACTCGTTAAAATAGTATAAAATAGATAAATTGAATAAATAGCTAAACAGATTCACAGTTCAAAGCCAGTAATGTTCGTATGTAAAGAGGGAATCCATTCACTGCCAATTATACAGGCCATACGGCACAAATGAATTTATACACAGCAAAGTCATTAAGTTAATTTTTATTATTTGGAAACATTATCAAGCACCATGTTTCCGGATTAAAAACCTGCTCAAAGGCACTAAAAATTTAAAATAAATATTATCTATGTCCTTGTGCAGTTTCTGTTTTATCGAGACAACTGCCAACAGCACGTGTCCAAAGTATTTGCCTGTAGTTTGTAATAAAAAGTTTGACTGACAAATATTGTGCAGTTAGAATATTAATTATTTTGCTAGTTACATAGCGGCTAATAAATGGAAGTTTGCAAAGTGGCATATAATAAATATGAAACATTGGCTAAATTAAATTAATGAAGATATCAATTTCGCAAAGTGGCATATAATAAATATGAAACATTGGCTAAATTAAATTAATAAAGATATAATTGATTTCTCAAAAAAGGAAACTATATAAACATCTAGTTGACAAATGACTAGATCTGCACAAAAATTAACATGCCACTATCAATGTTATTTTGCATGACAATATACTATTTTTATTTTACATATTACCATTCAATTTAATTATAAAAGTACAGGCAACTGAACCTTTTATTGGTGTGGTTTACAAGAGAGCAAGGAACGTCATCAACATGTGAATCACCATATCATGTTAAGATTACAATTTTTAGAATTCAACACTCTACTATCAGCATTGTATTATATAGACACAATTTATAATCCAGTTTCTTTAAAATAAAACAATAATGTTTTAATTATCACCTGTTCCAATTGATTTGCAACTCAAGTCTTGAGTCGGTCGTATTCCGTGAAGACGACACTGTCGTTATTTCATGCGATGCATTCACATGGCTCGGCTCCAGTGTTAATGGCGATATATGCGGCATTTGGTGTGTCATTTCCCCCCCTGACTGCTGCAGTAATGCGTTGTGCGTATCATTTTTTGTGTTTCTCTTGTCTCTTGCTTTTTGCGTGAGTAATTTATTAGAATCTCTCTGAAACACATCACGTGACGTGTGCAAAACAGTTTCCTGGTTATTATTTATAGAAAATATTTTTGAGATGCGTTTTGTAAAATGAGTAAATCCTGTCTGCAGAAACTTGAGAACAGTGTCATCTGTCAATTTTCCATCATCATAGTCTCGGTGTATAATTGAACTGTCTTTTCTTGCTAACTGATGAGAACTTGAGCCTCTCGTAGTTTCTTCTTCAATTATGTTTCCACTTTCCATTAACGTTGATTTTCTTATTCGTAGTGCCTGAAACAGAAAATAGTCATTATAGACAAAATGCAATATTAAAAAAATAAACGCTGCTTATGCTTATTCTTATTTAAAAAATACTGTCCTTAAGAAGTAACTAGGAGAAATATATCGAAGATACATGCTTGCCAAGTTGCATTAAATAAATTATTTTAAAACAATGTTTCAAATAAGACAGCAATACGTAAACAAACTGTAAACAAAACTTCAAGCTAATGCCTTTGCCGACAATGCTGATAATGGTTACATTATATAAATTACACTTATTATTCTGCATGACATTATCATCTTGTAATTGAAATATTCCTGCATACAGTTTTCACTTTTACTTTGTGTCATGAAAAGAAGTTTGTCATTTAGGGACCATGATTATAATAAAGACTATACAATGCCCGGGAATTCTTAAACAGGCACCTGTCAAATGTTTATGTCGATTGACCTATGATATTTCCCATGATGTTTTGCAGCAGCTAAACTCCAAACTGGTTTATTTGAGACTAGTGGCTGTCAGTGTCAGTCTGTAGTCTGAACTGCCTACTCTCGTCCTACTGGTCTGACAGTGTAGGGTGAACTAGAACTACTAATTAATTAATATATTTATTTCATAGCCTTTCTTTGTAGGCTACAAACACATTATAACTTGTTATAGTACGTGTATATACTAACAGGGGGACGCATTACTCACTTGGCGCCAAGGTGGGGTCTCTTATGTAAGTAATTTATTTTCGGAATCACATACATCATACAAATAAACATAATCAGCAAATCAAAATGGTGTGGCTCTAATACTAATACCCCATTAACACTACAAAAAGGTTTTGAGCCAGATTAGTCAATGCACTTCAGATACCCTGTTGCTTTCACATTGCAGGTTTGCAGCTGCCTGAACCAGAGTACCACGTAGTTCTTGTCAACTAGTGTGGTTCTTTTGATTAATGACCACATTTTGTCACAGTGGATCAAGTAGACAGGACAATAATTACCTATGTCACATTATGCTCACATCTACCAAGCCAGTCCCTACATCTGGAATCAATTAAGTCACATTTAATGTGACTTGGCATTAATCCCCTTTGCGTTCACACTAGCAATTTGAACTGGTTCAAAACAAAACTAGTTTGAAACCACCTCAAGGAGGTGGATTACTTTAATCCTGTTTAACTCACTCATCTGGTTTAGATTTTGTAATGTGAATGTCCAACGGAAGTAAAACTGGTTTTGCACCGGATTAAATTTGCTAGTGTGAACGGGGTATAATACCCCGTTCACATTACAAACAGGTTTCGAACTGGCTCAGTTAATGTGCATTAACTGAGCTGGTTCAAATATCCTGTTGCATACACACTACAGAAGTCGGAGTGGGAGTAGTTTCTATCCACTAATCAGTTTCTTTTGATTAATGACCTAGAGTAGCAACTGGGCGGGGCATTAATTAGGTCAAATGATGCTATGAGCCCTGCCTGGGGTGCAGCATTATCTTAATCCAAGATGGATATGCAAACTACCATTATTTCTTCGACTTCATCTTCTATTATTTTGGTCCTTTATCATCCTGTACTCTCGCTTCAGCGTCTTAGTCTTGACCTGACACTCAGACGCTGTTCGATTGTATTCCACCTCTTTCATCTTGTCGATAATTCTATGGGATGTGGCTGTTTCATGTGGAACCGTCCAATTGTTGTTGGACCCCCATACATCAATGAAGGTGGCAACCTGTTGGATCGACCAAGTTGCCCCGCGATCTGCACATTTCTTTGCATTTTCAACACTCGGTTTCTAAGCACTCATTGTAAATGAAAATCACAATTCAGCAAAGATTGCTGGCCTCAACATGTGGCATTAATTAGGTAAAAATTAGTGCGACTTGGTGCTAATCCTCTTTGCGTACACACTAGCAATTTCAACCAGTTCAAAACTAAACCGGTTTGAAACCCCCTCAGCTAGGCTCAAGGAAGTAGATTATTTTACATACAAAGACTTTAGTTTAGTCTGGTTTAACTCGCTGATGATCTAATCTGGTTTAGATTTTGTAGTGCATATTAATGATTAAATTTGGGTAATCTTATAGTTAACTGGCCTAAATTATTACGGCCTTTTAAAACCATTTGTTCACCTTATATCGATGTGTATATATTCGCAATGTGATTCTACATCACTTCCGGTACAAAGAATTCAGATTAAACTATTTTTATTTGTGTTTTAGAACAATTTAAACACGCCGAGTTAAAATAAATCGCCTCCATAGTTCTGGTGCTGGGGAGGCGCCTACAGCTCGCACCATATTTGCGGCGGTGACATCGGCATCTCGTTGTTTACTTTGACTCGGCGTGTTTAAATTGTTCTAAAACACAAATAAAAATAGTTTAATCTGACTTCTTTGTACCGGAAGTGATGTAGAATCACATTTCGAACACATATCGATAATAAGCCTATAAGGTGAAAAACGGTTTTAAAAGGCAGTAATAATTTAAGCCAGTTAAGTACTGTTTTATAGGCGTAGCTTCAGCACTCAATCACAGCCTAAGGCTAAGGCCTAAACCAGCCAGGTCTTTCAAGTGTCAGTCTTTGCTCAGCCTCACTGGCTCAGGCCTAACCCTGGTGGCTACAATAGGCCTGAGCCAGTCACTAGCCTAGCTAGGCCCTAGCCCTAGGGCCTAGGCTACTGACTATAATAATACCTTATTCAAGTTATTGTTACGGCATATTTATTTGGTCGAATTGTTTATTCGTTCAGCTACAACTCACAGGCGGATTAACACTTACTTGACAATAATGTTTGCTTTCATAAAGAAAGGAACTCAAGAAAAATAAACAAAACAGTGCCATCTTCGTGGCCCAGGAAGCAAGCATATCTCCATCCTTAAAAGGTAATAATGATTATTCGGTACACCCGGTGTCAAGAAACCACTTATAACGACATTGTAATGTTACAACGACCCGCATACAGGCGCCACTTGTTAACGCGTTCACGAGAAGTGTCGATTACCCGAGAGTTTCGTGATATGGCGCCAACTTTTGTCACATCAAACTGCCCAATGTTTGAGAATTTATGTTTTTAAAATAACTTTCACACAAGAGGGCGATCCAAATGGTCAGTCGGTCGGTCGGTCGGTCGGTCGGTCGGTCGGTCGGTCGGTCGGTCGGTCGGTCGGTCGGTCGGTCGGTCGGTCGGTCGGTCGGTCGGTCGGTCGGTCGGTCGGTCGGTCGGTCGGTCGGTCGGTCGGTCGGTCGGTCGGTCGGTCGGTCGGTCGGTCGGTCGGTCGGTCGGTCGGTCGGTCGGTCGGTCGGTCGGTCGGTCGGTCGGTCGGTCGGTCGGTCGGTCGGTCGGTCGGTCGGTCGGTCGGTCGGTCGGTCGGTCGGTCGGTCGGTCGGTCGGTCGGTCGGTCGGTCGGTCGGTCGGTCGGTCGGTCGGTCGGTCGGTCGGTCGGTCGGTCGGTCGGTCGGTCGGTCGGTCGGTCGGTCGGTCGGTCGGTCGGTCGGTCGGTCATGCAGTCATGTGCAGTCATGCAGTCATGCAGTCATGCAGTCATGCAGTCATGCAGCCGGCCGGCCGGCGGCCGGCCGGCCGGCCAGCCAGCCAGCCAGCCAGCCAGCCAGCCAGCCAGCCAGCCAGCCAGCCAGCCAGCTGCCAGCCAGCCGGCCGGACAGCCAGCCAGCCAGCCAGCCAGCCAGCCAGCCAGCCAGCCAGCCAGCCAGCCAGCCAGCCAGCCGAGCAGTCCGTCCGTCCGCCCACCCGCTCGCTCGCGCGCGCGTGTGCCCGCCCGCCACCCAGGGAGCCAGTCAGTCATCCACCCAAAGTCACCCACTCACCCAGTCACTCGCGCGCTTTCACAATGGCCAACTCGCCCACTCGCACTCCCCTCCTGTCCACCTCCCTGTCTGTTCTCCGTCCATCTGTAGGCCTATCCGCCTGTAGGCCTGTCCGCCTGTCCGCCTGTCCGCCTGT
This sequence comes from Oasisia sp. SBJ-2009, assembly GCA_964017155.1. Classification (NCBI taxonomy): domain Eukaryota; kingdom Metazoa; phylum Annelida; class Polychaeta; order Sabellida; family Siboglinidae; genus Oasisia; species Oasisia sp. SBJ-2009. Next base: position 34,534,671 of record OZ024865.1, read on the forward strand.
CCGCCTGTCCGCCTGTCCGCCTGTCCGCCTGTCCGCCTGTCCGCCTGTCCGCCTGTCCGCCTGTCCGCCTGTCCGTCTCCCATCTGCGCGCCCTCCAGCACATATACCCGCACTGCGTATACACGCCTGCCACAATAATTGTTCCAGCAGCATTGATCGTGTAGCTGTAGCGCCCAGCAGCAGTGGGTTGTCGGCTGTCTATCGTGTACAGGCGCTGCTTGGGCATCGTCTGGGCCCGGGAGAGAAAGAGGGGGGGGGGAGAGATACAGAGACAGAGACAGAGACAGAGACAGAGACAGAGACAGAGACAGAGACAGAGACAGAGACAGAGACAGAGACAGAGACAGAGACAGAGACAGAGACAGAGACAGAGACAGAGACAGAGACAGAGACAGAGACAGAGACAGAGACAGAGACAGAGACAGAGACAGAGACAGAGACAGAGACAGAGACAGAGACAGAGACAGAGACAGAGACAGAGACAGAGACAGAGACAGAGACAGAGACAGAGACAGAGACAGAGACAGAGACAGAGACAGAGACAGAGACAGAGACAGAGACAGAGACAGAGACAGAGACAGAGACAGAGACAGAGACAGAGACAGAGACAGAGACAGAGACAGAGACAGAGACAGAGACAGAGACAGAGACAGAGACAGAGACAGAGACAGAGACAGAGACAGAGACAGAGACAGAGACAGAGACAGAGACAGAGACAGAGACAGAGACAGAGACAGAGACAGAGACAGAGACAGAGACAGAGACAGAGACAGAGACAGAGACAGAGACAGAGACAGAGACAGAGACAGAGACAGAGACAGAGACAGAGACAGAGACAGAGACAGAGACAGAGACAGAGACAGAGACAGAGACAGAGACAGAGACAGAGACAGAGACAGAGACAGAGACAGAGACAGAGACAGAGACAGAGACAGAGACAGAGACAGAGACAGAGACAGAGACAGAGACAGAGACAGAGACAGAGACAGAGACAGAGACAGAGACAGAGACAGAGACAGAGACAGAGACAGAGACAGAGACAGAGACAGAGACAGAGACAGAGACAGAGACAGAGACAGAGACAGAGACAGAGACAGAGACAGAGACAGAGACAGAGACAGAGACAGAGACAGAGACAGAGACAGAGACAGAGACAGAGACAGAGACAGAGACAGAGACAGAGACAGAGACAGAGACAGAGACAGAGACAGAGACAGAGACAGAGACAGAGACAGAGACAGAGACAGAGACAGAGACAGAGACAGAGACAGAGACAGAGACAGAGACAGAGACAGAGACAGAGACAGAGACAGAGACAGAGACAGAGACAGAGACAGAGACAGAGACAGAGACAGAGACAGAGACAGAGACAGAGACAGAGACAGAGACAGAGACAGAGACAGAGACAGAGACAGAGACAGAGACAGAGACAGAGACAGAGACAGAGACAGAGACAGAGACAGAGACAGAGACAGAGACAGAGACAGAGACAGAGACAGAGACAGAGACAGAGACAGAGACAGAGACAGAGACAGAGACAGAGACAGAGACAGAGACAGAGACAGAGACAGAGACAGAGACAGAGACAGAGACAGAGACAGAGACAGAGACAGAGACAGAGACAGAGACAGAGACAGAGACAGAGACAGAGACAGAGACAGAGACAGAGACAGAGACAGAGACAGAGACAGAGACAGAGACAGAGACAGAGACAGAGACAGAGACAGAGACAGAGACAGAGAGAGAGACAGATACAGAGACAGAGAGAGACAGAGACAGAGAGAGAGACAGAGAGAGACAGAGAGAGACAGAGAGACAGAGAGACAGAGGGAACGTTATTTGCACTGCTTCGAACAAAGGTGTGTTTAACAATAATTGCGCATTTTAGTTAAATTTTAAGTTATTGATTATGCACGCACGCACGCACGCACACGGGTGAACGCAAACGGATGCACGCACGAATGCACACACACGCACGCACGGAAGATAAGATAGCGGGATTTTGGGAGAGCGGGAGGGTAAGCAGAGAGCCGAACCACGGGTATTGAATTGTTTGGTATCCTACGTGAAATAAAACATTGAGAAACAGAGATCCAGCGCTCCGCCTCCATCCTTGACGAACGCACGCACGCACGCACGCACGCACGCACGCACGCACGCACGCACGCACGCACGCACGCACACGGGTGAACGCAAACGGATGCACGCACGAATGCACACACACGCACGCACGCACGCACGGACGCACGGACGGACGGACGCACGCACGCACGCATGCACGCACACACACTGTATTTCTTTTGTAACGTATATATAGAACTTATCATTACATTATGATGACTATTGCAAACACTTTTGTTGTCTACACACACTGTGAGTGCGTGCATGTTAGTTTGCAAGTGTGCGTGTGCGCGCATGCGTGCGTGCGGGCGCGCGCCTGACCGCCCGCCCGGAAAAAACCTACATGTGGTAGCGGAAATGTGTTGTTGGAAAATATGGTTTGCATATAACACATTTTCTAAAAATAGATTGCCACAGTTAGTTCTGATGTTAAACTACATTTCCAACAGTTCTCGTGCTTACATGGAATGAGTGAAAACACACCAACTAAAAATCGTGCATATTAAATATAGCAAAGGCATAAATGTAAAGGTCTTCCCAAATACATTTTAAGCTGAACATGGTAAAGAGCAATGTTTTTTCTCTCTAAAATTAGGATCTGCAATGCAATTGATACATCATTGTCTGACAACCAAGGTGCAGGCCATTTATGAAGAAAGCATTAATATTCCTGCATATTATACATTGATACATACACAAACTTGACTATAGTTTGATGCATTTCAGAGATGTCACAAAAGCAGCTGAACTTATTAAATAGAATCAATGTGTGTGCACACAACATACAATGTTTGCATAGGGAACAAGGGTGTGAACCTGCCACACACACACACACACACACACACACACACACACACACACACACACACACACACACACACACACACACACACACACACACACACACACACACACACACACACACACACACACACACACACACACACACACACACACACACACACACACACACACACACACACACACACACACACACACACACACACACACACACACACACACACACACACACACACACACACACACACACACACACACACACACACACACACACACACACACACACACACACACACACACACACACACACACACACACACACACACACACACACACACACACACACACACACACACACACACACACACACACACACACACACACACACACACACACACACACACACACACACACACACACACACACACACACACACACACACACACACACACACACACACACACACACACACACACACACACACACACACACACACACACACACACACACACACACACACACACACACACACACACACACACACACACACACACACACACTGAATCGATTTTACCTTAAATTGTCCAAATGAACAAAATGGTTAGACAAATAACTGACATTGCTTTTGGATTACAACACAGTATTCTAAATGCAATCAGTCAACTGTATTTATTATTAGAACATTTTAATTTATATCATCTGACAGGAATACATAATCATTAATATACAATCTAAAAAAGCATGCATGAATTAACTTTTCTGGATAACACTGCTAACTTTGTTTGTTTTGATCCCTTCTTTTGTGGAAACACATCCGTCACCATGGCTACCAAGCACCCTATTTGAACGATTGTTTCTTCCTGAAAAAGTGACCAATTACAAAACTAGTACAGTTGTTTCCCACAAGCATGAGCTCTTAATGGTGCAACAGAGCATGTTATATTGCCTAACAATATCCAACATTTTCTCTAGGTTATTATCCTCTGTAGGTGTGATTTAAAACACATTAGGCTTAATGTGAGGTGTGTGTGCGTATTAATGACTTTGCTTTAATAATAATAATAATACAGGTTTTATATAGCGCTAATTCCCGCATGGCGGATCGATGCGCTGCACAAGAAAAATACTAAAATTAATGTATATTAATAAATAAAAATGTAAATTACATAAATTAATATAAATCATACTAACTCGCAAATCTTTGCATGTAAATTATATAAATAAATTATATTAAACACTGCTTTAAGATGTATAGTACTAAAACATGGTATGCAAATTTTATACATTAATATAAAATTAAAACCCTTTCTAAAACTCTGTACGTAAACATACATATAAATTAATCTAAAACATAAACACTAATTAAAATATTATTACACTAAACAGAAATTATAATGCAATGTCCGTCATTTTAAAACAATTTAAATTAATTGAAATGTCTACTAAAAAGATATGTCTTTAAATACTTTCTAAATATGGGTAATGTCCCGGATGCACGAATGTTCACAGGTTGACTAATACAATGTAACTTTATAACAGGACTGACGTAGAATTGTTCAAATGAGTGTCTTCGCAAGAGTGACACTGGTGGTGCACTCCAGTCAAGAGTGACACTGGTGGTGCACTCCAGTCAAGAGTGACACTGGTGGTGCACTCCAGTCAAGAGTGACACTGGTGGTGCACTCCAGTCAAGAGTGACACTGTTGGTGCACTCCAGTCAAGAGTGACACTGGTGGTGCACTCCAGTCAAGAGTGACACTGGTGGTGCACTCCAGTCAAGAGTGACACTGGTGGTGCACTCCAGTCAAGAGTGACACTGGTGGTGCACTCCAGTCAAGAGTGACACTGTTGGTGCACTCCAGTCAAGAGTGACACTGTTGGTGCACTCCAGTCAAGAGTGACACTGTTGGTGCACTCCAGTCAAGAGTGACACTGTTGGTGCACTCCAGTCAAGAGTGACACTGTTGGTGCACTCCAGTCAAGAGTGACACTGTTGGTGCACTCCAGTCAAGACACTGACCAGTCATATACGTAACAATTCTTATTTTACTCTGCTCAGTTCTCGTATTCAATGTCTGTTTGTGGCCATATTCTCCTGGTCTATCCCATTTCCTTTGTTTCTTTTTCAGTGTCTCTGTACCTTCTCCACACCTCTTACCTGGTGTTTCCATGTGTTGACTTAACAGGTGATCGTTTCTGGAGGTTTCCTAAGCGTATATGCCCTTTTCACGTCTTTATTTTGTTTTACATTAGTAGTTGTTTGGCTCATTCACAAAGTGTGATGTTGCGAATTTCATTTGTGAAATAGTTTATATATAATACAGATACCCACACACCACACCACACCACACCACACCACACCACACCACACCACACCACACCACACCACACCACACCACACCACACCACACCACACCACACCACACCACACCACACCACACAAACTCACACACACACACACACACACACACACACACACACACACACACACACACACACACACACACACACACACACACACACACACACACACACACACACACACACACACACACACACACACACACACACACACACACACACACACACACACACACACACACACACACACACACACACACACACACACACACACACACACACACACACACACACACACACACACACACACACACACTGAATCGATTTTACCTTAAATTGTCCAAATGAACAAAATGGTTAGACAAATAACTGACATTGCTTTTGGATTACAACACAGTATTCTAAATGCAATCAGTCAACTGTATTTATTATTAGAACATTTTAATTTATATCATCTGACAGGAATACATAATCATTAATATACAATCTAAAAAAGCATGCATGAATTAACTTTTCTGGATAACACTGCTAACTTTGTTTGTTTTGATCCCTTCTTTTGTGGAAACACATCCGTCACCATGGCTACCAAGCACCCTATTTGAACGATTGTTTCTTCCTGAAAAAGTGACCAATTACAAAACTAGTACAGTTGTTTCCCACAAGCATGAGCTCTTAATGGTGCAACAGAGCATGTTATATTGCCTAACAATATCCAACATTTTCTCTAGGTTATTATCCTCTGTAGGTGTGATTTAAAACACATTAGGCTTAATGTGAGGTGTGTGTGCGTATTAATGACTTTGCTTTAATAATAATAATAATACAGGTTTTATATAGCGCTAATTCCCGCATGGCGGATCGATGCGCTGCACAAGAAAAATACTAAAATTAATGTATATTAATAAATAAAAATGTAAATTACATAAATTAATATAAATCATACTAACTCGCAAATCTTTGCATGTAAATTATATAAATAAATTATATTAAACACTGCTTTAAGATGTATAGTACTAAAACATGGTATGCAAATTTTATACATTAATATAAAATTAAAACCCTTTCTAAAACTCTGTACGTAAACATACATATAAATTAATCTAAAACATAAACACTAATTAAAATATTATTACACTAAACAGAAATTATAATGCAATGTCCGTCATTTTAAAACAATTTAAATTAATTGAAATGTCTACTAAAAAGATATGTCTTTAAATACTTTCTAAATATGGGTAATGTCCCGGATGCACGAATGTTCACAGGTTGACTAATACAATGTAACTTTATAACAGGACTGACGTAGAATTGTTCAAATGAGTGTCTTCGCAAGAGTGACACTGGTGGTGCACTCCAGTCAAGAGTGACACTGGTGGTGCACTCCAGTCAAGAGTGACACTGGTGGTGCACTCCAGTCAAGAGTGACACTGGTGGTGCACTCCAGTCAAGAGTGACACTGTTGGTGCACTCCAGTCAAGAGTGACACTGGTGGTGCACTCCAGTCAAGAGTGACACTGGTGGTGCACTCCAGTCAAGAGTGACACTGGTGGTGCACTCCAGTCAAGAGTGACACTGGTGGTGCACTCCAGTCAAGAGTGACACTGTTGGTGCACTCCAGTCAAGAGTGACACTGTTGGTGCACTCCAGTCAAGAGTGACACTGTTGGTGCACTCCAGTCAAGAGTGACACTGTTGGTGCACTCCAGTCAAGAGTGACACTGTTGGTGCACTCCAGTCAAGAGTGACACTGTTGGTGCACTCCAGTCAAGACACTGACCAGTCATATACGTAACAATTCTTATTTTACTCTGCTCAGTTCTCGTATTCAATGTCTGTTTGTGGCCATATTCTCCTGGTCTATCCCATTTCCTTTGTTTCTTTTTCAGTGTCTCTGTACCTTCTCCACACCTCTTACCTGGTGTTTCCATGTGTTGACTTAACAGGTGATCGTTTCTGGAGGTTTCCTAAGCGTATATGCCCTTTTCACGTCTTTATTTTGTTTTACATTAGTAGTTGTTTGGCTCATTCACAAAGTGTGATGTTGCGAATTTCATTTGTGAAATAGTTTATATATAATACAGATACCCACACACCACACCACACCACACCACACCACACCACACCACACCACACCACACCACACCACACCACACCACACCACACCACACCACACCACACCACACCACACCACACCACACAAACTCACACACACACACACACACACACACACACACACACACACACACACACACACACACACACACACACACACACACACACACACACACACACACACACACACACACACACACACACACACACACACACACACACACACACACACACACACACACACACACACACACACACACACACACACACACACACACACACACACACACACACACACACACACACACACACACACACACTGAATCGATTTTACCTTAAATTGTCCAAATGAACAAAATGGTTAGACAAATAACTGACATTGCTTTTGGATTACAACACAGTATTCTAAATGCAATCAGTCAACTGTATTTATTATTAGAACATTTTAATTTATATCATCTGACAGGAATACATAATCATTAATATACAATCTAAAAAAGCATGCATGAATTAACTTTTCTGGATAACACTGCTAACTTTGTTTGTTTTGATCCCTTCTTTTGTGGAAACACATCCGTCACCATGGCTACCAAGCACCCTATTTGAACGATTGTTTCTTCCTGAAAAAGTGACCAATTACAAAACTAGTACAGTTGTTTCCCACAAGCATGAGCTCTTAATGGTGCAACAGAGCATGTTATATTGCCTAACAATATCCAACATTTTCTCTAGGTTATTATCCTCTGTAGGTGTGATTTAAAACACATTAGGCTTAATGTGAGGTGTGTGTGCGTATTAATGACTTTGCTTTAATAATAATAATAATACAGGTTTTATATAGCGCTAATTCCCGCATGGCGGATCGATGCGCTGCACAAGAAAAATACTAAAATTAATGTATATTAATAAATAAAAATGTAAATTACATAAATTAATATAAATCATACTAACTCGCAAATCTTTGCATGTAAATTATATAAATAAATTATATTAAACACTGCTTTAAGATGTATAGTACTAAAACATGGTATGCAAATTTTATACATTAATATAAAATTAAAACCCTTTCTAAAACTCTGTACGTAAACATACATATAAATTAATCTAAAACATAAACACTAATTAAAATATTATTACACTAAACAGAAATTATAATGCAATGTCCGTCATTTTAAAACAATTTAAATTAATTGAAATGTCTACTAAAAAGATATGTCTTTAAATACTTTCTAAATATGGGTAATGTCCCGGATGCACGAATGTTCACAGGTTGACTAATACAATGTAACTTTATAACAGGACTGACGTAGAATTGTTCAAATGAGTGTCTTCGCAAGAGTGACACTGGTGGTGCACTCCAGTCAAGAGTGACACTGGTGGTGCACTCCAGTCAAGAGTGACACTGGTGGTGCACTCCAGTCAAGAGTGACACTGGTGGTGCACTCCAGTCAAGAGTGACACTGTTGGTGCACTCCAGTCAAGAGTGACACTGGTGGTGCACTCCAGTCAAGAGTGACACTGGTGGTGCACTCCAGTCAAGAGTGACACTGGTGGTGCACTCCAGTCAAGAGTGACACTGGTGGTGCACTCCAGTCAAGAGTGACACTGTTGGTGCACTCCAGTCAAGAGTGACACTGTTGGTGCACTCCAGTCAAGAGTGACACTGTTGGTGCACTCCAGTCAAGAGTGACACTGTTGGTGCACTCCAGTCAAGAGTGACACTGTTGGTGCACTCCAGTCAAGAGTGACACTGTTGGTGCACTCCAGTCAAGACACTGACCAGTCATATACGTAACAATTCTTATTTTACTCTGCTCAGTTCTCGTATTCAATGTCTGTTTGTGGCCATATTCTCCTGGTCTATCCCATTTCCTTTGTTTCTTTTTCAGTGTCTCTGTACCTTCTCCACACCTCTTACCTGGTGTTTCCATGTGTTGACTTAACAGGTGATCGTTTCTGGAGGTTTCCTAAGCGTATATGCCCTTTTCACGTCTTTATTTTGTTTTACATTAGTAGTTGTTTGGCTCATTCACAAAGTGTGATGTTGCGAATTTCATTTGTGAAATAGTTTATATATAATACAGATACCCACACACCACACCACACCACACCACACCACACCACACCACACCACACCACACCACACCACACCACACCACACCACACCACACCACACAAACTCACACACACACACACACACACACACACACACACACACACACACACACACACACACACACACACCACACCACACCACACCACACCACACCACACAAACTCACACTACTCACACACACACACACACACACACACACACACACACACACACACACACACACACACACACACACACACACACACACACACACACACACATTTACAAAGCTTGAAATTCCGCTTGTCCGCCAGCCCGCAACAGATGGATTTGCCACCGGACTACTTGTTGTCCGTGTTGACAGGATTTGTAATCATTACTTAACCGTCCGCTCTCTATACAACGTTTCATATAATTATAATAAATGCCTTCAGTAAATGTATTTGCCTCAATGTCAAACAAAATCTTATTCGCAGTTCAAGTGTGTCCTCTGTTTGTCTTCACAATACCATCTCCACCTATGTCATTATAATTTATTTATATATATATATATATATATATATATATATATTATATTACAGTCACGTGCAAAAAGACAATTTGAAAGATAAAATCCATGAAATTATGTAATTTATAATATTTAAAAGTATACCACGTGATAATGTGGGTTTGACTGAAAACTAAAAAAGAGGGAATCCGGAAATGGGAACATTCTGCCTATAGTACTAGTACAGTTCCCCTGGCGAGAAACGTCACGACCTTCAACCACCACAACTGACCACTGTGCTACGAGAAAGGGAGGGAGTATCTGCCCCTTAGCCCGTAGTCTCGCTTAACCGACTGTCGTTCGGCTGCGGAACTACGCCGCGAAGACAGTCTGGCTACATTAACGGCTTTTGTTTGGGTAGCAGCCGTGATCTATAAAATGCTGCCACCTCACGGACCCTGCCGTAATATATATTTTTTATAAACAACTGCAAATTTGTATTTCTATTTATTTTATGTTAATAAAGTTTAATTTTTAATAGTTTTTATAATATAGCATTATTTGATCAAAAGGTTTCCTTATTTAATTTGTATGCTATCCGTGTCGAGCTAGACAATGCTGCCACCTCACGCATACTGGTTAATCCTGCCGTAATTCTTATTTTATAAACAACGGTAAATTTGAATTTTTACTTACTTTTGTGTTAATATAAGTTCAATGGTGAATACTTTTCATATGATATTGCCGCGTCGTGCCCACTGCTGCCGCCCCACTCTTGTAAAAGTATATCGTTATTTTAATTTTTATTTCATAGTTGGCCTGAGAGCCAATCAGCGTCTCTACCCTAATCTGGGGTAAGGCTGCCCGGATGTAGAAACTTAAGCCCATATACTGTCCCAGGCGGAGTTGAGGGGGCTTAAAAGTGCTGCCACCTCACGGAGTCTGGGTAACCGAGGCTACTTAGCCCGGCGTGCCATTGCCGGATGTGACACTCCATATTGCTAGCATCACGTGATACACCCATTGCTACGAGGCATCGAATACACTTCAGTTACAATTAGAATAGCAATTTCCTTGCTTTATATACCATATAGTGTTTGACTGGCGAGATTGTGGTGTCAACTTGTCAGAGCTTAAACTGATATATCTATTTCCAGTGAAGTTATTTGTATTGTAGTATGGCGTTAAAACATCGTTTATATGTTATATTATATCATACATCTAACATGTTAACATGTGAAACTATAATTATTATACTTATCTACACAGTTAAATCGCACGTTTTCAGTTTTATTGTTCTTATTGTTCTTCTAACTTCACTTTCATCTTCATGCACCTATAGCATTGCGCACCGCACAAACTCCTATATTAGCCCCCGAAGGGGCTGTATTGAGTATACGAACGAAGAACGAAGAACGAAGAACGGCCACTAATGCCGGACCCCTGTCTCCCCATGTTGTTAGAAGGGGCGGCAAATCGGTCTCAATTCCCTAGGCTAGCCATAGACATAGTTCACTGTTTCTGACTCAGCTCGTACAGCTGTCGTCCCAGCGTTTCCAGGCGGTCTCGATACTCCAGCCTGTCGTAGTTGTTGACGGGAACGCCCTCGAAGCCATACATGGCACCGAACCACGCCGCGGCGATGGTGCCCGTGCTGTCGTTGTCGCCGCCGTGGAAGACGGCGTGGTCGCACAGCTTGTGCCACGACGAACCGGCGGCCAAGATGGCGTCGTACGCAATCATTGCCGCGTCGTGCCCACTGCTGCCGCCCCACCCGTTACGACTGAGCGAGTTGTAGAAATCGTCGCGTGCCTGGACATCATAGACAGACGGGAACACGGGGTCTTTGCGGCCGTCGGAGATACATCGCGACTTGAGGTAGTTGGCCCACGCCTTCTTGAAGTAGTCCCATGCGGCTGTTATCTCGTTCACGAACCTAGGGACAGGTCATTATTTCATTTTCCAATGGCGACAATGTTACCGTTTTAGTGCTACACGGTATTAGTGTTAGTGTAGTTGTAATTTAAACCTTCGATCTAGATTTTACCGTAATGTCATCATCAATTATTGGTTGTCATGTCACGAGAATTTTCGTCGCATATTACCAGTTTTCTTACAAATAAATCAGCATGAGACGGAGATGCTCCTGTACCAAACACAAGACAACGTTTTCTACCCCCGCAAGGATTTTTGTCTTATCGACTATTTGTGCCGCAAAACCATATTGCCCTCCTCAAATATATCAATTTCACTGCTATTCTAGGGCTACTAAGGCAGAAAGATAGGTCTATACTATAGGGAGTGTTTTGTTGACACTTGTAAATGAAAACAAATTAAGTTTTGTAGTATATCAAAACATATACATGTGTCTTTCCGTAGACATACACCCACTCTATATCTACACCCACTCTATATCTACACCCACTCTATATCTACACCCACTCTATATCTACACCCACTCTATATCTATACCCACTCTATATCTACACCCACTCTAAATCTACACCCACTCTATATCTACACCCACTCTATATCCACACCTACTCTATATCTATACCCACTCTAAATCTACACCCACTCTAAATCTACACCCACTCTATATCTACACCCACTCTATATCTACACCCACTCTATATCTACACCCACTCTATATCTACACCCACTCTATATCTATACCCACTCTAAATCTACACCCACTCTATATCTACACCTACTCTATATCCACACCTACTCTATATCTATGCCCACTCTATATCTACACCCATTCTATATCCACACCCACTCTATATCTATACCCACTCTAAATCTACACCCACTCTATGTCTACACCCACTCTATATCTATGCCCACTCTATATCTACACGCACTCTATATATACACGCACTCTATATCTACACGCACTCTATATCTACACGCACTCTATATCTACACCCACTCTATATCTATACGTATTGTATATCTACACCCATTGTATATCTACACCAACTCTATATCTACACACAGTCTATATCTACACCCACTTTATATCTACACCCACTCTATATCTTCACAGATATTTTTTTATAATAAGAATTACTTCATTGTTACATAATGTCATGTAAATGTAAGTATCACTCTGTACAGTGGAATAATAATGATGTATTGCAAATATATATTATACCATGTAACAACTGGAATCAAGCAACATTGCTCTTGCTACTTTTTCATAATATACTCGTGAGAAAATCAGAATTCGTGAACAACAGATAACATAACATTGTAATTAGTAAATTAATAGTGCATTACGAGTGTACCACAAAACGAAAACACATGACCGATGCGCGTGCGATAATACTAATTGTCTTTAAATAGATGTGCAATACATTTATAACAAAGTACCATGGCATAACAATAAATTCAAAGCAGAAACAATACATTATCTAAGTTACTGCTTATGCAGAAGCAGACATTTGACTCTTTTTTACAGGGTGCTTATTGCAATTTCTAGTTTGAAGACGCCTGCATGATTGCACGTGAACAAACGTAATGTTATAATAATAATGTTTTTCTATAGCGCTAATTCCCGCATGGCGGATCGATGCGCTGTATAAGACATATAAGAAATGTATTAATAAATATAAATTATATAAATTAACATAAATCAAATCAAATTTTGGTTTTAAGATGTACACTAGTAAATCTCTGTATGTAAATTATATAAATCATATAAATAAATTGTAATGTTGCTTAAATTACAGTTTTGTTTTATCCAAAAAAAGGCCATTTGCCAAACGGCCATTACGAGTATCATCAGTTACCTTCCCTCGTCGACGATGTACTGATGCGCCCGGGGCAGTACGTCCATGAGTCCGGCACCCCACGTCCGCACTGACTTGCCCTGCACAGCGTAGGCCGTGAAGAGCGCCGTGGCCAAGGAGCCGAGGAACCCGACTGGGTGATGGTGCGTTATACGCCCAGCCTCGATGCTCACGGCCAACAAGTCGCCGAGCTGCTCCGGACGGGGATAGCGCAGTCCGATGCACATCGCCCGCATGGAGGCACCGCACCCAAGGCCCATGTTGTCGAACGGTATTTTGTATCCACCCGGTTGGTTTGGGCGAAGGTGACTTATACCCCGTTGGCATGTCAGACCAGGCGCGCGTTCGGCCATGTCTCCCATGCACTTGACGTAGGCAGCGGCTATCTGTATTCAAGAACGACCTTTAGGTAAATGTAAACCCATACGTCAAAGCGATGTAATTAAACACATACGAACACATGCTCGCAAGCCAGGAACAACAATTGCGCGGCACTACAGTACCGCGCTGGCGGATCTTCGTAAACCGTGGAAATGAGCGGAGTCGAACTCTAAATTTATTGCAGTTGACTTCGCCAGTCGTCACTGCATCAACCGTGATAACAGCTTATATACCCGCCCCAATGTAAAGACCGATACGTACACAACTGGTGTTAATCCTAATATAGTTACCTATTCGCGTCCTAACCATTGAATGTACCACGAACAGCGCATAGTTGAAATTGCCAATAAATGTACCATATGACCGGAGGCCACGCACATTCCTCATGAGCGGTTTTATTAGCTGAGAATAATAGATGAGTTTTCAAAGCCAAAGGGATGTGCCAGCGGTAGTGGCAGTGAAGGCTGGTACTGACGTATTCAACAGCAGCGACACCTGGCGTGCGACGATGGATGAATATGACGTCAGCTTTGCCTCAACGTTATTTTTAATGGATTCTTTGGACAGGAAAGGTATTATTTTGTGTCCCAAATTAGACTTATAATTATAGCTATTATTTGATAACTGTAAACAACGTAAAGTACACAATACTGTTAGTATAACTATATCATGTAACTCGATGCCTTTATTTCATTAGAATTATATTTTATTAATGACTAATTGCCATGCCATAGGCTATAGGCCCTACGGATAACATCGACGGATCGAGCCCAAACCAAATCGAGGATTCGTTTGGCATATATTATCCTATCAGGGTCACTGGTGATTAATAAAACACAATTCTAGTTAAATGAATGCGTAAACTAGATATATTAAGTAAAACATTTGTTCATTACGAAGACTTTTACATTATCAAAGAAACCCTTCCCATTATAATTTTGGACAGGAAAGAATCCCCCTCGTGTCTCGAAGAATCCACTTAAGGCAAACAAACTATGTGTGGTTAATTGTATTCAAAATAGAAAAGTAATATTAAACACTAAAACAAACACTGACTCTGTTAAAATCAGAAATCTGCCCTTGTCTCGGAGGTGGTGTAGCCGCAGAAACTAAACAAACCTGAAGGTAGAGTTGCTCACGGTCTCCGCTCGAGGCCGCCACCAGTGCCTCTGCAGTCGCCAGATGCATGACGGTATCGTCGCTGACGTTCCACTCAGGAAGTGTTACGTTAATGTTATCTATTCCACCAAGGTCGGCTAGCTCTTTGTGGATATGCTGCCCTGATTGGACGAATTCCCAACGTCCCCTTTTATAGCCGAGGGCGTCGCCACAACCAGCGAGTACCATGGAGGCCACGTAGCGTGTCTGCAAACTCGTCATGGCCGCCTACAAATGCATAGATCGTTTGGTTTCTCTTATAGCATATATATTGTATACTCTGATTCGCAAAAGTCCAGAAAGGTCCGCCCCTGTTTCAAGACAGACACTTTCTGGGAATTCCAGTATAACGACGGTCCGCCTCAATCGCACGAGCAGCGGAACGGTTTTGTGTATTCGAATTTTTGCTTCTTATCTATTTTGCATATATACGGAACATATTCTTATAGTGGTCCTATTGGAATGTTTAGTAGAAATATATAGTTTTTTTTATGCAAAAAGGCTCTTTTCTCCACCAGTTTTGCAAACATGGGTTTAATATTGCAGTGTAGAAATCCTACTGAGTTGCTTCAAGATCCGTACGAAGGGTGTGAATCCAGATGTTACCATATCCAAATAGCTGTTTTCACCAACACAATTAATTCCCCATATTTCTTTTAAGATGGAAACAGTGACCGGAAATTGCCTGATCGCAAGAACGATGCAATATTGTGTAATGCATTCACTGAGTTCTTTGAAGAAAAGATCCATAAAGTCGTTGGTGTTATGCGCACGAAAGTGACAACATATTTTAGGGCGATGCCAACCGTGCCTGGTGCTCCACCTGTATTGAAACGTCTAAACAGTCTCTGTTCAACTGACGCTGAAAAGCTACACGCGATCATCAAGTCTAGACCAACGAAACGCTGTCCACTTCATGTGCTACCTAGAAGGCTACTTACTTAAAACTTCGTTAACCAATACTTCACTCTCACTCGTCGAGATTGCAAATGCGTCACTAAACACGGGAACGTTTCCTATACCATTTAAAACTGCCCTAGTCATATAATTACGCCAAGTCCTACTGGCAGAAACATCGGCGTTATATTTGACACGGAAATGTCAATGGTCAGCCACGTTAAACATGTCTGCGGTACATCATACTACCATCTGAGGAACATTGCGTCGATCCGATCATGTCTCACACAGAAAGCCGCCGTCCGCCTTGTATAAACAACTATGGAAATGCATCAATCAGATTTTACACAGGCGGCCTGCTCCTTCCCTACCAACCCATGCATCAATCAAGTCACTGTGTAACTCTTTCTCAAGTCATTTTAAAGACAAAATCAGCCTGATACATTCAGCCTTCACAGATCACACCTCAGACACTATAAATGCCGACTCTCCACAACTAAATTCTAAACTCACACCGTTTGAACCAGCCACAACTACTGAAGTGGAAAAAATAATCATGTCATCCCCAAATAAATCCTGTGATCTTGACCCACTTCCGACCATACTACTGAAAGCATGCCTTGACGTTTTAATTAAACCAATAACAGATATAATAAATGCATCACTCTGCTCCGGCTTATTCCCTGAAGACTTTAAATGTGCACATGTAAATCCAATTCTTAAGAAGACAACTCTGTCAAAAGAAGATCTAAACAGCTACAGGCCTATTTCTAACCTTAGCTTCATTTCCAAAATACTCGAAAAGGTTGTTGCAAATCGATTTACTTCTCACATCAACATAAATGGTTTAACCAATGCATCACAGTCTGCGTACAAACAATTTCACTCAACAGAAACTGCTCTTTTAAAAGTACACAATGACATAAACCTTAACATTGATAATGGCAAAGTTACTGCACTGACCCTGCTTGACCTATCCGCCGCTTTCGACACCATTGACCACGACATTCTCATTACACGCTTATCAACGTGGTACGGGATATCTGGCACAGCCTTGAGCTGGTTTACTTCATACCTTACTGACAGACGGCAAGCCATTAAAATAGGTAACTGCTTCTCAGACATGCTGCCCACCTCTTGTGGTGTCCCCCAAGGTTCTGTTTTTGGGTCCGTTGCTTTTCACTCTGTACACAACACCATTAAGCTCAGTTATCCAGAGTCACAACCTGGATCATCACCTTTATGCAGATGACACACAAATCTATGTTTCTCTGACCACACCAGATACTTGTCGCTCCCTAAACCAGCTCAGGGATTGTCTCCAAGATGTCTCCCTTTGGATGAAAAATAGTAAATTAAAACTAAATGCAGATAAGACTGAATTTCTCATCATTGGTACCTCAACGCAGCGGGCAAAACTCAATGGCTTTTTCCCGACACATATTCTGAGTCAGAGTATCACACCAGCTACCTCAGTTTTAAATCTCGGAGTAACGTTTGATGAAAACTTCAATTTCAAACAACATATCTCGAAAACATGCCGTTGCTGTTTTTACCATATCCGTGATCTTCGCCGTATCCGCCGGTTTTTATCACTTTCCGTCGCTAAAACCATTGCCACAGCTCTAGTAAGTAGCAGACTCGACTACTGCAATTACCTCCTTTACAATACCGCTAACAAGGACATAGCAAAACTTCAGCGTGTCCAAAATTGTTTAGCAAGGGTAGTCACGCGTTCTTCTCGTTTTTCTCGCTCAGTGCCGCTTTTAAATCACTGCATTGGCTACCTGTGCACTATCGCATCATTTTTAAAATTTGTACAATAGCCTATCAAGCACTCTCATCTACACAACCAGCATATCTAAATTCAATGCTAACTCCAACAAGAAATTCCAGACAGCTACGCTCAACCAGTAGTAACCATCTTTACATCCCTCGGGTGAAAACGAAAGCCGGGACCCGAGCTTTCTCGGTTGCCGCACCAACGGTGTGGAATTCGCTTCCTGCCAGTGTTAAATCACAAGGTAATATAGATTCATTCCGCCGACGTCTAAAAACCTATCTCTTTAATGCTGCCTATCCTCCTTAGCCTCCTAGCTTCTTCATCCATCCGTTGACGACTCACGCATTGCTTTCGATTATGAGATTGATTAATCCCCTGGTTTTGTCGCGCCACTGAGCTTGATTTTCGAGGATATTGGCGCAAAAGAAGTTACTATTATTACTATTATTATTATTATATTCTCTTGTTATATCGAGAATTGACTACGCCAACTGTCTTCTGTATGATCTTCCACAGTGCCTAATATCTAAGCTACAAAGAGTCCAAAATGCCGCCGCTAGACTAGTGGTCCGCTGCCACAGACGTGAACATATTACACCAGTTCTCGTGAAACTACACTGGCTCCCGGTGAAACAACGAGTGCAATACGCAATACTGCTACTGGTGTTTCGCGCACAACATCGACTGGTGCCACCTTACATCACCGACCTACTCGAACAAAGAGCTACGCGGGTGTTACGCTCAACCACAAACAATGATTTCCACGTGCCGCCATCTCGCAGCCGATACGGTGACAGAATGTTTTCAGTAGCTGGTCCACGACTGTGGAACACTCTCCCTGCCGATATGAAGAAGACCTGTTGCTTCGTGACGTTTAAAAGACTATTGAAAACTCACCTATTCCGGGCTGTGTATGAAGTGTAGACACTTGTCAGTTTATTTAATTTGTATTTCATTTTTTATTTTTTATTTATTTATTATCTTTTACATGTTTTACATTAATTTTATAAAATGTCGTACTCATTATTTTATTATCAATATACCATTTATTTTAATAATTATCTTTACCTAACTTATTTATTTAATTATTTATTACTATTACTTTTTATACATATTTTAGGTATTTTATTTACCTTAACAAAGTTAATATTATAATTCTACAACACATGTATATATACTCATGTACAGCGCCTCCGAATGGATATTTCCAGATTTATGGCGCTTTATAAATGTTCTTCTTCTTATTATTATTACTGAAGAAAGCCTTGCTTGACCAGAACGAACTGAAGAAATATCGTCCCATATCCAATATCGCTTTCATTGGAAAGTTGGGCGAACAAGTTATTCTCAAACGCCTTAATCTACACGTGACAACGATTAACTTGCATGATAAAATGCAATCGGCTTACAAACAACATAATTCTACTGAAACAGTTCTGATGAGAATACAACATAACATCGTGCGCAACCTCGATTCAGGACGTTGTGTAATATGCTGGTTCTCCTTGAGAGTGCGGCATCTGAAACGATTAACACTGACACATTGTTGAACACTCTGAGAGAGCATCATTGAATAACACTTAACTTCGGATTCACCCAAAATGCAAAGGTGAGCATCTGCGGTGGTCATGAGTGACAACTGTGTAGACAGGATTATTATCTTTACGATGACGTCAAAAATAGGATGACTGGTCAAACGACGAACCGACCGACGGACGAGCTGACTGACTGACTGTATGGTTAGATATATTTTATGATCCTGTACGTCCGTCCGTCCGTCCGTCCGTCCGTCCGTCCGTCCGTCCGTCCGTCCGTCCGTCCGTCCGTCCGTCCGTCCGTCCGTCCGTCCGTCCGTCCGTCCGTCCGTCCGTCCGTCCGTCCGTCCGTCCGTCCGTCCGTCCGTCCGTCCGTCCGTCCGTCCGTCCGTCCGTCCGTCCGTCCGTCCGTCCGTCCGTCCGTCCGTCCGTCCGTCCGCCCGCCCGCCCGCCCGCCCGCCCGCCCGCCCGCCCGCCCGCCCGCCCGCCCGCCCGCCCGCCCGCCCGCCCGCCCGCCCGCCCGCCCGCCCGCCCGCCCGCCCGCCCTTAAATCAAACCCTTAAATCATTAACCACTGCCTTCCCCAATGTCTTGGGATGTTATCTACCAAAGTTTGTCACTCTACAACTATGTTTGACCCCATAGTGACAACATATTAGAATTTACTTAATTTCAGGCCAAACGTGGGGTTTCTGGCCCCCTGAGCCTGAGGCCAAAAGGCCCCGATCGAGTATATAGCTGTGGGTGATCTCTCCAATGTCTTTAGAGGACGGACTTCAGTTGGTTGATTTTTAAATGACGTTTTTTGACAAACACCACAACAATTGTGGATCTGGTAGAATAACAAATTAAATAGTAGCCTACTAAGCTGTACTCATCCTCACACTGTATACTAAGGATAAGCCTGTTGATTTGTTTCATACTGGCATATTAGAGAGGCAACTGTTTGAACACATTGTACACAATTACACAACACTGGCTAACTGATGTCAGTAAATAAATAATGTGATAATTTAGTCGAAAACTTGGTTGAGTCCTATGTATATACAATGCCTGCAGTGGCTTTCTGCCTGGCAATTGAATGGCTGTCACCCGCCCATGTTGGCTTCAGGGTATCATGTGTCAACTGATAGCAGCCAAGCGATCTTGTTCTACTGGGGTGGGGTGTTCTATTTATATCTATGGCGAGAACGCACGCGCGACAAAAGGTGGCGCCCTCCTGCGGTTACTGGTTCTTTGAAAATGGTTGCTCTAGGAAGTGCTGTCACCTGTCGGATATCTTGGGAACATTTACATTTCTTACCAGGAAGTAAACGTGGTATATTGTATATCCATTAATAACAATTTTTCAAAGATACTTTTAGGCCTGTGTCTTGGGCTGCGATGCCCACCGCATCGCTGAAACAACAATTCCGCTTCGGGACACACTGCGACTAATGTTTATACTAATGAACACAGGAAATTTACAACAAATTTAAAAGGAGATCCAGCGTCAGACAGAAACCGAGTATGGCACAATTACTTACCCCAAATGTTGAATCTTACATTCAAAACATTTTCATTCAGTTAATTTCCTAGTCACTTTTTGTATTTATTTTCTGCAATCTGTGTGATCTATAGGCCTTCGGCACATAAATATTACACATACCTTTAGAAACACAGCTAGACGAACCGAATTTGTGTTGGGGGTAAAACTTCCGACAATTGACTGCTGCGCTCTTCCTTCCTTGTATGAAACAATTTAGATGAACATATACGGAGTCAGCCTCAATGTTATCACTTCGCATTCTAAATTAGTATGTATTATAAAAGTTCTTTTTACAATTGTAAATTTTATTTTGTTTGTATTGCAATATTTAATGATTAAAATTTGCCATTATCAGAAATTTACATATAAGGTTGTTTCATGCTATTTAGAAACCCATGACATAGCCTATCTGTCATAGCATGACATAGCCTATCTGTCATCACACAAGATTGCACCACATGATGCCACGGGGGTCGATCGGCGGGGGACGGGTGGGGGACGCGTCCCCCACTTTTCAGCGTGGGAGGGGGTATAGCCGGAATTGTCCACCCCACTTTTCAGTTCAGAAAAATGGCGGGGCATATAACTTGATTCACCACTCACTTCTCTCTCTCTTAAAAGCACGTAGGACTAGTAGCTAGACAATAAACTCGCGATGTGAACTTTCGACCTCCTATTAAAACATCGACTAGATAAATTGCTTGGGTGGCCACAGCGCGCAACTTGATCTTACTTTAATAAATAATCACCATGCCGGGCTGAGCCGCTGCCCCCGGGCTTTATCAGTTTGCATTCTTATGCTGCTATTATTAATAGGCTCTAGCCATCACGCACATTGTAAATTATGAAATTCGTGTTGCACTTTTACCCCTCGTCTGCTTGATGCTTATCGCCTACGACAAAAGCGGCGGATTCGTGCACTTTGTGTAACTTTTTAATTATTCCCATTTGAGTGATGACAACATTTCTTTGCCAAAATGTAGAGTGGGGAATTCTACACGACGTGGGCGTCGATGGCTGGGGGGTGAGGGGGACGCGTCCCCCATTTTTCAGCCTGAGAGGGAAAGCATATAGGACATATGTCCTCACACCTTTTTTAGTTCATAAAAGAAATTTGTAGGCATATAGCGAGACTGATCACTCCCCTCTCTTAAAACAATCCTACATCGGTCTAGTAGTAAAATTAATAAAAATATATACGAGTTCAGATATAAACTTCCGACTACCAAGTAGTAAATGACTAGATAAATTGCTTAGTTGGCTGCAGCCCGCAACTTAGTCACCCCTTGGATTGCAGCCTAGTCGCCCTGGTGGATATTTATCGCCTGCGGCGGAACCAGCGGATTCCTGCATGTTGTGTAATTAATTGATCCCATTAGAGTGATGACAAATTTCTTTGCCAAAAGGTGAGATTGGGAAGTCCTACAGAGGGACCCCTAGCTGCATGTAACCTCATACATCTTGCCACTCTGTGAATCAGGCAAGCAGTGTTGCGTTCAAAGTCTACCCTCCAAATGTTCAGTGATTGGGGTGGGCCATGGCTCCTCTTTAACTATATGTTGCTAACATAACTATTTTAAATAGCATAACATAAAAGGTCTTTGTTTATTTTAGAATTAGCACCAGACCAACAATGAATTGTTTTAAATTTATAAAAAAAATAGTTATATGTATATCAGGTCATATATATATATATATATATAATATACATATATATTATGTATATATATAACATAATATGTAATATATATATATATATATATATATATATATATATATATATATATATAATATGTACTAAATATATAATATGTACTATATATATATATATATATATACATATATATATATATATAAGTGTATATATATATATATATATGTATATTTTGACATGTATAATATATATATATATATATATATATATATATATATATATATATATATATATATATATATATATATATATATATATATATATATATAATTATAATGACATAGGTGGAGATGGTATTGTGAAGACAAACAGAGGACACACTTGAACTGCGAATAAGATTTTGTTTGACATTGAGGCAAATACATTTACTGAAGGCATTTATTATAATTATATGAAACGTTGTATAGAGAGCGGACGGTTAAGTAATGATTACAAATCCTGTCAACACGGACAACAAGTAGTCCGGTGGCAAATCCATATGTTGCGGGCTGGCGGACAAGCGGAATTTCAAGCTTTGTAAATGTGTCTGTGTGTGTGCGTGCGTGCGTGCGCGCGTGCGCGCGCGCGTGCGTGCGCGCGTGCGTGCGCGCGTGCGTGCGCGCGTGCGCGCGTGCGTGCGCGCGTGCGCGCGTGCGTGCGCGCGTGCGTGCGCGCGCGCATGTGTGTGCATGTATCAATTGGTCCTCCGTCCCCCACTTTTAAAACCAGATCGACGCCCCTGCATGATGCCATTGGAATCAACATGTTGAGAATGATCAACGTTTTTTTGTTTCGTTTTTGTATTTATGATTTTCCAATTTAACAACAACACAAATCGTCAGTTACACGCGTGGGATCGATACGCTCGCTCCAGCCAAAATATCCGAGAAATATCCGCCCGCGTGACGATTGGCTGAAAGGTTATGACCCGCTGACGTCAATGACAGCCTCGCCATATATGGAACGCTAATTAGACGGCGCAGGCGCAGTGGCGATGAAAATACGGAACATGGCTGCTTGGCAGAGCTAGAATTTCGCAAACTTTCACTTGCTGCATCGCCCTCCGCCATAATGGCCACCCAAAAACCGGGCGGTTGGGTGCAGTCGTTGATAACGAGATTCGAGTCGCAGGTAAGCCATGTTGTCTGCCGTTGTTACAGCTAGCACCCCGTTCAATCGATGCGTTCCCCGCGACCCATTCACACGTTGAAGGCCGTCTGCTGGATTTGTGAATGGGCACTTCGCTAAGCGCATCGGCGGGGCTTTTATGCGGACTGTGTTTTGTTGTGTACCCGGGGGTATTGTTTCCCGTTAGCGTCACGAGACGACAGTGACAACATTTGTGGTAACAGCGGTCGATTTCGGTATTTCAGCGACGTCTGACGTTAACTTATTGCCTTTGGGGAAATTATGATAATTTACTAGCCGGAGCATGATAATCATGCATTACCGACAGGCGATACGCCGAGTCGAAGAATTGATCATGTCGCGCAATGTAAACAAATAAATACTACGAGACGGGTGTCCGTGTCATTGTGTGGTGTCTCGAGTGTTTCCTGTCTGAGCTGTCTGTGACAGGGGTGACATTGTTGGGTGTAAGTGGGGAAAGGAAGAAAGTTATCATACCGCTTGCACAGTGCAGGTTTATAATAATTTATTTTCACCGCCACTGCTGTACATTTCTGGCCATCAAAAAGCTGTGTGTGACTGTACGCATGTGTTTACTGTCACATGTACTGGTGGTGGGGCATAACCAAATTCACTGCACTAGCAATACATAGCACAGAGCCAGAACGTCACCTTTTAACTAGACAATGACAACTCAAGTGCTTATCTGAATGAGTATTGTCATAGAGAACGATTGTCAATCTTTGCATAAATGTAATGTTGGGATCATCTCTGTCAACGTCCGACAGTTATGCTGATCGAATGTAGTTTTGCCTTGTTGAAGATGTAGGTTTTCATTGAACTGAATCCTGTCACTTGTCACGTCTCTGGAATTCTACCTGTCATATAAGATGTACAGTGGTCAGGTACGACTTCACTCAAAGCTTCCATGCAGCAGTTGGGAGTCAAACTAATCCCATAATCCCTAACACGTAATATTTATGAACAGTGAAATGTTATTAACCACATTTTTTATTTGTTCACATGCATTTTAATTATGATTTGGAAGGCTGATATCACCTCACGCGTGTGCACCAAAAAGTCAAAACCTGTGGGACACTACCCGGATGTCTGGCCCATTGCATTATACGAAACAAATAAATGAGTCATGTCACGTAGCCCACCTGAGTCATGTCTCGTAGCCCACCTGAGTCATGTCATGTAGCCCACCTGACTAGCATGTATGTGCCTGTGTAAGTCTTGTATTAGTCATGTAGTCGGACACTAGACCACATGTGACTGCTGTGTGTGAATCATGCCACGTAGTCCGCACGATCTGGACTCATCCAAAATGCCATGGGAAAAACAGTACCGGAGCTGACGAATGGGACAGACAATGCTGAATCAGCATTTCTTGTTGACTGTAAATGAAAGTCTTTTGAATGTATAAGGGCAATTCCATATTGGAGAGCCCAGACTGCTAAAAATTAAATCTTGTTGAAACAGTGTAAAAGTTGTACCGCTGATGTAAAACATACGTAAAATTCAGGCCCAAGTAAAAAAATTGTGCCGTCAGTTCACAATTTTTTTTAATTGCGTTTCTACTGGAGTGAATTCTTAGCAGTCAAACTAATGGAAAAACAAGGGCCAACAGAAACCCCTCCCATCTTACCATTAACTCTTACCTAATTTATCTTTGTTTTATAGATTTTCAAAGTTCATACTGTACGTGTTCAAAATTCAGAAAGCAACTTGTACTGCATAAGCTGTATTTTGATATGGGTAGTCACACATTTTCATATATTTATTATGTAATTCCGTTACCAAAAAAGTACATAAAGGTTTCCTGAGAGCCAACAAGTGATCAAAATTAACAGTTATTTGAAATTCTCTTATTAGATACACCCATGAATAGGTGAGAGTGCACAATTTATGTGTGTCTTTTCTCATCTTGTGGGAATCATGGTAACGGAATTACATTTTGGTAACGGAATTACAATAACAGAATTACAAGTTTTTTTCTCTTGCACTATAAATCATAATAAGAAACTAATAATGGGACCTAAGTACACTAGAGGTCAGCACAGGCACTGGGACAATGTTTCAGTTAAATATGAATGGAATCTTTGGACTTTATGAAAACTGTCCATGGATTCAGAAACATGCACTATTTGTAACACGTACTATCTGTAAAAAAAGACGTGATACTACACGGAATGGCAGCAGTGATCCATATAAATCTACAAGATAGGCCAGATTATCTATCAAAGATCAGTTGCAGAATGTGTTCATGGACTTTCAAAGAAATTCTACACAGTATATCTTTACCACATGGCTAAGGTTTATTGTCCAAGACTATGACTCCAATTGTTCTCTGGAGTGATATCGCGTGATCACATCCAATAAGTTTAACAAAGTTGCTGCCAGGACCTGTCAGAATATTTTACATGGATGCATCAACTATGCTATGGTTGAATTAAAAATGATAAAGCTCATATGACTGGAATGAGATCAGTCTAATTCCCAACATTAAGCAGTTGCAAAGAGTCAGAGGGTAGTTGGTTACATTGTTTGTGACTGTTATACAGAACCATGTCAAATAATAATCCATGAGGAACTTCTTCAAAATTAAAACACTGAAATAATGAAGATGACAAAGAAGACAACAGCATGGGTAATCAAACTTGATAATACAGAAAAGACCTTGCCAAAATGTCTGGACTTAAAGTGGATGTTTGTAAAAAAAAAAGCAAAAAAAGTGTCTTCCCGGGTTTTTTAAACTAAGGTGACAAATTACTTGAAGTGTGTTGAACTATGTAAATTTATGTAGCCTGATGTTGAAGATATATTGACTGCCTCTACTGATAAAGATTGTGACATTAACATCCTCCCTGACCCACAGATGGACTGGAGTTCAATAACTGCTTTAGACTGATTTTGAGTTAAATGTGAAATACATCGCTGTACTGTGTGTACAATTATTGGCCAGTACAATTGTTATTTTTAGTAGAACATGAAGTTATGGTGTTCTGTAATCTTGCAGAAAAGAAAAAATGAGCATCAATTATTATTTGATGTTTTATTCCAAAAATAGTCAGACTCATAATTCCGTTACTATTGCATGTAATTCCGTTACCGATCAAAACCAGCTCACTATAAAAAACAGTACATATATCATGAGTAAAATTCTATCCAATACAAGGTCATGTTATATGTCTATTTATTAATGCTAGTTGTTGGCCCTGGTAGATTGCAGATTTCAGACGATATGTCAGGATATTTAATAAAAACTGATGTTCAAATTCTCTGAGTAATTCCGTTACCAAAATTAAAACAGCCATAATTTTGTAATTATTTTACATTTCTTAACAGGTACCACTGCTACTTATAGGGTGTAGTGTGGACTTCAAACCATGTTTAAGTTTCTTTTGTAGATACATGTTGAATGGGAAAATATAACCATTTTAAACCAAAAAATATTGTGAATTGTAATTCCGTTACCGTGGAATTGCCCATAAATCTTCACCAGTTAGCACTTTCTTGCAGGTGCCAGGTGTACAGTTTGTGTTGCTAATTTTACTATATGATATGTTTTGTCTCAGGTTAATTATGTTCCGTGAGAATCTATTGGATTAGTGCTGGATTAAATACTCGTTTATGTTTGCTGCAGCTGCCAATTCGGACTGGCCTCCACACGACCCAGTCCATCCACAATGTGGAACAGAACAAGGCATGTCTGATCGCTGTCAGCAAGCACAAGTTCTCCATTGTCATCAACGGACTTACCAAAACACTGCAGTCTGTCGACAACATGGTGGGTACTGTAGTGGGGAGGTGTAGCCTCGATTATCCAGGCTCGGTGAGGTGGCAGCACTTTTCAGCCCTTCAACTTTGCCTGGGGAATTAACAGGGCCTTAATGGGCTGCCATTGTAACCCCCATGGCGGCCTTACCCCAGATTAGGGTAGAGACGCTGATTGCCTCTCAGGACAACTATAAAATAAAAAAAATAACTACTTTTACAAGATGATATCCTAAGAAAAGTATTCAACATTGAACTTATATTAACACAAAACTAAATAAAAATAAAAATTTGCAGTTGTTTATAAATTAGGAATTACTGCAGGATTAACCAGTATCCATGAGGTGGCAGCATTGTTTAGCCCCACACGGATAATATTCAAAAGACGGCAGAATCACCAGACTATCTTCTCGGCGTAGTTACGCAGCCGACCAGCAAGAGCTAGAGGGAAAAGGATTAATAAGGAGGAGACAGTGTCCACATTAGGGTTTAAAAAAATGGGGTCCTGAGACTTCATGGATCTTAAGAAAGCAGGACCACTAAGTTCTGTAAAATAGGGTCGAGATATCCATAAGGCGTCAAAAAAATGGCGTCGTCGGTGGCAGTTTTGTATCCTAACAAGCACATTCAAATGTAATTGCATGCACACCATGCATGCAGATGTTTTATGCAAATTAGTATTGCTACGGCATTGGATATCGATCACAGTTTGAGAACATAAAGTGTCTTCTAATGTCCTCATCGGGTGCATGTAATTTTATTATTATCAAACTTCAGCTTGTAAAATTCCAATAGCCACTCTGTCCAAATTTTCTTTTTTGTCGTCGTAATTGCTGGTGATATCATGATTAAAAAAAACTGGATGCTGATTGGATAGTGTATGCGACAACCTACCATATGTTAGTGAGCCGTTTCGCAGTTAGTTGCTAAGTGTTGTTTCACCAAATTGTGAAATGAAAGTGTGATAGTCGACACAGTTAGGATCTATATTGTGTATTTTTTTAAATAACCTACCTAATAAGCACCAAGAAACAACTTTGAATAACTTTAAGAGTTGTTTCATAGGGACACGTCAAAACTTTAAAACCTGTGTTCAGGAGATGGAGGCAAAAAACATGTCCTGCCTTGAAAAAATTATTTTGGTCAAAAATGGTGTCAGCGCAAACAATAGGGATTAGGGGAAGTTGAGGGGGAAATTAGAAGGGAAGGAGAGGGAATTGAGAGGAAGAAGAAATAAGGAAAACAAAGGAGGGATGAAAGAATGGAAAGTGTAAATACTGGGAGCGTGGGAATAGGGGCGGAGTATATGTAAATACTGGGAGCGTGGGAATAGGGGCGGAGTATATGTAAATACTGGGAGCGTGGGAATAGGGGCGGAGTATATGTAAATACTGGGAGCGTGGGAATAGGGGCGGAGTATATGTGAATACTAGGAGCGTGGGAATAGGGGCGGAGTATATGTAAATACTGGGAGCGTGGGAATAGGGGCGGAGTATATGTAAATACTGGGAGCGTGGGAATAGGGGCGGAGTATATGTAAATACTGGGAGCGTGGGAATAGGGGCGGAGTATATGTAAATACTGGGAGCGTGGGAATAGGGGCGGAGTATATGTGAATACTGGGAGCGTGGGAATAGGGGCGGAGTATATGTAAATACTGGGAGCGTGGGAATAGGGGCGGAGTATATGTAAATACTGGGAGCGTGGGAATAGGGGCGGAGTATATGTAAATACTGGGAGCGTGGGAATAGGGGCGGAGTATATGTAAATACTGGGAGCGTGGGAATAGGGGCGGAGTATATGTAAATACTGGGAGCGTGGGAATAGGGGCGGAGTATATGTAAATACTGGGAGCGTGGGAATAGGGGCGGAGTATATGTAAATACTGGGAGCGTGGGAATAGGGGCGGAGTATATGTGAATACTGGGAGCGTGGGAATAGGGGCGGAGTATATGTGAATACTGGGAGCGTGGGAATAGGGGCGGAGTATATGTAAATACTGGGAGCGTGGGAATAGGGGCGGAGTATATGTGAATTTATTAATGTAGCTGTGTTTCTGCCTTCTGATCGATTGTTAAAAATATAAACTGTATTAAATTATTTTCATTGCGAAACCTGGTAAATATTCATCCACCAAAATACGACATTAAACAAATTCAGACTGAATCTTAACATCTTGAAATCTGCCTGAATGTTAGACTTACTTGTCAGAAAAAAACTGGAACAAATTATTTGCTTACAATTGAAGGAATGGTTGTAAGTATTAGCCCAGTCTGTGGACTTGTTTGTCTGGATTTGTCTAAATCAATCTCTTCGATGATGTCACAGTTACCACTCACTCAGCATGGTTGGCATTGATTTAATCAAATTGATTAAATCATTGATTAAATCATTGATTTAATCAACTTGAAAAAATCAAGACATTGATTTTTTCGATTTTTTCAGATTATCTTAAATTTATACTTACGTTGCATGCTACTACCAGTTGATTTAACTGTATGCATTTTAAAATAAAGTTTAAATTTGTACATAACAACTTTGCTTTAATTCTTTACAAATGCTAAGAATGAAATGTTCAGCCTATTATGATATTCCACTTTTATTTATTTTCCGAATTACATATTATTTCTTATGATTGTCAAGAATGTTGAAAAAATCAAATAAATCGATTTAATCGAAAAAATCCGATTTAATCGAAAAAATCCGATTTAATCGATTTATTCGAAAAAATCATGATTTTTTCCAACCCTCGACATACCAGTGTGAAAGCTGTTAATAAAAACTGTTTGTTTCAGCGAATCTATGGACCTGAGGCTGAACGGAATTTCTACGAATCACAAATGATCATACTTGATACACTGGAGCAGGTTCTCAATAGTGTAAGTGTGACAATGTGTTTGTTCACAGTTTAACAAGACGTATGCTTATAAGGGGATGTTCATAATTGTTAAAATTTTGGAAGTGTACAAAGAATACACGTTTTCTGACATGTGGGATAAACCACGCTAAATAACTATTTCTTGTTAACTGTAACTGAAAGTCTTGAATGTATACATCTATACCAGTCACCACTTTCTCTTGGGAAATTGGCAGGATTTGGAACAAATAGGTTTGAGTATAACTGCTCAGTAAAGACTGGAGCAGATTCTAAATGGAAACGTGTACCTTGATGGACTATTGTCAATGTTGAAATTAGCCAATGCAACGTTGGATTTACCGACTTCTGTGAAAATTTAAGTTTGCTAATGTTGTACAGGTTTACTAAGGTGATCAATTAATGCTTTTGATGAAATAATAAACTTGTTTTGAAAGAAGTATATACACACTTATCAATTTATTTGTTATGCTTTATGAATTGAACATAACCTGTTTTCTGTAATTGGCAGAATTCAAAGTATGCAAAGTTTTTACTATTTCTATGCAAACATAGGAATTGCCTATTTGTAGAACTTAGTAAGTTTGCACAGTATCTGGTGTATACAAAGTAAATTTTTGATGGCATTTTCAGAAGCAATCTATGTATTATTATATGTATAGCTTTGTGACTGTGTATAATGCATTTTCAGCAACCAAAGGACACATCTCGACTCGATGAGGCCATGTATGTGAAGCTACTGCTGCCAGAGATCTGTAAGGTTAGTTGTAAGGTGGTGGCATTGATCTTATTAGCTGTTTAGTCAGTGGTCTATTTTATACTATTTATGAGTTATAATTTCACTTGTTCAGATTGTATATTCCATTTATATTTTTAATAATCTTCGTTGCGACAATACTGGATGTTTTAGAATTTTTTTACTAACACTTTAATCAGTCAAAATATATACATATTATCGACCATTTCCAGTTTTATTATCCTACTTTATTTTATTGTTTTAGAATTTCACCGTATATTCTAATTATTAACAATTTCATATATAGTCATATATACCCCAGGTAGTTATACTTTTATATATAATCTTAATAATATACATTAACTAATAGTTTTACCGGTCATAATGTTCTTATTGTACTTTTTAGCTGCAATGGCTGCCTAGAATAAACATTATTATTACTTTTATTGACACCTGTGCTACTCTGGTAGTAATTAGTCACTAACTTTGTGTGATATCAAGTAGAAAATGTCAACCAGTTTTGTAACCTGAAAAACTTCCACAAGTTTTAAAGCTCCGCAATGCCAATAAATACATTCAGTACAGGCACAGTATGAATCTCAATTGTGCATATTTACACATTCCTTATTAATAAAGCTTTATAATGTAAGCAGTATGAGGATATGCATTCTAAAATAACTCAAACTCATTTTGAAAATATATCCTCTCCATGTCTGAGTAAAGCAAAATTCATGTATGCTGACAAAAAGCTATGAAGTGAGGTTATGCCTGAAATAAAAAATACGTGCAGTCTGCCGCCAAAGCAGTGTTTGAAAGAGGTGTGTGATGCGCAAAGTTTTCTTACAGTTTCTGAACCTGCCGAGTGAGAACCAGCTGGTGATTCAGCTGAAACATCTCTCCTCCAAAGTTCTCTTCTGTCTCAGCCAGAACAACTTCACTGCAGTCTTCAACAGAATCTCAGCCAGGTACGGGATCATCACCTGCCCTGGCCTAGACTTACTTACACTTAGTTCGTCCTGTTCCTTTCGGGACAATGTGCGACAAACTTTTTGTGTGTGACATTTATGTTTCTCTGTTAACTATACAGCATACTTTAACTTAAAGCGACGTGGTCCGTTCGTGGCTTTTTATTTTTATTGCAAAATCATGTTATACGGTATAAATTATACCTATTATAGACCATCAAAATATGTTTTCATGTACTATTTAGGGGTTGAACATAGATGCAGTAAGGGCGCTTACTCTGTGTACACATCAACCATGAGGCATTTTAGAAACCGTTGTAGGCATGGTTAAAAGCCCAGAATGAAATGCATGATCACGTGATGCAGTATCACGTGAACACAAGTTGACGGTTGCACGTGCTGCCGTGTCGTGTATTTGTTGTCATTCGTAATGGTTTGAAGTCAGTATTTATGTGTGAATGCAATTTGTATGGGTGTTTCATTTGTTATAAAAACATGGTATATATTTGTAATGTATGTTGTGTGCACATCATAAGACCAGACAAGATACATCCTATTATTAGAAAACCTTTACAGCCAATAACAACTAATGCACTAACTGCCACACCCAGCCAGGTGCATGCTCCCAACTGTTAAAGGTTGGGTGTCACTCGCGGTGATTTGAGTGACAGCGTCGGGATTCTTATAAACATTCGACGTCTAACGTTATGAAGTCAGTTCTGTTTCGTTAAAACATTTATTGGCGGCCAGGATGCTACAATAGTTATAACTTATACCGATTAGCATAATTTTGCAATAAAAATAAAAAGCCACGAATGGACCATGTCGCTTTAATAGAACAAATACAGCGTATTCTTTTCACTTTACATCTTTCACAAGTCATTTGATTGGTCACATGATGCGTGTGAAGCGAGTGAAAGATTGAATTATGGATGCAGCTTTACAAAGGAAACTATTTTGCATGTGACACCAAACCACCAATGCTCGTTGTAGACTGGCGGCACTGTCAGCGCCATCTGCTGAGGATGTTTCTGACTACACCGACCTTGAACTGATCCAGCACATCAATGTTGACTGCACTCGTCTCACAAAACTTCTCAATGGTGGGTGTGGCTATGCTAGTTTATTTGTGAGTTTTATATTTGAAAATATGCTATATAATTTTTTATTATTATCGTTATTTTTAAATATGTTTTTCAGATATAAATAAAATATGTGATAAACAAAAGTCATGTAAACAGCGTGGGTTAATAATCAAGGCAAATACGTTTTATAAACTAGTAAAGATGTCCACACCCTGCTTGGCACTTAGAGGTAGAACATGGTTCGTTACAATGAAAATATTAAATTAAGTACTAGTTTGAATCACAAGAATTTGTTCCGGGATTGTACTTTGGCTAGGAATGTAATTATTAATGGGAGATGTTCCATGTCTTGTATTAATTAATATATAACAATGATGTTCACAAGACAATATTAAATATGGAGCAGCAAATAACACTTCTAATAAGCCTGAAACAGCGTTTGCAGTTTTAATTTATTATACTGCAAAATGTAAATAACGTTTTCTTATTATGAACAGCTTTATGGGTGATGTATTAAAGAAATTATTATGTTGATTTAATAAGTTTTGTTGGACAGAAATTGTGAAAAAGTTCCCGTTTCTAAAGAAGCCAGTCCACCTGGTGCTGGCAACAAGTCTCGAGAAGGTCAGTGTCACAAATGAAATGTTTTTCTATGCAAGTAATCATTTTAGACATTTTCCATAAGTTCGTTTACTCAATCAAACTCTTGACATTGGTAACTGTTTCAACATCTTTCATTTTTAATGCTGCTGTTATCAGTATGTGTATTTTCTGCTGTTCTTTTATATATATTTTAATAATATGAATTGCATAGGTTTTCTTGATTAATAATCAATTATTATATCATTAATAATTTAATATATATAAAATACACTGCATCAGTTTACAGTTACTGCTAAAATATAATTGTAAACAAAAATTTCAGGTCAGTTTTGCTTAAAGAGGGATAACCTTGACCGTTTGATGCATTTGACCTTTGACCCTATGGTCTGTCTACAGGTCATCTGGAACTGGATGGACAACTACCCTGATGAGTTCACTGGCCTGGATGAACTCGCTGGTAAGTACAGAGGAACAAATGACTGGACACTCAGCGGGATAGTTAATTTGAGCCCTTTCAACAGAAGGCCCAACAGACTTACAGCATCACCCTGCATGCGCCGCCAATGTTTCCTGTCATATCTCGGAAGCCATTGAAAAAAAAAAATTCATTTTCATTTCAATTTTTCATATGAGTTTCTTAGGGTGCTGTCACTACGCACAAGAAGTTTAAATACAATTGGCTCATTTTTCAGCCTCATGGGGCAAAAAACCTGTGTTCGGTTACCTTTTCTCAAATGTTGCACAGATGTATCTTAGTGTATTGTTGCTGTACA
Source organism: Oasisia sp. SBJ-2009 (assembly GCA_964017155.1). Classification (NCBI taxonomy): domain Eukaryota; kingdom Metazoa; phylum Annelida; class Polychaeta; order Sabellida; family Siboglinidae; genus Oasisia; species Oasisia sp. SBJ-2009. The sequence continues at coordinate 34,569,364 of OZ024865.1, forward strand.
CAATAAATATGTAGTTGATTGATCTTTCATAAGGGCCACTCAGGGCTTTAAAAAAAGCGAAATGTTAAGATTTTGTGTGTTTCTGCAGCTGCTCACAGAACACTAGGGTCTGTGTTCACAGAACACTAGGGACCCGCTCTGTGTTCACAGAACACTAGGGACCCCCTCTGTGTTCACAGAACACTAGGGACCCCCTCTGTGTTCACAGAACACTAGGGATCCCCTCTGTGTTCACAGAACACTAGGGACCCCCTCTGTGTTCACAGAACACTAGGGATCCCCTCTGTGTTCACAGAACACTAGGGACCCCCTCTGTGTTCACAGAACACTAGGGAACCCCTCTGTGTTCACAGAACACTAGGGACCCCCTCTGTGTTCACAGAACACTAGGGACCCCCTCTTTGTTCACGGAACACTAGGGACCCCCTCTGTGTTCACGGAACACTAGGGAACCCCTCTGTGTTCACAGAACACTAGGAACCCACTTGTGTTCACTGTATTTCCCCAGATAGAGTGCCTAGCCTTAAAAGTACCAATATTCAAGTAATGTCCACCGCAATGAAACAAAAAAAATCTATATAGATTGCATGTATTCAGATTTAATAATAACGTGTATTTGTCCATTCTGTTCTCCCCCAGATTGCTGTGACAAACTGTTCGAACAGTTCAACAGTTTTGCGGACAGTGCCAAGAGGAAGGCTGCTGTGTGGCCACTTGAGATGATGCTACTGGTTCTCTGTCCGGTGAGTCGACACGCCAGCGCCATCTGGTGGTGGGATTGGTAAACCAGCACATCTGAGAGCAAAGAAAACATGTAAATTGTTACATGAAATATCTTTTCATGTAACAAGGATATGTTATTTCACTGTTACGTGAAATAACATGGTAATTCCAGTTTTGGTAATCAATCCTTAGTCTATTGGTGTGTAAGTTAATAATATTTGTCATTTGGTTTCTCCAAAACCACTAAAAATAGTTGCATAAATGAAGTAGCAAGTTGTAGTTGATACTTAGTAGGTTTGCTTATCCTTGAAATAAATTTGATAAAAATTACTGTGCCAACATTTTATTTACGATGTGTCTTTAACTGTGTTTAGCTATGAAATCTGTTGAACATAAAAGTACAAATTATTTACTGATTTAAAAATAATGTGTATATGATTCAGATATTCAAAAGATTCAAGACTTTAGTCGTGTTATCTGAGTGGCTGTATGTTCACATGCAGCAGTGTTAGAGTAGCTACACAGCAGTGTTAGTGGAGATACACAGCAGTGTTATAGTAGATACACAGCAGTGTTAGAGTAGATACACAGCAGTGTTAGAGTAGATATACAGCAGTGTTGTAGTAGATACACAGCAGTGTTAGAGTAGATACACATCAATGCAAATGGCTGCTTTCTCTCTTTCAGAAAATCTTGGAAGAAATTACAAATGCAGATACCGGGGCACCATGCTCCTCACAACACATCAAGAAGGTAAACAAGTTTAAATAGGTTGTGATGACATAAACATGAGTACATTTTAGGTGCAAGTTTTATGGATTTTTGTGAATTGCTGGAGCTTATGGGCGTACGAAGCCAACCTTATGGATAGTTGTAATTTTGACCAAATTAATTTCAGACAAGATGGTTATGAACAGGATGGTTGAATTGGCCACGAAGAAGCAAAAAACAAAATCCATGGGCTGTTACCAGGACGACTGAAAACTTTTAATGGAATAATCCCAATATCGAATTTTGTTTGGTGTAACATTTGTTCATTCGAATGCACACTATGGATGTCTTATGGCAATGCCTGTATATATATATGTATATATATATATATATATATACTCCTAAAGGCAGCTTATGTCGACCGATTATGCATATAGGACCGGCTTATGTAGACCGCTGTTTTATGTAGACCAAAACTGGTCTACATAAAGATTCGACGTGTTAGTTCACAACTAACACAATTGAATTGATCAATACCATTGCTTGTGCACACAGTTTATATGACAGTGAAGTACCGTGCGTAATTAATTTTTAAATGAACAACATCTTAAGTGATTTTGAGCATGTTTTTTCCAGCGCCGTGCATATTTTTGAGTATATTGTGTGCCGGGTTATGTGTACCGGGTCAAAGTTCTTATAAATCTATATTTATGGTATATACCAAACGAAGGGTTGGAGTTTCGTGTTCAATGTATGATATGCTTCATAGTGATGCAAAAGGCTATATTATTTTATGCAATAACCAAGACAAGTCCAATGTAGTTGAGCATTGAAATGGCCAATATAATGACATTTATTAATTAACTTGGTAGGAAAACATGTAACTCTAAAAAACCATACACTATATGACACTGACCCTTGTCCAGTGTCACCTACTGGTTTCTCGGTGGCCAAACCTCACGAGACCATTCTACCTAAAAACTAATACATGCAACAATACAAACATTCCCACCAAATATACATTTTTTACTTTAAAAAGGTGGGGCCAATTCGTCACAAGGTCACCGATATCACTGTGACCACCCCAAACTGATATGTGTAAATTAGTAAAACTTGCATTTTGTCTTTAACAAATGTTGGTCTTTGTTGTTATCGAATCGATACATTCCGTGATCAAACATAACTTGGGGTTTGACTTAGTTTCATTTCTCAACACTGTTTTACTGTTTACTAGACTCGGCGTCTACCGCAAAAAAGGCTAACTAAATATATGCAGCTTCCGGGGTTGCTCCAGTCTACATAAATCGGCATCTATGCATACGCGGTTTTATGTACACCAGTTTTTTTGCATATACCTTATTTATTGAAATATTTTGATGAACTTTCATTATGTGTTAAACATTAGTATTAGAAACAATGTTCCAGTTTTACATCTTTGCAAAATGTATTAAATAAAAAAATACATCTGGTCTACATAAGCCGGTCCTCTAGGCACTGGTCGACATAAGCTGCTTTTAGGCTTATATATATACATATACAGGCTGTATATATATATATATATATATATATATATATATATATATATATATATGTGTATATATATATATATATATATATATATATATATATATATATACACTCACCAAAATTATGTTTATGTTGGCATTGACAATTTGCACAGATTTTTTTGAAGATCTTGCAGATTTTTCTCATGGTCTTACAGATTAGTATTGTACTAGATTGACACCCATAGTTTCATCTTGCAGAAACTGTTCATTGACGAACTGAAGAAAGCGATAACGAGTCACCACGGCATGTCAAAACAGCTGACCGAGGGGGCAGCGGTCACTTGCGTGAAGTTGTGTAAGGCTTCGACGTACATCAACATCACTGACCGGACAAATGTCCTCTTTGTACTCGTCCAGTCCGTCGTCCAAGACCTCAAGGTCAGTTTGTGGGTCAAGGTCAGAGCTCTAGTCTTTTCTGTGTAAAGTCAGATTAGAAAGTTAAATTAGTTGAAGGGAACACCAGAGAAATCTATTCTTAGATATTGCTGGACTCAATAAAGTGGAGTTGTGTTATATAATATATTTAGGGGCTAACGAACTGTGCTGCTTATAGATGGATTTAAACATAATTATTAGGTTATTATTAGCACATCAAAGGGTTTCTTTGGGACCCAAAAGGGAATCTTTTGTGTCCCAAATAAAATTAATAGGGATTCTTTGATAAATTAAACTCCTTATAATGTACACATGTAATTTTATGTAATTCTATGCCTTTATTTCATTACAATTATGTTATAATTAATTACTAATGACCATGTCATAAATGGATAATATAGGCGGATTGAGCCCAAACTAGACATTCGGCATAAGCAACGTTATTTGGGACCCAAAAGGAATTCTTTTTCGATATATTATTGATGTCAATATATTGCTCGATGACATAGCGGTGGTCGCGCGGTAGAGCGCCGGACTGTCAGTCGAGGGGACGGTGGTTCAATCCCACCTACTGCCGTTTCGAAACTTACGCAATTTCATTCAACCCACATTTGCCTGTGTCTTTCAGAAGAGACACTAAAAGCCGGTTGTCCATTCTGTATGGTGTCTATGCCAGGCAAAGTAAAATATCCCACACAAGGGGTAAATGTTTAACCTGTAGTGGACTCACTAATTCTCATTGGACTTTAAACACCCTGCAAAACCCGTCCAGTATCTGACAAAAGAAGAGTTACGTGAGATATTTCAGTTTCACTTTTGTTTCCACACAGAATTTACTCTTCAACCCGAACAAGTTGTTCACGCGGTCCAGCAGCGTCAGTCAGGACGTGGACCTCATGATCGACTGTTTCCTCTCCTGCTTCCGTATCACTCCGCACAACACCGAGTTACTCAAAGTGTGTATCAATACGCAGTCTCCGCCGACCTTCCACTTTGTCCTCGTCAACGTGCTGTATCGCATCATCACACAGGTACGCTGGTTGTGTCCTCAAATGTATAATGTATTTTAGACTGCTGGTTTGTCTAGAGATTGTTGGATTGCATACGTTTTAATGATAAACCTAGAAACCAGGATCAACAGGTTTAGTAGCAGCTTTTACCCCTAGCCGTACAAGATTCAAAGATTCAAGATTCAAACGACTTTATTGTCCATTTAAAACATCATAGTAAACACGGAAATTGTTCTTCAGTTGCGCAGTAAAATAACAGTAATAAGATTGCCCTGTCAAACAAAAGTGATTTTTCTCCCATCTGTATATCTTAACATAATTTATTATATATGATTTTATTCCACATAATTTTATATTTATTGATGTTGTAAATAACAACTTTTTATTTGGTTCTATTGTATGTGAATGTTCATATTTTTTTTTTTTTTTTGGGTATTTATTTATCTAATTTAAAGTAGTAGTATATTTTATCATAATCGTTTGGTGCATATGAGTTTATTGTCACATGAACATACTTGTACAACGACCCAACATTACAACGCATTCCAATGTTTTATTGTAACTGCAATGAAAACACATGGCAATAAAGCTGATCTTAACTTATCTTATCTTGAATGTGGCTACCTTTCAGAATCTGCTAGTAGTTAGTTAGCATGACATTAGAAGCAGTGCAGTTTTGTCTGTTCAAATAGAATTTTGTTAGCCCTGTTGTTTGTCAACCTGAATTAATAAGCATTAGAAACCAGAAGTGAAGTGAGAACGTCATAGCAAGAAACCATTGATATGTGAAGATCATTAAACTGATGAACTGGTTAAATCAAGGGGAAATGTGATTACAACTAAGTGTTTTCTCGCTCTTCAGAGTCGACTGAGTTGGTGGCCAAACATTGAGATCATGTACGGGAAGTCAGCGGACCTGAGGAACCTGTTCACTGAGACATTGAACAAAGTCACCCAGATGACACACATGCCACTGAGGAACGCACAGGCCGTATGTACACACCCTCATAGGGGTACACACCCTCATAGCGGGTACACACCATCATACGGGGTACACACGGTCATAGGGGGTACACACAGTCATAGGGGTACACACAGTCATAGGGGTACACACAGTCATAGGGGTACACACAGTCATAGGGGTACCCACAGTCATAGGGGGTACACACCCTCATAGCGGGTACTCACGGTCGTAGGGGGTATGCATGGTCATAGGGGGTACACACAGTCATAGGGGGTATGCATGCTCATAGGCGGTATGCATGGTCATGGGGGTACGCATGGTCATAGGAGCGTACACATGGTAATGGGGGTACACATGCTTTGAAGGGGTACACATGCTCATAATGGGTTGCACATACTAATAGGGCTTACAGGTGCTCATAGAGAGGACACATGTGTGCACGCATGAAACACCACCCACAAACAAGCTCATATATTCTTGTACAGTACTATTATAAAATAATAGTTATTATTATTAATAACCCACAATTTTGTTCAAAATACCATTTGAAGTACACTATATAATTCCATAACACATTTCCTCTTTGGTTTTCCTTTCTGCTTGGTTATCTAACGTTTCATGGTTTTTGAACTTTGTGTAGCAATGTTAATCACACGATATGGATCAGTTTTACCACAACTTACAATATTCACAGATTTGCTTTCACATTTTACTGATACCCTTCGCGCACTACATAGTTGAAAGCATAGTGTTTAACACTGTGCATGTTTATGCCAGATACAACAGCAACAAGTTCACACAACAACAAGTTCACAGCACGGTCAACTCAAAGCAGGGTCGGAGCGTGCCTTCAGGGCATTCCCCCATGCAGCACAGACTAACCAATCACAAATAAGTCACCATCAAGACCCTCTTCCACTCACCCTCTACACCCCCCTCTGCAGGGGGTAGCTCTCCAATCATAACATATTCCCTGGGGCAGGGGAAGTGAATCTACCCAATCAACCACATTTACCCTGCGTTATAGAATTAGCATCTTCCCTGCTCAACGCCATCTTTCTATTGAACACGAACCAAGAAGCACGTCACCCACCGACCAGCCCCATTTCTCCACCAGTGTAAATGATAGGACGGCTAGTATCTCAAAGGGTTGGTGTGATACTCTGATGAGTTCAAACCTGGGATTCTGGTTATGCGATCGCAATCACATCTCCATCGATCAATATCCTGGTTTGATAGGCATGGTCCAGGGGAATGCAGACCCGGGATTCTGGTCATGTGATCGCAATCACATGATTGGTGAACTAGCTGGCCCGGACCAAGTCCACCAGTGAAACATCCCAGTCTCGCATCCTGTGGCATGGCTTGACACCCAGAGGGATGCAGACCCGGGATTCTGGTCATGTGATCGCAGTCACATGATTGGTGAACTAGCTGGCCCGGACCAAGTCCACCAGTCAAACATCCCAGTCTCGCATCCCATTCTCAGGCTGTCACAGCTGGCCCCAAAGAGATCTGGCCGGACTGTCCCATTTTTGCCATAATAAATTCTATTATGTATTACACGAGTTGTTGCGTTGTTCTGTCATAAACTTGTTTCCATGGCAACAGAGCCTCACTCTGAGGGAGAAAGTGACCCGGTTGAACTTCAAGGAGAAGTCTTCAGACGACACCCCGAGCTACAAGTACCTACTGCTGTGGATTGTGCGACTTGTTCACGCCGATCCAATCGTCATGCTGCATGTAAGTGGTGCCATCTACTGGTCATGTTTGGTCACAGAAAGATTTTGCAAAGATGTCTTTCTACTGTAGATTGTCAACCTTCTTGGATCTCATCGCTGGTAAATAGTTGCATCTGTTTGGTGAATGTTTATGTGGTCGTGCTTCATTACAAAGTCAGCAATAAATGAGTCATTTCAAAGCAATTTTGTCCAGTCAACCTTGCCTCAGTTTACCCAGCTGCATAGATGCTTATGTGCCTGCACACAGCAGAGAATATGCTGAAAACAAGAGGACTTTGCGACTAGATTGAATGGCATTGTCAACATTTGCGTTTTTGTAATCTGGTTCTGTCCCAGGTAAAGATATAAATATAATACATTGTTAAGATTATTCTATACTAATATGTAGTGACCTATTGTCTGGTGGCACATTTCCTGTGGGATTAATAAAGGGTATCTGATTGGTTGGTTGGTTGGTCGGATGGTCGGTTGGTCGGTTGATCAAATGATCAAATGATCAAATTATCAAATGATTGTGTGTGTAGGTGGGTAGGTGGGTGAGTGAGTCTTTGATTCGTTGACTCATCGATTCATCAATTGATTGTCAGTACCTGTAAACTGAAGTAGTGTAGAGTCGGCTCCAAAGCTAAGTGTTTGTATTCACTGTTTGTGATAGAACCCGGGCAAGGCAGGCCATGAGATCCAGAGCTCCAGTCTGGAGTTGATCAACGGACTTGTGTTGTTGGTTCACCAACAGACAATGCCGGATCTCGCCCAGGAAGCTATGGAGGTGGGTACAGGGATACACAGAGGGGGAAAAGGGGAGAACAAAAAACAGAAGGGAGGGATATAGAGCTAGAAGGATGTAATCATTTGTAGTAGAAGACATTTGTTTTTGTAATTATGTTCCTTTAAAGTACTGATGTACTGTTCTTGTACTGATGTATTCTGTTGGATATTTAGATACCTTTGCTTGTTATATATTAAGATACTCTTTCACGTACAGTCTTGCTCCAATGTAATGTGGATTGTTTATTGTGGAGGTGGATAAAACATGGCGGTTGTGGACTGGGTATTTCTGCTGGGGGGGAATAGCACCATTAACATTGTGATAACAGTGTGTTTATATTGTTAGAAGAGCATGTGTTACAATATTTCCATGATTTTGTTTTATAAGGTATCAGTGTTTTATATCCATGTTACCTATATCCTTGTAGGTAAATGTATCATGGATCCTATACATTTCCAGTTGGAAACCTGTAAAATGTGTCAATTTTACAGTGTTTCTATACTGTTATGTTGATTCAATGTTGTTACAATATTTGCTATAATTACATTCTATTCATGTTGCTACATTGTATCCATGTTGGTACAATGTATCCATGTTATTACACTATTGTTGTTAGACTGTATCCATGTTGTTACAATGTAACCATGTTATTACACTGTATCCATGTTGTTACACTGTATCCATGTTGTTACAATGTCACCATGTTATTACACTGTATCCATGTTGTTACATTGTATCCATGTTGTTACACTGTATCCATGTTGTTACACTGTATCCATGTTGTTACACTGTATCCATGTTGTTACAATGTCTCTGTCTTCCTAGGCTCTGTTGTGTCTGCACCAGCCAGAGATCATTGAACTGTGGAATCCGGAAGCGCCAATTAAGACATTCTGGGATTTTAGGTAAGCAGATTAACCCTTTCTTTCCATGACCCATGTTTTCTAAAATAATGCATTTTTCACTCTTAATCTCTTGAATCATCACAATATCATTCAGGTATTTGATAAATTCCATTCTTGAATTTATATTGACAACCAATGGTGATTCTGGAATAGCGCTTGTCGCAATTGAGCCGTAGGTCTAAATATAGACTGTGCGGTTGCCCCTGCGCGGTGGCTATCTTAGAGTCGGACAAACATCGGTCGGACAACGTGAACAAACATACAAAAGCTGCGAGTGTTTCATGTTATATCGTGTATGAAATACGATGGTAACTACAAAACACTGTTGTTACGGTGTGTGCCGTAGTGATTCACATTATGGCCATCGGGAACACATGAAAGGTTTGACTTTCATGCTGTTTCTAGCACCTGGGACGTCTTCTTCACATAAAATAACCGATGGATTAGTGTAGCTGCAGGCCATTTTGGCTGTAGCCGCACGCTGTTTGTCCGACTGACTACCCGGATGTAACATCTATGAATATTCATGATGGCGCGTGACGTCATTCGCGACAAGCGCTATTGGAGTTGATTTTCAAAAGTTAGCTGGAATTGAATTTTTGCAGCAGACCAATGAATTTGTATAATTTAAGCGATGTTCAAATACATATGAAACCATAAACAAATTATGGGAATTTAGTTTTACCTTAGGACTTATAAAATTGGAATTAATCATTTGGAAATGGCATTGCATTTTTGCATGGTGGGATTTTAATTGCATTTTAGTAACTCTAGATTGCGAATGACCAAATCGGAGTTGACCAAACTAACAACTTGTATCACTTACGTTTTCACGGTTAACCCTTCGCATTTTGACTCGGTTAACAATCAACCCTTTGCGTCTCAACTCAGTTCGCAGGTGCTCTTCTCGATCTCGCAGAAGTTGATCCAGCACCAGATCCTGAACTACACGGAGATCCTGAAGTGGCTCAGAGAGATCCTGATTTGTCAGAACAACTTCCTGAGGAAACACAAAGACTACGCCAACTTTGGCAGTAACATCCCAGTGTGTAAGCAGGCCCACATCAAGCTCGAGGTGAGACCCAGTCACTTGTGCTAGTGTATTCTTCTTCTTTGCCTTTTCCCACTAGGTGGGGTCAGCGGCCCTTGATTTCCAGAATGTTCTGTCCTGGGCATCCTCCGGGGTGATCCGCAGTTTCTACATATCCCTTCGGACGCAATCCACCCATCTCCCCCTTGGTCTTTTCCTGGCACTCTCATGTCAACAACTGCTCTCACTTTATTGTCTTCTTCTCTGCATGTGTCCATACCAGCATAGTCTCATTTCTCTGACTTTCTCTTTGATGCTATTCACTCCTAACTCCTTTCTGATGCCCACACTCTTTACTTTGTCTCTCAGTGTTACACCTTTAATTCTTCTCAATAACCTCATCTCTGTTTTCTCGAGAATCTGTTCTTCCTCCTTTCCAACTGTCCAACATTCTGTTCCATACCTGTGCCAGTGTGCATTGCTTGAATTCAGCAAAACACAAATGAGATATTCAAGCAAAATTTATGATTACACAAGTAATAATTTCTACTCACATCAACGTTTCAGTCACCATCGGCGGCCTTCTTCGGGAACTGAATTGTCACTTTTTAGTGACAATTCAGTTCCTGAAGAAGGCTGGCAATGGTGGCTGAAACGTTGGTATGAGTAGAAATTATTAGTTGTGTCATAAATTTTGCTTGAATAATATACATCCACTCCAACTTGATGAACATTTTCAAGATCATAAATGAGATAGCGCTACATTTAAAGGTCAACAGTTTTATTTTTTAGCTCTGGTAATTATTTATCATTATCCAAGCACCAGTCGGTGTTGTTACCGTAAACAGAAAATAGTTATGAATGGTACAGACAGTTTTGCTATGTCTAGCAGCATGTTTTTCCCTGTGCATCTTGTAGTTAGCTACTCCAATTCACAGTGCTGTAAATATACTAAAGAAATCTAATAAACACGTGTCAAATCATACCAAAATGTTTTATCAAATGGTGCACTGTTGTCCATCATTATTGCCCATACTTTTAATTTACCATATTTTTTATAAAGTGCCTATGTAGTTTGCGTAGATAGGCCCTCATTATGAATTTGTTGTATGGCTGTACCTTGGTTTACGGTCACCTTGATGATACAGCCACCTTGCAATTAAGGTCACCCAGTTGGAGACAGTCACCTTGCAATTAAGGTCACCCACTCGGAGATAGTCACCTTGTAGTTGAGGTCACCAACTCAGAGATAGCCACCTTGCAATTAAGGTCACCCACTCGGAGATAGCCACCTTGCAATTAAGGTCACCCACTCAGAGATAGCCACCTTGCAATTAAGGTCACCCACTCGGAGATAGCCACCTTGCAATTAAGGTCATCCACTCGGAGATAGCCACCTTGCAATTAAGGTCACAATTAAGGTCACCCACTCAGAGATAGCCACAAAGGTTATTTTGTGACAGTAAAATATACGGAATTAATCCCACCAATACAGTCACCTAGCCACTCAGTTTATTGTCACATGTAACCAGATTAATTTCTTCTTCTTCCATATACTGGACTGGGCCCTTTCCGGGCGTTAAAAGTCCAATTGAAACTTGTGCGCTTGGGGGGGGGGGGGGTGTATGCTCTCTTAATAAAAACAGTTAATATAAAACAAAATTTAAATTAACTAATTAAAATCAAAACGTTAATAAAATTATTCTATGGACCTCTGGTGATTTAAAAAATGTATTATTATGATGTACATAGTCTTATGAAGAAATTAAAGCAGATGTTAAGGCCTGAAGGTCAGTTCTGAAAGCCTCTGGGCATGTGGTGGCTGACAGGCTTCTGGAGAACCTATTCCTCTGTCTAAGGGTTGCATGAAAAACATGAATGGTAAAGGGCTGGGTGGTGTGCCCTCGCATGTGACAAAATGATGGGCTGTGACAGATGACAAGATGTTTGTGTTTGTCACCAGGTTGTGTTCTTCATGTACCTCTGGAGTGTCGACATTGAAGCCGTGCTGACCGCGATGTCGTGTTTCCACCTCCTTTGTGAAGAGGCAGACATTCGCTGTGGGGCTGACGAGTTATCAGTCACCCAGCTACTGCCCAACTACAATGTCTACACGGAACTAGCAGCGGCCAGCACAGTCTTGACCACTGGTCAGTCTTTGTTTTCTCAAACTTGTTGACAGTTTTTTATCAAGTCCAGTATTATAGTCTGTATCTCAATTTGATCTTGGTCTTGTTTTAGACTGTATCCCTCAGTCTTTATCTTTCTCAGTCTGTATCTCATTCTTTGTTCTACAGCTGTTATCTTGGGTTTATCTCAGCTTTTATCTCTTTATTTTCCTCAGCCTTTATCTCAGTCTGTCTTTGTCTGAGGACCACATTGGAAATAAGTGTACGTTTCTGTGCTTTAATGTGTTTATCTTCGGTAATATTATATGTATGCTTATTCTTGTATTTGCTTTTGCGTCTAAACTAATTTTAATTGTCATGTATATAATTTTTACCAAATGAACTCACTCACATGTGTCTTTGTGCCTGAACCATCAAATCTGTCTCAGTCTCAATCTGTTTGTCTCAATGTTTGTTATTCAGCTGTTATCTCCGTCTGTGTCAGTCTCTGTACCTGTGTTTGTTCCTTTATATCAGTGTTCCTCCATCGTTGTCTCAGTCGTTCTTCCTTAGCCATTAGCCTTGCTCTATCTCAGTCTTCTTCTCAGTGTTTCTCTTGGTCTCTAACTCAATCTGTAACTGAGATAGTTTCTTAGTTATATCTGAATCTTTATATCAGTGTTTGTTTACGTTGTTTTGTAACTGTCTTTATTTGTTGTGTTATGTAAGTCTATCTCTGTCTCTTCTTAGTCTTTATATGGATATTTACTTAAGTATGTCATATTTAAAGTCTTCACCCTGATCTTTATATTGGTCTTATTATTAGGAAAGATGTTAAGTTCTCTATATAACTTCTAATAATATCACTTCTGATATTTCCTTCACAGGTCGAGCTGTCTTACAGAAGCGAATCATGGCACTGTTGGGTAAAATTGAGCACCCCACCCCAGGAAACACGCAGGTGAGGGAACATTCATTAAGACGACATTTACATACCTGTCCTTGTTACCTTTGTTATCGTACATTCGCCCTACAAAGAAAGAAACAGGATAAATGAGGCCATTACAGAAACATTTTGGTAGCTTTTGTCTATAAGCCAAACTCTGGTCACACTGTAACGAACATCAGTCCCACAATGCACTACTTTGTAACAGGCGTGGGTCGACACATTCCGCAATTGGGAGAGCAGCACACGCCACCTGGTGAACTACCCGAAGACGAAACTTGAGGATGGAATTCTGGGTGACACGCCGCATCGAATTGTTCCGAAACGAAGGACTTCACATCAGAGCACGGAACATGAGTTGGAGGTAGATGAATTTGCTGAGTCACTGTTTAGCTCAATAGTTTTTGAACAATTTAATTGTTTTAGCCGATTAGATTTTAGGATTATGTGTACAACTGCTGTACTAATCTCCTATTTGGTGTATTATTTTGTTCAAAACATGGCAAACTGTGTAATATCATATTTCTTGTATGTAATGTTAATTCATATACAGTGCTGTATCTAGTTCATGCTATTTTAATTGTGTCACATTTTATCTGAAACACAATTGAGCAGCACCTCTATAGGAAGTACTCAGCCACAGTGTATTTATTGTAGGTAGTCACTCGGTTTAGAGTCCAATATTTGAGCCACTACACCATTGTGCCTAAGCTATACTACTATATCATGACAGCATATGGAGTCAGGCCACATTTGCATTTTCCATAGACGACCATTATAACGTCTCGTTCATTTCCTACTAATCTTGATGAGCTCTGTTATTGGCAATTTCACAGCATATTTACCCTCCATAGACAGAAGTTCTGTGATAAATTCATGAACTTCTCACACCTCAAACTTCTTTCAAACCTGACACCCCTCCATTTCTGCTTGATCCACCCACGGATTGCCCCTAATTACATCACCAAGCAAAATGACAACTGTATTATTATGCAAAAATGCACTGACTGACAGCTGTCATAATTTGACAGCTCTGATGCAACGCTGCACAAAGACATCATTTCTACTCACTCCACACTACATATATGTGCTCACAGAAATTCAGACAACCTGCATAATGCTGTTTCTATAGGGTACCCTTTGGTCAGGTAATGGCGGATGAGCACCTTACTGTGGTCTTACATCATAATATGTCCTTATCCAGGCTGTACCATGTGATGACACCGTATGTCATGTTCTTATCCAGGCTGTACTGTGTAATAACACTGCGTATTTTGTTCTCACAGGACCAGCTGAATGAGTGGGCCAACATGACGGGCTTCCTCTGTGCACTGGGCAGTGTCTGCCTCCAGAACAAATCTCACAGAGCCAGGTTAGATGTATATATATATATATATATATATAATATATATATAATATATATTTATATATATATATATTATATATAATATATATATTATATATATATATATATATATATATTACGTATTATATATATATATTTATGCATGTATATATATATATATATATATTGTTAGATATATATAAATACAATTTTATTTCAGATCAGTTGTGTAGACAATAATACAGTAGATGCAATCGTGGAAGTGTATGTAATGATTGATATTTGGACACCAGCACTAACACCTAAAAGACCACTGTCATCCTGACCACCATGACAGTGGTATACGTCTGTACATGTATTACTGGTGTTATATAATGATAATAGCAAATCAAGATAATAATTATAGTGTGGAGAAAATAAATATAGTGGTTAGAAAAAGTTAATGTAACTGAACAAAAGCTAGCCTACCATGCATTCACAATCATAATGAGTATAATCATAATCATCTGATGGATAAAAAGAATAAAATTTTAGTATAATAATTAAGTAACCATAATTTAATTTAAGTACAAGAAGATTGGCATGCAAAATAATACCAGCAATTACAGATATACAAAAACACACCACTGTCTAGTCACGCTCTCATGTTATATTGTCTGTTAATGTTAAGTAAACAAATAATAAATAATTTCAGTCATAATCTAATATACTAACTAAGTTTGTAACTAATAACAGTATACACTGTGGTATTTTATAAAGTGTTAGTTCAGTTATCATCCACTAGGTCGCTAAAATAAAAATCGTAGTGTATAGACTGTATACAATAATTGTGCGTAAATATTCAGCTTGCAAGATGTTATTGTGTGTTATAATATATGTTTAACCTTCGTCTCTGACCTAGGCAAAGGTTATGAGTTACTTTATTTATATTAATTTAATCTCATGTTGCATGTGAACCAAGTCCTTTGTGTTTCACTAAAACAACAGGTATGATAAATATGTTACTGTATTTACTGTGAGTTACAGTATTCTTCAGATGAAGAGGTTGAGTTTGTTGTTGCCGTTGGTTACAGTGTGTGTGTTGTTGCCGTTGGTTACAGTGTGTGTACAGTGGCGAGTCTGGACAGTCGCAAGAGCAGCGTTCTCCCCGGGTGTGGCGGAGACTCACACTACTGCCCCGTCACGCAGTGAGTACACCGGTGCTGCCCCTATGGAGAGATTTGTTTCGATGAATAAACGTTTCATTTATGCAGGTTTTATATCAGACTGCACTGTTGTAAAGTGCACAGAGCTGTATTCGTCCGAAAAAGTGGCATAGTAGCTTAAGTAATCGGACAAGGTTGCGGAAAAAGTGGCATAGTAACTTAAGTAATCGGACAAGGTTGTGGAAAAAGTGGCATAGTAGCTTAAGTAATCGGACAACATTGCAGAAAAAGTGGCATAGTAGCTTAAGTAATCGGACAACATTTCAGAAAAATGGCGTAGTAACTTAAGTAATTGGACATGGTTGCAGAAAAAGTGGCATAGTAGCTAAAGTAATCGGACAAGGTTGCAGAAAAAGTGGCATAGTCGCTTAAGTAATTGGACAAGGTTGCAGGTGAAATTCAGTATTAAATGTCTGATGATTAGCCATTTTCTATTTCTGCTGTAAATGAACGTCTTAACCATTTTAAACCGGTATAAAAAATTCTGCCATAGTCCTTTCTGTACAATTTGATACTGTGTCACATGACTAAAATTCACGACCTTTATCCCAGGTTCATAGGTCACCTGCTGAAGTTGCTGATGTGCAACAACGAGAAGTTTGGGCCCCAGATTCAGAAGCACGTGAAGGAACTCGTTGGTCATGAACTCAATGCTGCCATCTACGCGATCCTCTTTGACGAGATCAAGTTGTTTGTCGACAAGTTCTTTGATCAGTCGGGACAGGTCTGTGTGCCGAATTTGTTTTTGTCATGTGACTGGTTTGTGGATGTTGATTGGTTAAATCAAATTTGCACAATTGTTTCTGGAAAATCGCTTTTGTTTTTGATTACCAATGTTTTGCCATCCAGCAGTTTTACAGTCAGGTGTTTGTTGTCGTGTATACTAGGGTTTGTTTTAATTCAATTGGAGGGATTTTTATTTTGCCACTTGCCCGTAAGGTTTACCATAGCTATCAACATGTGTACCGTTAAAATGGTATTTCTGAAAGTTTAAAGTAAGATTTTTTAGTGATTTCTTTTAGGAATGTTAAGTGATGAACCAGTCTCATCCACTGAGAATATGTTTTAAAAGTTCAAAATGCTGAAATAGTAACAACTGCAACCCTTTCTTTGTAGTTCTCTGGGTGGGTGTTGGCGCATACAAATTAGAATCCTAAGTAACACTGAAAGACAAATATACAGGAAGAATATAATTGTTGTGTTATACTCCCTTCAACAAATAGGAAATAAAAAGTTACGGGAGGTTGTCTCAATTTTCTGTTCCATTTCCCGATGCCAGGTTATCGTGATAGACATGAACACACAGTTCATTGAGAACATCATCTTCATCATGAAGACAATCCTGGAGAACAAGACTGAGTCTCCCTGTGATCATCTCGGCATCACTAGCATCGAGGCTCTCATGTTGGCCATAGTCAGGTGAGGGCTTGTGTCTAAGCATACGTATTCACAAATATAATTGGATGGACGGATGGATGGATGGATTTGAAGCAATTCATAATTGCTTGCAAGGGGAATTATGAACTCTACAGCAATGAAGTTGTCATTCAATTTCATTGGTACTGATGAAGGTAACATGTCCCATTAGATGAAAACCGTTACCAAGAAAATAAACATTTTAGATATGCAGAAATGAAAGTCTACGATCTAAGAAGAATTGTCCCGAAGAAAGTTCGATAATCTAATTTCTTTGCTATCTTTTTGTACCATTGCCATTTTAATGTGTGATAATAAAATTCTCTTTAGTATGTGGCTTGTGTTCTAAGACCTGTTCTGTTTCAGATATGTGCGTCATCTGGACTCAACAATCCATGCGATTCAGACAAAGACGAAACTGTGCCAGCTCGTCGAAGCGGTCAGTCTCTTGTGCGAATCTGTTTGACTATGCAATATGTGATGTCGTACATCTAGTGCCAGCCGTGATGAATTTTCTACGCTGTCTCCTATACCTTCTGTCAACCTGTCTGTTGTCAGTATTGTTGCATTTCTTGTCATCTGTCTGTGTCTCTTTCCTTCTCTTGTACTCATCACTACTAGACTGTGCATAGAGTGCAATGGCTTAGGGGGTGGAGCTTCAGACTCTCTACTAAGAGAACCCATGTTCGAATCCTGTGCTGCGATGTTAAATTCTTGGGCAAGTTTTTGTGGGGAGCGGTGGTCGTGCGGTAGAGCGCCGGACTGTCAATCGAGGGGACGGTGGTCAATCCTACCTACCGCCGTTTCGAAACTTAGGCAATTTTATTCACCCCACATTTGTCTGTGTCTTTCGGAAGAGACACTAAAAGCCGGTGGTCCCTTCTATCTGGTGTCTATGCCAGGGGAAGTAAAAGATCCCACACAGGGGGTAATTGTGTAACCTGTAGTGGACTCACTAATTCTAGAGAAGGACAACTCCTGTGTTAGCCCAAGTTTGGGCTGTTTGGAGAATATTCAATACTCTTATTTATTTATTTACCCGTCCTGTGATATTTTTACCAATCCAAATGTTTTTTTTTGTAGTATAATTTAACTTACTTTAGAGCTTAATGTCGAAGATGAGTACAACGTTTCGATCCATCAGCTACGGGCCTTGTTCACGTACTGGTGTCACGTGTGTTGCCTCAGATTTCAGCGGGATAATTTGGTTGTAGATGGGAGGTAGATGGTATCCCTGGCCTCTGTTCATGGTTGGGGCTATATGTTTGATGTATATGGCCTCCTTCACTTTTCTCTTGTGCCAGTTGGATTTTACCCGTCCAAATGATGCGTGGTCAGGTCTCTGCTGTGATGGTGCTGTAGAAACAACATTTATATTTCAGATGATGAACCGACGTGACGATTTGACGTTTCGGAAAGAGATGAAATTCCGGAACAAACTGGTCGAATACTTGACAGACTGGATCATGGGAAACTCCCATCAGCTGAATGTACAAGGCGATGTGTGCCTGGTGTCAAGGTCAGTGCCTGCGGTCAAGGTCAGCAGTGTTGTTCATTGATCAGGGTCCGTACGGGGCTTTGAAAGTCGTGAAAAGCCTTGAATTTGATTGGACCAAAATCAAGGCCTTGAAATCCTTGAATTTTACAAAGTAGTCTTGAAAAGTCTTGAATTTAATTGCGGTCAATAAAGTATTGTTTTTACTCAATTGTTGTGACAAATAGCAGCCGAAAAAGGAAAAACCTATGCAAAAAAATAAGTCATGTGCACATTGGGCAATCGGCATTTCATTGTGGTCAGCGCCATTGTTTTCTTAGTCAAGTAAAAATTTTAATGTTAACTTAATTTACTGCGCTTAAAAGTACATAATGTCATTAACACAGTCCTGAATTTCTTTTTCAAATAGCCTTGGTAAGTCTTGAATAGCCTTGAATATCAAATATCCAGATGTGTACGGAGAACTACGGACCCTGATTGGTTGAGGTGGGGGAAACAGCCTAGTTTCTGGGTTGACTTTTTAAAGGACCTCTTAAGAGATGTGGCTTTGACTTGATTAGCCTTCGTTGCATGTGATTGTAGATTGTTGTGTACCTGCTAGGTATTCATGATGTTGACAGCTGTCTGGTTGGAATCATCGGGGATACAGATTGTTGCCTAACTTCTACAAGTTACCTACCTGACAGATGCTTTTGTGTGGAATTATTTGAGTAACTCTCGTATGCTCGTATCAGCATAACTGAACCAAGACACGCCATGGCGTACATGTTTTGTTTATAATTTAAAAAGGAATCATAAACAGTTCGCTTCTTTCCTGCTTATTGTTGATTTTCTATTACGATTTATATGTACACATCCTGTGTATGTATTCTATAGTCTATTTTGTTTTTGGACAATCACACAAGAAAGCAATTGTGAGTGTTGAAATAAATTTGCCTAGTGGACAGATGCTGTGTCAGTATAGATTGTTGCCTAGCCAACATATGCCATGTGAGACATAGAACACTGCATTATTGCATGTGCTGCAATTGATATACCTACCTAACAGATCTTTTCTGTGTGACTCAGAGACCTGGACCTGGCCAGTATGGAGGCGGTTGTGAATGTTGAAATAAACTTGCCTAGTGGACAGATGCTATGTTAATATAGATTGTTGCCTAGCCAACAGATGCCGTGTGAGACAGAAAACTGCATTACTGCATTACTGCTGTAAGTGATATAAAAACGTGACCTACCTGACAGATGCTTTCTGTGTGACTCAGAGACCTGGATCTGGCCAGTATGGAGGCGGTGGCGTCACTGCTGGCGGGTTTGCCTCTGCAGCCAGAGGAGAGCGACCGGGGAGATCTGATGGAGGCAAAGTCACAGCTCTTCCTCAAGTAAGGCACCTTCCTTTGCGGTTTTCATTCTCACCTTTGATCCCTAATGCGGTGGGAAGCACATCACCTGTATGTTCTGCCCGCTTTTCTATCAGTCCAAGACTTCCATGATGTTTTCCAAATGTCAGTTTATATCAGCTTGTTGGACAGTGTCTCTCCATCGTAATGTTGATATATATCTTCACCTGGCCATTCTCTAGTGTGTTACTGTGTTTTTGTTAAATCAGTTAATCAGTTCTCTGTCAATCTCTGTATAAATGTTCTGTCTGCTCAATCTGCTCCCAACTACTTTCAGTTTCAGTTTCCAACTTCTTTCTGATTCATTTCTAGTCTCCCTAATCCCACGTTTTCCCTTCATTTTCTTTTGCCAACCAGATATTCTTCTGACCTCTTGTACTCTGCTGTCTCTAATCTGATACATGTATTAAACATGAAGTACAAGGTGGTGATACTTGTGTCGTAGTAGTAAGTTGTAAATTAAGGCAACAATTCTAAATTATTCAAATACATATTACTGCACTGACCTAAGGTTGAGGCAGTGTGGCTCAGTACAGAAATTAACAGTTTCTATCAAATTAACAGTTAATAAGATATGATATTTTGTGTGTTTCACTGAGTGTGTTTGCCTCCCTGCCAGACACTTCACCCTCTTCATGAACCTTCTCAATGACTGCTAATTAACAGTTAATAAAATATGATATTTTGTATGTGTTTCACTGAGTGTGTTTGCCTCCCTGCCAGACACTTCACCCTCTTCATGAACCTTCTCAATGACTGCTCGGAGGAGGCCACGGAGGAGAAGTGTAGCGAGGGAGGTCGCAAGCGATCCAGCTCCAATCTGAGCGCGCTCAGAAACTGCACTGTCCTCGCCATGTCAAACCTCCTCAACGCCAACATTGACAGTGGACTCATGCATTCCATTGGTTCGTCAAATTTTTAATTAAAAAAAAAATCATTAATTTTATTATTTATTTATTTAATAAATTGTTATTAATTAAAATTTATTATATATAATTATATAAAAAAAACTGTTTGTTTTCACATTTCCACCCGACGTATTGGTTCGTCAAATGTTTTAATAAAAAAAAAAATTCAACCTAATTCAACTCAATAAAGAACATGTTAGGTCACGATTTCTCTGCATTTACAGTTTCTCAAAATACTCAGCTAATCTCTACTACTTTATAGCCAACCTCTTAACATATATTACTTGTGTGACATCAAGGTAAAATTGTAAAGTTAAACTCATGTTTTAATTGTTGATTATGGTGAATACTTACAGCCAGGGTCTGGGCTACAGAAATATGTAAAATCATCTGTGCAAACTATTAGTGATATATAAAATGTATACGTATAATTACCTGATGTTTTTAACAGTGTTGAGTGTAGTGAGTTATTTTGAATATGCTACAACTTATACCAGCATAATTAGCAAAAGATGCTGTAAAATAGGTTTTCTGAAACCAAATTTATGGGAAGGGAATTTCCAAATTTATTTGATAATAGCGAACATGATTGATTTGTTTATCCACACACAACAATTGGTGACAAAGTGTGTAGAATCCCAAGGCTTTATTCAATTGATATTGTCACCCATTTCTGGCAGTCTTTATTTGGTACTATGACATCACCGTTGACCTCTTTCAGGACTTGGTTACCATAGAGACCAGCAGAGTCGGGCTGCCTTCATGGAGGTTCTCACTAAGATACTTCAGCAGGGAACAGAGTTTGAAACTCTGGCAGAGACCGCCCTAGCTGATCGCTTTGAGAGACTGGTTGAGCTTGTGACCATGATAGGGGACAAGGGAGAATTGCCCATCGCCATGGCGCTGGCCAGCGTCGTGGCAACACCTCACATGGTATGTTAGTAATGGTTGCTATGGTGATGGCGCGGCCATTATGTGTGTACAATGTGGGAAATTAAAAAAATTGAAATGTAATTATGTCATTTTTTGATTACACTTGTGATGGGTTTTACAATAATACCTCATTTACTTATGTCTTCAACAGTTATAGTTATTGCTAAAATTGAAGCAAGCTTTTAAAAAGCAACAAGGTCATACTGTCTATAACAAAATGCACATTTTAAATTAGATTTGGATTGTTTGTCGAGGAAACTAAACTGCACACTAACATTTAGGATGATAATGGTATGTATTTCTGACAGTTAAAATCAGCAACAAAACACAAAACATAAGGCAAAGTTTTTTAAAGTAACACTTTTATGGGGATGTTTGATTTGAAGCAGTGGTAATTAATTCTCACACATAGCTGTCATCAAACTTGCTGGCAAAGGTGAAGGTGTAAGTCCACAGAGGTGACAGGCATAATCTCGACTGTGACATAGACAAAGTGCAGTATGGTGGTTATCTCAGTTACTGTGTCTGTGTGGTACGTGTTTGTAGGATGAACTGGCACAAGTGTTTATTAGATGAAGTTCAATATATTGGATCTCTCAGTTACCACGTCTGTATTATGTGTGTTTTCAGGATGAGTTGGCGCGAGTGTTTGTGAACCTGTTTGATGCCAAGCACCTGCTGTATCAACTGCTGTGGAACATGTTCTCTAAGGAGGTAAGGACTGCAAATGTGGTCATGTTGTAATTCCATGTTCTTGTTAACATTGACTCTTGTTTTATACCTCAAATATTATGCTAGCAGTTTCATTTAGTGGTTCTTTTTGTTATATAGTGTAAAATATTGTATGATGCAACAGTATTTTTGACGGATAAATTGTGATGTTATTTCCTGATTTTAGGGATTTTTCTTCCAGACTGGCAATGGCATTGTGTAGTTATTGTCAGTACACCTACAAAATATCTATACCCAAGTTAGATCGCGTTAATCCGTTTTGAAAGGTTCTTACTATGAGAACCATTTGTTGTGTAGTTGGTTTTCCACATTGTTTTTTGTGTTAGACCCACACTGCTATTTTCACATAGCTTCACATTTGGATTTCATGTTTCTATTAGTTTCACATGTTTCGGTTTCACATTTTTGGCTTCACATTTTTTGTTTCACATTTCCGTTTCACATGTCTGATTCACGTTTTCTATTTCATGCTTCCCATGCTTGCCACCAGGTGGAGATAGCGGACTGTATGCAGACGTTGTTCCGAGGCAACAGTCTCGCAAGTAAGATCATGGCGTACTGCTTCAAGATCTACGGCCAGGGCTACCTGCGTGAACTGCTCTACCCTCTCATCATGGAGATGTTCAAAGCCGACAAACAGAACGTCTCCTACGAGGTCGACCCAGCTCGGTGAGTGTCAAAGGTCAGGGGTCATCTCAAAAGAAAAAATACTGTGTGTGGAGACTGTTTGTAAAACCCACTGCTTACACAGTAGGAAGCCTAGAAGGGGTGACTGTTATTCTCAGCACTCCTGCTAAAGATACCCAGATTGAACCAACAAATACTTGAGATCATGTGTAAATCAATGGGTGTAGTCATTGCAGGTGACATTTAAGATGATTTTTTTAATCCATGTCAATGGGTATATATGGCCTGGTAAATACACTACTAGATAGACAATTTTGCTACACAGCAGTAACACTTATGCAACTATCCCACAAAACACGTTTTATGCAAGAAGCAACACAGACCAGAATAGATATGAATTGGCCAAAAGTATGAGATTTATTATTTACTGTCAAGTGTGTAATCCCCTTTTTGACACACTGATGAATTAAGACTAAGAGAAAGAAATGTGGGCTCAACAACCCAATGCCAGGTCTATGACTATGACTGAGCACATACACGTCTCGTGAACATCAGGCTGTTAGTGAGTCCACATTTCCACATATAATACATCAGCAACGATATTGCTAGAACAAATGGAAAAACATGTATAATTGACTATATAAGAAGTGCCTTTGCAACTTGCCACACTAATTAGCAAACTACCTGCTGCTGAATACTTCATGGTAAAACAAAGCCATAACCCCAAAAGTGGGGGAAATATGTCACAGGTCACCGAACATGTGACCCATTTGATAATTTGCCTGTTTTGTCTTCAGACTGGAGCCATCAGAGAACATTGAGAAGAACAGAAGAAATCTGATGATCCTCACTCAACAAGTGTTCAACGCCATCGTTGGCTCCTCCGAAAGGTACACATTGAAGTAAAATAATTATTTCTAAACATGCGCTTTATAGTCAAACAGAACGACAGGAGCTTTTCAATTTTTTTTACATTTCAGCAATAAATACAAAATTATTGTAGTTAATTCAGTAAGTTAGTTTTTAAAGCTCCTGCTATGCCAATCAAAAATGGAACATTTTAAAAGTTTGTCTCTGAATTCACAATTTTCTGTGGCTTTTCACACATCTACTGATGCAGTGTTTACATTATAAATATACCATCAAACAAATTCACTCTCTGTCTTTGAATGTCTGTATTGTTCTAACAACTCTAACTGTTGTATTAATATTTAGGTAGCCTTTTACAACTCTTGACTCTGTGACTCTTGACCCTGTGACTCTAACTCTTAACTCTGTAACTCTTGACCCTGTGACTCTCTAACTCTTGACCCTGTGTCTCTAACTCTAGACTCTGTAACTCTTGACCCTGTGACTCTAACTCTTGACCCTGTGTCTCTTGACCCTGTGACTCTAACTCTAGACTCTGTAACTCTTGACCCTGTGACTCTGTAACTCTTGACCCTGTGACTCTGTAACTCTCGACTCTGTAACTGTAGTAAGGAAATTTTAAGTGTGACATTTGTTGATACATTTTCACACAATGTATCCCACCACATTTTACTGAAATTTACTGCTTTTAAGGAAGCAATCACGAACCTCCCTTTCACTACACCCAGTCACCTACATTGCCTGTAAAACAAACAAACAAGCAAACAAACAAACAAACACACTACCCAATGCATACACACAAAAAGCACCACAAACTCCTGCATTAGCCCAAGGTTGCGCTGTTTGGCGGGAACCACCTGAGACATCCCCATTGTTACTGAACATTTGATTGCCACCCTGTTGTTTAGAGTTATTTGGAATTTACCAACTTTCTGCTTTCTCATTGGCTAGTATCGAGCCTCGATTCCCCGTTCAGCTCCGCAGCATGTGCCACTGTCTGTACCAAGTGGTTAGTCATCGCTTCCCAGAGGGCGCTGTCGCAGCCCTGGGAACCGTGCTGTTTCTGCGCTTCATAAACCCGTCACTAGGTGAGTGTAGATCGATGCAAGCGGAATTATTCTTACCAACTGTAAACACCAAAGTACTTATGTTTTCGAGAAAATGTTGATACACATTTTAAGGTCTGGTACGGCAGCTAGAATGACGTTTTTTGGCAAAAAAATAAAAAAATGTTTTTTGCCGTTTTCTAATACTTTTGTATCTATTCTATCAATAAAGTTCACTTTTATTACAATTACATACCTCTAAGTAACCTTTTTGCGATAATAAGATGAGCCCCTATCAATTATTCAATCCATTTTTGTTTTGAAGACGCAGGATGTCTTGGAAAATACGCGATGTTTAGACCTTAGTAACGCCACCGTACATTCACCGTTCGCCATGTTGTTTGGTACGAATAGAACCGCCAATCTGTCCTCTAACTGCTTACGTAGACGGTATCCGCGCCCTTTGACCTGTATTTACGGGAAATCCTAGTAAATGCAAGCTCAGTTCTACCGACAATCTCCTTATTTGGCGTTCGCCGTTGTGACTCGTCACGACACGTCACCTTCGTGAAGTTCCGCTGTGCACGTGGCCGGCGCGTGGCCGGTGGTGACCTGGATAATTCCATATAAGGAGTTGCGCTTACCCATAGTTCACCATGTTGCTATTTCCGAATATAAACATCATGGCGCCTAGCTAAAGCTTCGACGAACTTGTTATGGGTTGTGTCGTTGCCAAACGTTATAAATTTACCGCAAGGCGTGAATTTAGTCAGGGAATGAAATGGAAAGCCCCACAACTGCGGGATGCATAAGCGAAATGGGATTTTGAAGTGGCAAAACGGCGTGTTTTGTCGGAAATGTCGCTGTGGGTAAACACCGTACGCGACAGCTTGGGAAGTTGGATGTCGGCGGCTGCGACGATGCCGACGGTGGCTCGGTGTCCGAGGGCGGCGGGGAAGTTGTAGATCGAACAGTGTTAGATATTATTGCTCGTGGCACATAGCCGTGCATACGAGTATTCACTGCCGGCGACGGGTTAGCGCCGACGGCCGAACGGGAAGCCAGAGGTCGTTGCCAACATGGCCAAATTTCGTGACAATATTTTTATTTATTTATTGAAATGGATCAGAGTTTTTGCAGAGTTGTCAGTTGCAATTGTTGATAGATTTCGTTGGTGTGTTTTCAGTCAGTGAAGATGTCTTTGGTTTTTTCTTTTTGGAATAAATAAGTTAGACAATTCAGATTGTTTTAGCTTTATATATAATTCAGCCTCTGTCACAGTTATAGTCTGTTACAATAACTATGAATATTTTGATATCCTTACGTTTGTAATAAATACAATTACTTAATGTTACCACATGAGCACATGCTAATTATAATAATTGTTATTATTATATTGTTTTACATGCACACACTCATACACACAAGAAGACATGCATGCATAGTACATTTTATTTTCATTAGACAAATTCTTTTTATTGATACATGAGATATTTCATTTCGGATTCAACTTCTCTGGTGCTTGACCCATATGAATGGCCTTCTTCAGACTGCGGATTGATCCCATTGCCAAGTTTACAAATTGCTGCATTTGTCTTCTTGCAGTGATGATTGCAGAAGTTTTGCTTGATGTGCTAAAAAATTATGCAGAAATTTGTGACACAAAATCATCACCACTGCCACGATAAGACTGCCACGAGTTTTCGCAATCAAGGACACTGGTGCTCTTCTTCAGTCGAAACCTGCTCCTGTCAGCTCAATGTCTGGGTCTAACAGCCGTGTAATTGCTCTCATCATGCAGTTGTTAGTGCTGTTGACTGTGTTCCTGTTTGGTAATGTTTTAGCTGTTCCTAAGACAATAACAAACATAGTTAATACATTTTTGAGGTCTTGGTGAACAAAATCAGAGTTGCTGAAATACTATACATAATACGACATGACTAGACACAAACTGCATATGACATGAGAGCAAGCTAATAATTTTAAAACAACTTTCTACTTGCTCTATCCTGATGACACCAGATGTATAGCACATTTTAAACTTTAAAATATTAATAGTGGAATAATTATAATTATATCTACTTCAGTAATGATTGAGGACCACGGACAGTTTGCTACATTTTCCAAGAATGGTGGCCATTTTGTTTTGGTTACCATGGCAACAGTGTGTCCAAGTGAAAAGTTCCCAAATTTTTTATTCCCAATTACCTACACTTTCTCACTGGGTAGATAAGCTTGTCATAATTATTACCCCCGGTAAATTGAAAAATACCCTATTTAGCTGTCTTATGTAGCATTACTTTAGCATTTACACTAATGATCCAAATTACCATTTTATTTCTAAAATTCAAAATTATGTATATGTAATTCATTTCTGACATTGCTTGTCATGCATGCAAAAGTGTTGGGTGATAAACAATCACTTTTATATATTGTTTTTGCCTGTTTACAATCATTATTGTTCACATTATTATAGTGTAAACTTTAACGGCCGATTACAGGAAATTATATTATCGCCCACATAAATCGACAACACTCTGGAACTAAACAAGATACACTAATCTAGTTTGGATTGCTGTGTTCTCCTTTAAATTCTCTACAATCTGTATAAAAAACATTTTTTATGTTTTGTATTTGTGTCAATCGATAAAAAAGTAATGAAAAATGTCGCATTTTGAAGCAAAAAAAATAAAAATTCAAAATAAAATACAAATATTAAAAAAAGGTAAAATGTTTTTTATACAGATTGTAGAGAACATTAAGAAGAACACAGCAATCCAAACCACATGGCCATGTCTGCGTTACTTCCAAAGTGTTGTTCGTTTCTAGATGTGCTATAAATGCTATCATTTGGCGGCCATTTTGTTTATTGCGATGGAAACGGGGGGTCTTGCAGAAAAAATCCCCATACATTTTTTACTAAGAAAAACCTTCCCTACAATATGGGGTAAAAAAATTATATGAATTATGCATTTCAAAAAAATATCCTATCTAGCTCCCATTCCTCACCTTAAAAATGTATTTTATATAGACTTTGCTCATGCTTGTCGATTAAATATTGGTCATGCATTTGGGGGTACCTAAACAATTATTGGCTAAAGTTGATGAAATAGCTTATTTTTTTGTTTTAGATTTTGGTATAATAAACTTTTTTTTGTAATTGAATGAAAGCCTAGTTAAAACTGTCATGGGATTGTTGTAGTATAATTTAACTTACTTTGGAGCTTTATTGTTGAAGATGAGTACAACATTTTGACCCGTCAGCCGCGGTCCTTGTTCACGTACTGGTGTCACGTGTGTGGCCTTAGATTTTGGCAGGATAATTTGGTTGTAGATGTCAGGCAGATGGTATTCCTGGTCTCTGTTCATGGTAGGGGCTCTCTGTTTGATAGTGAAGGAGGCTATATATATATATCAAACAGAGAGCCCCTACCATGAACAGAGACCAGGGATACCATCTGCCCGCCATCTACAACCAAATTATCCCGCCGAAATCTGAGGCAACACACGTGACACCAGTACGTGAACAAGGCCCATAGCTGACGGGTCAAAACGTCGTACTCATCTTATATAATAAAGCTCCAAAATAAGTCAAATTATACTACAATAAACCATTCTTGGAGCCATGAACAATGTATTCAATATTGTCGTGAAATTGTCGAGTTGGTCACTTGTGTCACCTTGTGCCAGTGTCCCCGTGTGAGTCTGGCATCATAGACCAGCAGCCCACGGCCCACATGAAGCGAGGCCTCACACTGATGTGTAAGATCATGCAGAACATCGCCAACCACGTCCTCTTTACCAAGGAGCAACACATGAGGCCCTTCAATGACTTCCTGAAGGCAAACTTTGACTTTGGACGCAGGTACGGCTTGGATAGTCTTCTTCTTCTTCTTATGGTTAGCTCATCACTCTATGATAGCCACATGTTTATGACTAGAGTATTGTCGAGCTTGGTTTCCACAGTTGTCCTTCTCTAAAATCATTGAGTCCACTCCAGGTTACACATACCCCCCATGTGGGATCTTTTACTTCCCCTGGCAAAGACACCAGATAGAAGGGACCACCGGCTTTTTGTGTCTCTTCCGAAAGACACAGGCAAATGTGGGGTGAACGAAATTGCCTAAGTTTCGAAACGGCGGCAGGTGGGATTGAACCACCGTCCCCTCGATTGACAGTTCGGTGCTCTACCGCGCGACCACCGCTCCTCTAGTGTAGTGGGTAGCACATCCGCCTGGCATGCTGGTAGCCCGAGTTCAGTACTCGGTCACAGCAGGCATGGTATATGTGGTGTTAAAACCTGGCTCTCAACATTGGGGCTTGGTATCCCTCGTGAGTTGGAGAATCATGTTAATGTCGGTTTATTTGGGATGTAAAAGAACCACTGGAGACGACAAGCACCCTGGCACTCCACCCTCAGTGCCAGCATAGACAGGTCAGCTTGGTGTAAATGTTCTGAAAAAGGCTGACTACATCTGACTACTTGCTTGTGTGTTTGACCATTGTCGCCTAATGTCGAATTACTTCGTAACACCCTTTATACATGGTTGCCACTGGTCAGGGAAAAGTCAGGGAATTTCAAGGTCAGAGAAAAGTCAGGGAATTTTGTGCTGGGTCAGGGAAATTTGAGATTTTGAGAAAAGTCAGGGAAATACAGGAAAATCCCTTGAAAGTCAGGGAAATTTGACTTTCTCATGTCATATGCATAACGCCGCGATGCCGCGAACTCGAATTCATTATGCATAGCGATCCCGTGAAACAATGTTGATACCACAAACATATGCTGTTAAAATGTGGATACCATACGTTCTTCAGTTGGTCATTTAGTGGTATAGGAATTGAGCTAGGCAATCTGAGTGGGCAACGAACACTGATTACATTTTGTAAGTTAATTGCTAATTATATGTACATCGCGCATACATTTTCATGATTATTCAGCCATCATGGTCAGGGAAAATGAAACTTTGAGTCAGGGAAAAGTCAGGAAATTTTGAAAGCTTCCATGAGTGGCAACCCTGTTATAAGTGTAATCTAGATAACTATTAACTTTGGGGCAGTCAAATGTTATTTCCTCTCGGGTGCCGAGTAGCTCTGTCCCCTATCTGTGGTCACTCGCGTCCTGAGATCACAGCTTCTTGTTTATAAATATTTATTATATGGGACAAATCAACAGGGTATTTGAAAAGTGACAGTAAAACAGGAGATAAACCACCAAATTGTGATTTTGAAGAAACTTATTGAGGCTAGAAATAGAGACACTGGACATGTTTCAGGTTCTTCCACGAGATAGCATCTGACTGTGAGACGATAGACACCAGCAACCATAGTCTGTCATTCATCAGCGACGCAAATGTTCTCGCGCTACACCGCTTACTGTGGATCAACCAGGAGAAGATTGGGGACTACTTGTCGAGCAGCAGGTGAGGTGTATTCATACGCTCGATGTAGAAGTAGTTTCGTACAAGTGTATGTAAGAGGTCATACCTAAGGTTATCTTCCAAATCAGGAATTAATTTATACTCAGTTTTTGTAGCCATGTAATATGGTGTCTGTGTGTAGTAAAACCAGCTTATATTAAATCAGTATAAAATCATTTATTTTAAAAAAAATAGAGGGAAATTTTAATAATAACATGCTTTGTGTGAACATTATTTTTAACCATGGATATGTTATCTGAATTAATCATTTAACCCATTTTATCCTGAAGCTAGTGCAGACGAGTTGCAGCCAGTTCCTGATCATTTCCTCAAATCAATCTGTCAGCATTAAAAATGACAGGCCTTCACTTAAAATGGACATAACTTTATTATTTCTCAATCAATTTTTAAATGTGATATACCTTTAGAAAGTAGATAAAATAAACTATCAAGTCGCATTGACAAACTCATAGTTTTATCATATATATTTTATGTGGCATATGACAAAACATGCCCAATAAATTCAAACCTATGTTGAGGTTTGTCACATTACTTTTCACCTGACATTTTCGCCAAGAAGGAGACAACATGTCAATGAGCAAGTTGAGTTTATTTTATGCATTACTCTCTGCTGAAAATAAAGGTATACAACTTGTCCACATATCTTGGATAATAATCTCATAATCTAAAATTTTTTGTAATACCCCCATGTCAGTCGATTGAATCGCCAACGTGTGGCGCCGCTGAGCGGAATTATGCAAATTTGTGAAATATTTTCTGTCAACGATGTATAATTTTGTGGCTTATTTCTTATAACTAATAAAGAAGTACTCTAAAGTAACAACATTGGTCAACATTTCAACGTCACTTTATTGATGAAGTAGTTACCGTCGTTGGAAATAATCTTAACTTTGTTTGGCGCCAAAAAAACGGTGGGCGAAAATGGATGCCGTTATCGGTCGACCCCACTTCGATGGCTTCAAAGTATGTCTTCACGGACAAATATCGCATCAAATACCATAACCGTCCATCTTATATCGGCTATCCACTTGTCTGCCTTCTTGTCATCAACAGTATGAAGTAAATTAATGGAGTTATCCTTCGAAATACGTCAACATTTAACGATCTTTGCGACTCGACGCCATCTTTGATTTCACTTTGGCTTGGGGGTGCCCGGTTTGTACGGCAAATACCCAAAGAACGGCACTGATTGGTTGAAAAATATGGGTTTCCTAGTGATCCCGATATACTGACGTCATTCGGTGTTAACCAGCCAATGGGATTCCAAAACGTCAGAGTGCGGGGAAGCCGTGCCAAGTGCAAACTACGACCAGAATCGTATTCCGGATAAAAAGGGTAACTACGACTAGAATCGTATTCCGGATAAAATGGGTTAAAGGTTAATGTTAAAATTACAAAAACGATTCATTCACTTAGCTCTGTACAATTGTCATTTCCGACAGCAAATAATAAACTCTGTATTGGCAAAAGTTCCTTACTTGTAGGGATGGAATTTAACGTTTTATGCCCGTTTATTGTTTGCTGTGTATATAAAACTTCACACGTCTGATTTTCATGAATTTTTGACCTGTTCTAACGAAATGAGTCACATGTCAGCAAACTTGATTTTGAGAAAACACTGTATAAACATTATACGGCGATATTTTACTATTTTGAATTTTCATCACCAAGGCACACTTTACTGTCTTTTCTATCAACTGGCAATGCATATTTCCCATTTATATTACTGTTTAGTACATTTTGTAACCTTTTTTGAAAGGCTACATAACATTTTTCAGTTTGAAGCTTTTTACCCCGGACATGTTCAGTATCAAATAACTTTGGCTATGCATGAGTTAGCTCCATGATTTTTGCACCGTTGGAAAGGTTAATAAATTTTCTTTCCAATGGTGTGACTAACTCAATGACTCATTTTGTTAGAACAGATCACATTTATTCTTCAGATATCTTCACAATGTCATTATTTTAAATCTCCTCTGTTTCAGAGACCACAAGGCCGTGGGGCGGCGGCCATTTGACAAGATGGCGACCCTTCTGGCCTATCTTGGTCCACCCGAACACCGTCTTCTTGACTCACAGTTAGTGCCGATTTCACTCTTTCCACAACTTGCCTAAACATGGAGATAAAATCCCATTTACGTGAAAAATGTCTAGCCAATTATTTTTTGGATATGTTTTACCTCAAGTACACACGCACTTATCCAGTCACTTGAACTTTGACCTGTTGGTCGTGGCAGTAATTGATTGGTTATTCTTTTGAAAGTCACACACTAATCTCATAGAGTTTGAACTAGTTCCTAGTTGACAGTTCTCAAGGCAAGTAACTCACTATCGACTAAACAGGTATTGTCTCAAATACGTTTGTTCTGTTGAATGTAGAATTTATCAACTACTTACATAATTTATCTAACCGTCATTAAGCTGTCGTGAGCGACCATGTTTATTGCAAATTTATCAGAGCAGGATACATGTGTCAACTCAGTGTATTTCATATAATTTAAATAATAAATAAGATTGGGGAGACTCCTATTAATCAACATAGTTATTGTCACAAAATAAACAATTTGAGCCAGAATTTATTAAAATACTGCAGAATATCAACAGTGATATTAGCAAGCATGACGAGTCTTATTATGCCATGAATTGACCAGATATTGTCCTGTTGTTTCGCCTACATCAGTTCTTGCGTCTGTCACCAGGTGGAGCAGCATGGACATGACGAGTACGAAGTTCGAGGAGATCATGTCGAAGCATAACATGCATGAGAAAGATGAGTTCAAGTCTCTGAAGTCTCTAAACATCTTCTACCAGGCGGGAACTGGGAAGGCTGGCCACCCTGTCTTCTACTACATAGCCCGGAGATACAAGTAAGACATTATGTGTGGATGGAGTTTGGGTGATAACTGCAGGGTCCGTACAGGGCCTTGAAAGTCTTGAAAAGCCTTAAATTTGATTGGACCACATTCAAGGCCTTGAAATACTTGAATTTTACAAAGTAGTCTTGAAAAGTCGTTAATTTAAATGTGGTCAATAAAATATTGTTTTGACTCAATTGTTGTAATGAATAACAGCCAGAAAAGGAAAGGCCTATGCACAAAAATAACTTGTGCACATTGGGCAGTTGCCATTTCATTGTGGTCGGTGCCATTGTTTTCTTAGTCGAGTAAGAATTTTTAATGTTAACTTATTTTACTGCACTTAAAAGTACAGAATTATGTCATTAAAACAGTCTTGAATTTATTTTTCAAATAGCCATGAATTTCAAATGTCCAGATGTGTACGGACCCTGTAACTGATGAAAACACTATCTTTATGTAATAATATTTGCAAAAGTTACCCTATAGTTGTTGAAAAGTTGTCAATAGTTGTGAAGTGATTTCATTCTTTTTGAAAAGTAACTAAGTGCAAAACAGATAAAGAAAACAGGTGGACTAGAGTGAAATGAGAAACATTAGTTATAAAACATTGCAGTGATAGATAAGTTAGATAATATTGTATTGAGCAGTAGAGTTCAACCTTTACATTTGAATGATGTGGCTTCAATGTTTTTCTAGTAAGCTTCTAGCTTATTGTAATTACTAATGGGTAGTTTTATTTAATTTTCAGATGCATAGTGCATGTCTATGTGGAACTCTGTAGCTCAGTGCACACTGTCGTGTCAACACTTGGGCTTATTCATTCACTCTAAGGTGCTCCAGTTCACTCTAATAACAACGAGTACCCAGCTGCAGACAGTGGTGGATACCTGCACACTAGCAGTATTTGTGCATTAAATGCTGCATGACTTAATGCTTACCAAAGAAGAATTTGACACTGTGTTCGATTGAGCAGTCCTAACTACATGAGAACTGACCTGTACTTGTTTCCGTTCTGCCCCTCCAGGGTGGGGGAGATCAACGGTGACCTCCTCATCTACCACGTGCTCCTCACCCTCAAGCCCTTCTACCACAAACCCTTCGAGCTCATCATAGACTTCACTCACACCTGCGCTGACAACAGGTTCAGGGTAAGTTGCCCTCAAAGCTCCCGTTCTCATAGCCTCTTATTAGAAGTACTCACGTTATCACACCCCACAGACCACAGCCTCTTATCAGAAGTACTCACGTTATCACAGCCCACAGACCACAGCCTCTTATCAGAAGTACTCACGTTATCACAGCCCACAGACCACAGCCTCTTATCAGAAGTACTCACGTTATCACAGCCCACAGACCACAGCCTCTTATCAGAAGTACTCACGTTATCACAGCCCACAGACCACAGCCTCTTATCAGAAGTACTCACGTTATCACAGCCCACAGACCACAGCCTCTTATCAGAAGTACTCACGTTATCACAGCCCACAGACCACAGCCTCTTATCAGAAGTACTCACGTTATCACAGCCCACAGACCACAGCCTCTTATCAGAAGTACTCACGTTATCACAGCCCACAGACCACAGCCTCTTATCAGAAGTAGTCATAGCGAGAATACTAAACTGTGTACTGTCATCTAGAGAACTAATAATACCGCTGTATAAAACAATAGTTAGGCGTCATTTAGAATATTTGTTTACAAGAATGGAGGCTATATCGCAAGAAGGATATTGATATTCTAGAAAGAGTACAAAGGAGAGCAACAAAAATGATACCAAAACTCAGGAATATTAGTTATGAAATGCGTCTAAAACAATGTGGTTTAACAACACTAGAAACCAGAAGATTGAGAGATCAGATTGGGGTGTTTAAAATATTGAATGGGTATGAACATATTGACAGAAATATTTTTTTCTTGATCAAGGAAGAGAGAAGGACTAGAGGACATGGAGTTACATTAGCAAAGAAGCAGTGTATACTAGATATTAGAAATTTTTCACACAAAACAGTAAACGAATGGAACAGATTATCAGCTGATTGTGTAGGTACTAGTAGTGTTAATATATTTAAAAATAAAATCGACATATACCTAAGACGGTCGGGGTATACTTAGATAGATAGGTTGGACTCTTGATAAGCTAAAGGGCTTCCTAGTCCACCTGCCATCTAGAGTTGAATATCTAGGTGGCAATCTTGTTAAATCTGTGGTAACTGGTGAACAACTGACTTCTCCCTCCCATGACCTTGAAACAGTTCTGTCAAGTGATCAGAAATGATTACCGCATACTTGGCATGTTCGTAGATGTAACACAGTTAATAGCAGAAAACATGTATTTTTGAGCTGTTATTTAATGTTGACCTTTGTTTGACCCCTGGCAGACGGACTTCCTGTCGAAGTGGTTTGTCGTGATGCCCGAGGTCGTGTATCAGAACATCTCTCAGGCCTACATCTACAACTGCAACTCCTGGGTGCGCGAGTACACCAAGTACCACGAGAGGATACTCGCCCCGCTCAGGGTAAGTACCCCAAGTACCACTGAGGATACTCGCCCCGCTCAGGGTAAGTACCCCAAGTACCACTGAGGATACTCGCCCCTCTCAGGGTAAGTACCCCAAGTACCATTGAGGATACTCGCCCCTCTCAGGGTAAGTACCTCAAATACCACTGAGGATACTCGACCCTCTCAGGGTAAGTACCCCAAGTACCATTGAGGATACTCGCCCCGCTCAGGGTAAGTACCCCAAGTACCATTGAGGATACTCGCCCCGCTCAGGGTAAGTACCCCAAGTACCATGAGAGGATACTCGCCTCTCTCAGGGTAAGTACCCCAAGTACCACTGAGGATACTCGACCCTCTCAGGGTAAGTACCCCAAGTACTATCTAGGATACTCGACCCTCTCACAGTAAGTACCCCAAGTACCACAAAGTGTACTCACTCCTCAGGATAGGTACCCCAAGTACCACAGCGGATATGTGCCCCTCTCAAGTACTCCAAGTACCATAGAGGATACTTGCCCTTCACAGGGTAATTGCCCCAAGTACTATGACGCCAGTCCCCAGAGCTAGTGTAGTCAGACTACATCCTTGGATGGTGAGAACAAAGCACACAACACATGTATTGAACTACATTGTGTGGATTTCACAAACCCTTGCCCCTACCAATCAGGACCCAGTTTCATGGAGCGTTCTTAAGACGTCATAGCGGGCGATAACCCGCCGAAACCCTAAAACATCGTTAAGTTACACTAGTTGTGTTTCATGAGTCTGCTTCATAGTTGCACGTAGCTACACCATGTATTTAGTAGGCGTAACTTTACGATAGTTGAAATATTTACGGTATGCTCCCAAAGTTGAAATATGTACGGTATGCTCCCGATACGCCCACTCTCAGCAAAATTATTTGTAACGTTAACACTGGATATCCTTTATATTCATCATAGCTTCCCATTTGCTATGCGAACGACAAAGGCGGCAGCTGGAAAGAAAAAGGTTGTTCAGACACAGCGACCTAACTAGGTCAATTCTAAGTCGATTTAGTGGCGCAAATGCTAAATTGGTCTCATGAAACCAGCTGTAAGCTGCGTTGACTATTCGCTGTTAGATGCGACAGTAGACCGCGTAATTGCGCGTAAAATTACACGGCTTTATGAAACTGGGCCCAGATGTGTTAGAAATTAATGTCAAATTTTGAGACAATCCCTCCCGCTTCAGAACAATCGCAAGTTGATCTTCATTGACCAGCCGGCCAGACTCAACGAGTACGTGGACGTCGACCAGCAGAAGTTGCCGGGGGCAACGCTGTCCCTAGAGGAAGACCTCAAGGTCTTCAACAACGCTCTCAAACTGTCCCACAAGGACACCAAGGTCGCCATCAAGGTGAGACGACGTCTTTTAAGATTACGTCAACTTGTTCGTCACAACAGTAAACTTAAGTGTGTTTTCTCTGAACCGTGCCGAATTCATGAAACCCAAGATTCCTTGTCCACTTTTTGTCTGGGCTGTAACTTATGGAGGGTAATTTTCTCAAATTTCTTTTAATTTTTGCACCTGATAAGTCTTGAATTATATTGAAAAAACAAAAACCATCTGTCTGCGTAGTAATGAATCATCAGAGTTGGTTTTGTGGGGAAATGAAATAACACTATCCCAATGTTTTTATCGTGTAGATATAAAAGAAATCTTGGTACAGTGTCACTGTACATTTTCTATGTTCTCCTGTCACGTTTGAAACCACTACATGTCGATATAATTAAAACAGCTGTTGTTTGATTGTCACCATTTGTCATTGTGTTGTGCAGGTTGGTCCAAACGCCATCCAAGTGACCTCGTCTGAGAAGAGTAAAGTTCTGGGACATTCCGTTCCTCTCAATGATGTCTATTACGCCTCCGAGATTGAAGAGGTGAGTTTGTCTTTTTCCATCCTTTGATATAAACAGTTAAAAAGTCTTCAGTGAATTGGTTTAATTGCAGTTTGTTTTTAAGTTGCAAATTTTGTGAGCGAAGTGAATACTTTTTTTGTTGAAACCAGGTCAACTTAGTACAGTGGACCTCACTAATAATGTAACTGAGTACAGCCAAACTTCACTATTTAGGTCACTTCTAGTACAGAAAACCTCAGTATTATGGCCACTTAGTACAGTGGACGTTGCTATTAAGGTCACAAAAATATTCACACAAAAATAAGTAGAAATAAAAATTTGCAGTTGTTGAGAAGCAGGAATTATGGCAGGATTAGCCTCGATTACCCATTTAACCTTCCAATTAAGGTCACTAGTACAGTGATCCTCACAATTAAGGCCGCTAGTACAATGATCCTCACAATTAAGGTCGCTAGTACAATGATCCTCACAATTAAGGTCACTAGTACAATGATCCTCACAATTAAGGTCACTAGTACAATGATCCTCACAATTAAGGTCGCTAGTACAATGATCCTCACAATTAAGGTCACTAGTACAATGATCCTCACAATTAAGGTCACTAGTACAATGATCCTCACAATTAAGGTCACTAGTACAATGATCCTCACAATTAAGGTCACTAGTACAATGATCCTCACAATTAAGGTCACTTAGTACAGTCGACCTTGCTATTGAGGTCATCCTCAAAAGTAACCTGAATGCAGAGGTGACCTTATTAGCAGAACTAATATCTTATAATATACATTTACGGAAATAATTTTAGTTACCTTATTTGCAAGGTGTCTGTATTACCTTGATTTTTCAGGTGTGTCTTGTTGATGACAATCAGTTCACACTGACGATATCCAATGAGAGTGGCCCACTGTCCTTCATCCACAACGACTGTGACAGCATTGTTCAGGCGATCATTCACATCCGCACACGCTGGGAACTGTCACAACCGGTGAGCACGAGAGAACATGTCTCCATCGCAGTAACAGTCTTGTCAGTCCACGAGCATGATCCCGCACTTTAAAATCGATTTCGCTTCTTAACAATTGTCTACTAAAACTCAACACCAGGTGGCGTCACTGAGATAATTTCACTGGTGTGTCGTGGGAATTTAACAAGATTTAACCAGATTGCCACCTAGAGAATCAACTCTAGATGGCAGGTGGACTAGGAAGGCCTTTGGCTTATCAAGAGTGCAACCTATCTATCTAAGTATACCGCGCCCGTCTTAGGTATATGTCGATTTTATTTTTAAATATATTAACACTACTAGCACCTACACAATCAGTTGATAATCTGTTCCATTCATTTACTGTTCTTTGTGAAAATGAACATTTTCTAATATCTGGTCTACACTGCTTCTTTGCTAATGTAACTCGATGTCCTCTAGTCCTTCTCTCTTCCTTGAACGAGAAAAAATTATTTCTGTCAATATTCATCTGTATCCATAGCAAGATGAGTGTTTGTATTTTATAAAAAAATTATGAAATTTAACAATAGATTCTATTTAATGATGGATTTTCTATGTGAGTTCATTGTCTTGGTCGAATGGTCTTTTCACTTGGTGTCTTGCATGATAGGAAAAAATCTCTCGGCCCATTAATAATAATTCACCTCTATAGCACCAATATCCTTATGGCGCAATATATAATATCACTGTGCAAGGGCTCTGTCTCCTATATGGTATGGTTTTTACAGTGTCATCCCTCTTAATGTTATTCCAACCAGTTTAATTAATAAATGTCATTCATTTGACCATTTTCAATTCTCAACTACATTGGACTTGTCTTGGTTATTGCATAAAATCAGTTGAGCATATTCAGTAATTAGGACAGGGAAGCGTCATCACATTTGTTAGTGATTTGTGGGCTGACGTTTTTACATTTAATAGATGCTTGTATACGTTAGGCACCAATTGCAGTTTGGCTGAATGCTTCTCAGAGCAGTCGAGATAGTGTTCAGTTGAACAAGTCTGCCTAGAAGTAAAGTATACTTTTATCAGTCTTGAGGAGTCACCTTACCTGTTTTCATTCAACAGACATTTAATTCATGTGGCTGGTGTCACTGTGTTTTCCAAGTGATGGTTAGTTAGAAGGTTGGTGCCTTGTTTGTACAGACATGTGGTTGTTCTGTTGCAGGACTCGGTGACAGTTCACACCAAGATCCGGCCACGAGATGTGCCGGGGACTCTGCTGAATGTCGTAAGTCGTCTTTTCACCTACGCCTGTGGGGAGCGGTGGTTGCGCGGTAGAGCGCCGGACTGTCAATCGAGGGGACAGTGGTTCAATCCCACCTACCACCGTTTCGAAACTTACGCAATTTCGTCCACCTCATATTTGCCTGTGTCTTTCGGAAAAGGCACTAAAAGCCAGTGGTCCCTTCTATCTGGTGTCTATGCCAGGGGAAGTAAAAGATTCCATTCAGGGGGTAAATGTATAACCTGTAGTGGACTTACTAATTCTAGAGAAGAATAACTCTGCGTTAGCCCAAGTTTGGGCTGTTTGGAAGAAACCACCTGAGAACTGAGAGTGAGCAAGTCGTGGCATTTACCCCTCCCTTAGATCAAGTTATCTTCTTCATCAGTTGCGGAACTTGTAAGCTAATGGCTGTGTTTATCGTGGCCTCAACTCTTGCACTGCATAAGTGAGTTTTATTTTCCGATTCTTTCCATGGGCGGTTATAGCAATCATTAGCCCAGTATTTATTAAGTCTATTTTGAAGCAGCTTACAGAAGGATTGATATTAACATGTCTATATACCGTATTTATTGTATAAAACTACATGTCTGTTCCTGATTACAAATACTTGAAATGTTTTATGCTCATTTTCTAACTTATTATAATAATTTTGAGATAATTTTCCAGGCAGAAATGCCTTTTAGAGCGGCCTTAGTTTCAAGGCCGATGTACATGGGGGTTAGCATCACCCAGATGACGAACGACGCATATTTCCCCACTCAGAAAGACCACCTCCAACTTTTGGAGGGGGTATCTAAAAATATTTGTTCTAACACCACTTAGAGAAGGATTGACATTATATGACTAAATGTATGTAATTTTTTATCACTAAGTTGTTGACTCAAGGTCCGTACGGGGCCTTGAAAGTCTTGAAAAGCCTTGAATTTGATTGGACCAAATTTAAGGCCTTGAAATCC
Source organism: Oasisia sp. SBJ-2009 (assembly GCA_964017155.1). Classification (NCBI taxonomy): domain Eukaryota; kingdom Metazoa; phylum Annelida; class Polychaeta; order Sabellida; family Siboglinidae; genus Oasisia; species Oasisia sp. SBJ-2009. Next base: position 34,610,052 of record OZ024865.1, read on the forward strand.
TTGAATTGTTTACAAAGTAGTCTTGAAAAGTCTTGAATTTAATTGTGGTCAATAAAATATTGTTTTGACTCAATTGTTGTGATGAATAACAGCCAGAAAAGGAAAAGCCTATGCACAAAAATAACTTGTATGCACATTGGGCAATCAGCGTTTCATTGTGGTCGGCGCCATTGTTTTCTTAGTCAAGTAAACATTTTAATGTTAACTTAATTTACTGCACTTAAAAGTACATATATCGTTAAAACAGTCTTGAATTTTTTTCAAGTATCATTGAAAGGTCTTGAATAGCCTAGAATTTCAAATGTCCAGACCTTGTGTTGTTCTTGACTAATATTCCGCCCTACATTTGTAGGCCCTGTTGAACCTGGGTAGTTCTGACCCCAGTCTGAGGTCGGCCGCCTACAACCTGCTGTGTGCCCTCACCCAGACCTTTGACCTGCGCATTGAGGGGCAGTTACTGGAGACAGCGGGTGAGTGGACTGACCAGTGGTTCCATAGGCCACTGACCACTACCTTAAGTAGCCTTGGTTACGCAGGCTCCACGAGGTGACAGCACTGTTTAGCCCTTCACATCCGGCTGGGGAATTACATTTAAATGCTCTGCCAATGTTGCCACCAGGGCGGCCTTACCCCAGAATAGGGTAGAGATGCTGATTGGTTCACAGGCCAACGGTTGAAATATAAACTAATATAAGGATACACTTTTATAAAATAATACTACACTATTAAAAGTATTCAACATTAAATTGATATTCACACAAAAGTAATTAGAAATACAAATTTGCAGTTGTTTAGAAGCAGGAATTATGGCAGGATTAGTCTCGATGACCCAGGAACTGTGCGGCGACAGCACTTTTTAGACCCTCACATGGATGACATTCAAAAGCAGGCTAAGTCACCAGACTGCCTTCTCGATGAAGTTACGCAGCCAAGCGAGAGTTGACCAAACAAGACTGTGCCTTCAGTATTTATTCGTTGCCATGTTTTATGTGTATGCAAAAAGCCATTTTACATTTGACAATATGTGTTCAGTCAAAGTCTTGACTGTGGTGTCTGATAGACTGATACACGTGTACCAAAGGTCTCGTCACAGTGACACAGTGACACAGTGACACAGTGACACAGTGACACAGTGACACAGTGGGTAGAGCTTCAGACTCTCGATTATGAGAACCTGGGTTTGAATCCTGTGCTGCCATGTCAAGCCTTGGATAAATATTTTCACTCTACATTGCTCTAGTTCAATCAGCTGTATGAATGAGTACCTGGCTATAGACAGTGGTGGATATTTGTACAAGCAGCATTCACGCATTAATTGCAACATGGCTGGATGCTTCCCAGAGAGGCCGAGCTGGTGTCTGAGTGAACAGGTCTGTCAGGGAAGTAAAGTGTAAAGCGCTTTGAGTAATTGTGAGGATTGGGTACAGCGCTATATAAGAACTTACCTTTATAGAGTGTGGCTTTGGGTCTATATGACTGGTCAAAGCATGTCACATTACATCCCCCATCTCACCTATTCACACGAACACCATCTAGCAAGTCACACAGACGAGTCCACGAGACGTTTGTCTTGCTATAGGGCTGTGTATTCCATCAAACAACACAATCTTCATCAAGTCCATCAGTGAGAGGCTGGCGGAGAATGAGCCTCACTTGACCCTGGAGTTCCTGGAGGAGTGTATTCAGGGCTTCCACAACTCCAACATTGAGATGAAGCATCTGTGCCTCGAGTACATGACACCCTGGCTGCCCAACCTCACGAGGTAAGGGGCGGGGCTTTTTGCATGGTAAAATATTTGCCAGTCAGACATTTTTTGGGTGGGCAAGTGGAAGTTAATTTATGTACATACACACTGGTGTGTTTTATGATCCTAAAATAAGGTACAAACACACATTTAGACCCATTTTCAAGGCATAATATAAAAAAGTGAGGGGTGGTGTCATATGGTAATGTGTGCTATCATGCGGTAAGGGGTGGTCTCATATGGTAATGTGTGCTATCATGCGGTAAGGGGTGATCTTGTGTGGTAAGAGGTGGTCTCATGCGATAAGGGGTGGTCTCATGCAGTAAGGGGTGGTCTCACACAGTAAGGGGTGGTCTCAATGCGGTAAGGGGTGGTGTCAATGCGGTAAGGGGTGGCTTCATGTGGTAAGGGGTGGTCTCGTGCAGTAACGGGTGGCCTCACATGGTAAGGGGTGGTCTCACAAGGTAACAACTAGTCTCACATGGTAAGGCGTGGTGATCTCATATGGTAAGAGGTTGTCTCATGTGGTAAGGAGTGGCCTCACATCATAAGGAGTGGTTTCATGTGGCAAAGGGTAGTCTCACGTCCAGAATGTTACGTAACAGTTTCTGATTGATGTTGTGTTTGCAGGTTCTGTAAACACACAGATGAGAACAAGCGCACTAAGGTGGCCCTGATTCTGGACAAGTTGATCACACTCACCATAGAGGAAGTGGAGGTGGGTAGCAGTGGCAATGAAGTACTTGTACAGCGCCAACTGCAAAGAACTTACTAGATTTGACATATTTTCCCACATACGTTCTAAATGACAGACAAGAAGAATACAGATTTATTGTACCTTCAAGTGTCCCCAGTAAAATATCTGTTTATTTAAGTAATTGATTATTAGTTGGAAATGGTTGATTATGTCTCATGTAAACCAAAAAAACACTGTTGCTTATCATTTCCAACATATCAGTTGTCAATTCCAACATGTCGTATGTTATTTCTAACAAACTTGTCATTTCCAATGTCACTTGTCATTTCTAACATGTCACTTACTGTTTCCAACTGTCAGATAATGTTTTGTCTTCCCTCCAGATGTATCCTTCCATCCAAGCAAAGATCTGGGGCAACATCGGCATGGTCTCAGACCTCTTTGACATGGTCCTTGACAGCTTCATCAAGGTCCGTGACAGACCATTGCATATGGTCCCCCTGCGTGAACGTTTTTTAATTCACTCGTTGGCTCAATATTCACAATGTATGCATATCATAAAACATGTCTTCAGTAAACATGTACTCTTATAAACAGTAAAGTTATATTATGAACCCTAAAACAGTATACATTGTAATTTTGTAAATAGAAAGGAACTGAAATATATTTCTTCAAATTGGCGTTTGTTTTATCCTAGAAAGTTTGGCATCTGAAAAGGTGACTGTTGTAGAGTAAAAATACTAACACGTTACATACTTCATGCCAAGTTGTTACACACTTCACGCTAACATGTTACACATTTCACATTAATGTGTAACACACTTGATGCTAACATGTTATACACTTCACGCTAACATGTTATACATTTCACGCTAACATATTACACACTTCAAGCTAACATGTTACACACTTCACGCTAACACGTTACACATTTCATGCTAACAGACTGAAAGTAGCAAAAATGTTAGCCACCATAATAATACATTACTACAGCATCTCATCGTCTACTGCAGGATTTCTTCATAAGTAGTTGGAATTCTACTTCACATTTGTCACGATTTAATAATCTGCTGTAAAGGTTACTGTGATGAACTTTCTGTAAGAAATTGCGTTGTATTGTAAATAAAGTTCAAGGTACCTTTCTGAATACACTGTCTTCTATGGAGTTTTTGGCATGTTCTTGACAAGTTCATCACAGTTGGACTGCTGGTTACTCAGTCATCATGTGACTGACTCTCAAGAGAATCACATGACGACTGTCACGTGACTCTGTTGAGACAGTCACATGACGACTGAGTAACGAGCAGTCCAACACTGACAAAAGTGTCAATAAGACAATGAAAGCTCCATAGAAGACAGTGAATTCAAAACAGTATCTTGAACTTTATTTATAATATGAATTTAGCAAAATCTGGTGACAATATAGACTGTACTGAAATGTGTGTAAATATAGTTGCCTGCCCCCTGGTGTTACAGAGAAGTGTCACGGGGGGTCTGGGGTCGATCCAGGCGGAGACAATGGCCGACACGGCTGTCGCCCTCGCCTCGGCCAATGTCCAGCTTGTGTCAAGGAAGGTGATTGGTCGCCTGTGCAGGGTACGTATCAAAGTAATACTGGTCTGTCGATCATTTTAGTATTAATTTCTTCGTAACCATTTCAGTCCTACACCCCTGATCTGCTTCGTTTCTCATATTATGTGTTTTTTTAAATAAATTGATTGATTGGATGGTTGACTGATTAATTTTTCGATTGGTTTATCAGTTTATATATTGATGTATTTATCTTTTAATTTAGTTATCGATCAATTGATTGATTGAAGACATTTCATATCACTTCAAGTACACATCATTGTTTGAGGTTTTGATTTTCATTGCATGGAGTTTGTATGTGTTGGCTAAGTTTATTCCCAGCATTGTTGTGTTTTCCACAGCTCATTGACCGGACGTGTATGTCTCCGACCTTGACCTTGGAACAGCACCTGATGTGGGACGACATTGCCATTCTCCTCCGATACCTACTGATGTTGTCGTTCAACAACTCACTCGACGGTCAGTGTCTACACAGAGTCTGTTGTCCACTACTACTGCGGCTCAACAAGTTTTGCTGTCCCTCCACTGCCTAAAGATATGATCTTTTGGAGATTATTAGAATTATTTATATTTACGATACTTCGGATTTCTTTTTAAAATGCATTAATTTGTTAGGTTATTGTAAATAAATGGGGAAAGCCAATATTGAACGTGTTTAGAAACTGAAAGTTTTGATTACAATCTGTAATTACGAACCCTCTTTAATTCTTATGAACTATAATTTGGTGTCGATATGCCCGAGACATGTTTGTTATGTTATTGAGAACATAAAATAAAAAAAATGCAGAAAATAGAGTATTGGTTTGAGTAGTTGTGAGGACAGAAAGAATACAATACAATGAAAATTTAGAATCCTATCGAAGGAAAGTTGTGGAGAACATTCAATAAAAAATACATCAAAAATACAATTCAGTACAAAATAAAAAATACATCAAAAATTATTGAATATATTGTTCATGGCTCCAAGAATGGTTTATTATAGTATAATTTAACTTACTTTGGAGCTTACTTGTCGAAGATGAGTACGACGTTTCGTGATCAAGGCCCGTAGATGACGGGTCGAAACGTCGTACTCATCTTCGACAATTAAGCTCCAAAGTAAGCTAAATTATACCACATAAAAATTGATTACAAATTGCTTGATACCCATGAACTGAACCCATCATGGTTCCATGTTGGCAGCCATCTTGAATGTGTTGGCAGCCATCTTGAATGTGTTGGCAGCCACCTTGAATGTGTTAGCAGCCATCTTGAACGTGTTGACAGCCATCTTGAATGTGTTAGCAGCCATCTTGAATGTGTTGGCAGCCATCTTGAATGTGTTGGCAGCCATCTTGAATGTGTTGGCAGCCATCTTGAATGTGTTAGCAGCCATCTTGAATGTGTTGGCAGCCATCTTGAATGTGTTGGCAGCCATCTTGAATGTGTTGGCAGCCATCTTGAATGTGTTGGCAGCCATCTTGAACATGTTGACAGCCATCTTGAATGTGTTAGCAGCCATCTTGAACATGTTGGCAGCCATCTTGAATGTGTTAGCAGCCATCTTGAACATGTTGACAGCCATCTTGAATGTGTTAGCAGCCATCTTGAACATGTTGGCAGCCATCTTGAATGTGTTAGCAGCCATCTTGAACATGTTGACAGCCATCTTGAATGTGTTGGCAGCCATCTTGAACATGTTGGCAGCCATCTTGAATGTGTTAGCAGCCATCTTGAATGTGTTGGCAGCCATCTTGAATGTGTTGGCAGCCATCTTGAATTGTTTCAGTGGCCAGTCACCTGCCGTTCCTCTTCCACATTGTCACGCTGCTGGTGTCCACTGGGCCGCTGTCCCTCCGCGCGTCCACTCACGGACTGGTCATCAACATCATCCACTCCCTGTGCACCTGCTCACAGCTCAACATCAGCGGTCAGTTCACATGTCCACTCTCTAGCTGCTTGCAGCGTTACTCTAGAAGATTAACCATTTACACCCCAATTATTCTGACCTTTTGTGAATCTGACTGCATCAAATATCCCCCAAAGTAGCTCAAATTTAACCCTACATAATGTTTGATGCTGTGTTATAAGTAATTTTAAATGTTTAATCAATTTGCTATATGATAGTGGCATTTATAATTAGTTTTCATAGATTTTTGTTGAGCTAGCATTGTTAATGTTTCTTGTGGAATATCTCCAACAACTGCTCTGGGAAGTTGGAATACAGTTCCAAATGGGCATACTCCATGTACAGCCTTTTGAAATATTGACCCCCCCAATGTTCTCCAATCCCCTGGACGAATTTAAAAAAACTCTAAATGTATGCACTCGTTATAAACGGTGTTTGGCATCTGGGCGATGATGACAACACAACTATAAGTAAGTGTGATATATTTGCAGTTTGTTGTTGTCTTCAATGCCCCACACATGTATTACATCGAAATGACTGCTACTGCGACGGCCTAGTATGACGACGATTGGACCTTGCTTGATAGGTCTTTATTCACAGTAACAGCACAGTGTACAATGTCTGCAGCCCTTATATACCTAACAAAGGGGGCGTTCCGGGCCGTTGCCCTGAGTGGCTAATCTGCAACCATCATGCTACCATGAGTGGGTCCTGGCCTACCACAAACTACCCCAACAGACCCGCTAGATCACAGGCAAAAACTTGTAGCTCAGTACCTGCAAAACTGATGGAGATCTGAGTCAACATACAAATAATTACAATTGTTATTTGACAGAGGAAGTGATGAGGATGTTGAAGCTGAGTCTGACAGAGTTCTCGCTGCCCAAGTTCTACCAGTTGTTTGGCATCAGCAAGGTGAAGTCGGCGGCGGTGAGTGCCTTCCGCTCCAGTTACCAGCCCGGAGACCGCTCCTTCGCCTACATGCCACCGGAGCAGGAGCGAATGTCGCTCCAGAGTCTAGAGGTCATCACTGATGCCCTCCTAGAGATCATGGAGGTGAGTGGCTGGAGCACTGACCAATCATAGGATTTGTTACAATGCGGTGTGTGATTTATAAATGGGACCTTGTGTGTTTGGTGCCAGTGTGTAAATGAGACTGTGTATATGTTTGGTGCCAGTCTATAAATGTGACGCGGCACGCCAAAACCAGGCGCTTGTCGCAGATCTTTGATCGGCGCCAGGGTGTCGAAAATTGGTTCTTGGTGGAATCAATCAGCAAAATCATCAATCTTTCAATATTTCCATAATAGATACCACGAAACAGTGTTGAAAGGGGTAATAATGAGCATTTTAATCCAATCCCCTCCTTAATTCCACAGCTAATTAGTCTAAAACAAAGCCGTTTTTAGGCTAATTTAGCGCACTATCTTGCGCCCAAATAATTACTGAACGGATAGATTTCCTACTTCCTGTGAGACAAATGTAGCCAGACGTTTTAGATGCTAAATAACATAAAATGAATCAAATCCGTCAAGAACTTTTATTTTTATGATTTCTTTTCAACATCGGGGTAGGCCATTTTAGACCGCCCGATCGCTGCTACATTCGCCTCCGGCGCAAGTGGTGAAATGTTGCGCTGACAAATGGTCGATTTTTCAGACCAAAAAGCACCCAAAATCAACTATTTCAACTAGTATAATAGTCATATTCTTGAATACTGTCAGTTGTATTGTCGAAACATAGATGCGGTAACTTTAGATAATTTGAAGTAAACATTTGAATCCAGAACGTCCGCCATCTTGTTGTTTACTTTTGCTCCGGCGAGAAGATGACGCGGTGTTTGAAAGTTTGGTTCTGATTCGCTGGACCAGCCCCACCCACATGTTTATTTTTCCCAGATTGGGCAAGAACAGAGCTCTCTATTTTTGCCACGTATGCGGGGGTCTGACCTTTATGAATGGATGCGTAAATTCGTTACAGAAGGCATAGTAAACCACCCAAATTTAGGCATCAACTTTGTCACACGTCACACGTTTTGTCCGCCCGCATGTAGCTAGCTGTCGTTCAATCTGCTCATGAATAAATATACACCATCTTGAAACATCTGCCAGCTACCTGATGATAACAAATGTGTGGGGGTCGGTTGCTGATTACGCAACCTAAAAATGTTTTTATGCAGGAAGGTGTCTCGGGGCAAATTATCGGCCCTAGCCGGTCGCACGCTTAATATTTCCTAATTATACTTTCACATAATATGTGAAAGTATAATATTATTATGAGTATACACCATCTCTAGGTCTATGCAAAATTTCAGGACATTTGGAGCATTATAAAGATGTGGTTGCTATGGTAATGTTCCACGATATCACTTTTTACGACCGATCACTTTAAAAATTCATTTTCTCGGAAGTGACATTCCATAAACTTATGCACTTGAAGTGGAATATCTTCACCCAAACACAAGATATAGTGTTCATCTTGGTATCATTGTAAAGCTCTTCATCTCCTCTAATTGAATCAGTAATAATATGGAATTGTCAACTTGCCTACAAAAGCATGGTTTTGGCATGCCGCGTCACAAATGATGCTTTGTGTTTGGTGCCAGTCTATAAATGAGGCCGTGTGTATGTGTGTTTGGTGCCAGTCTATAAATGAGGCCGTGTGTATGTGTGTTTGGTGCCAGTCTATAAATGAGGCCATGTGTTTAGTACCAGTCTATAAATGAGACCGTGTGTATGTGTGTTTGGTGCCAGTCTATAAATGAGGCCGTGTGTTTGTTGCCAGTCTACAAAAGAGCCTGTGTGTGTTTGGTTTGGTGCCAGTCTACAAGTGAGACCGTGTGTTTGATGTCGATCTATAAATGAGACCATATGTGTTTGGTTTGATGTCAGTCTACCAATGAGACCATGTGTTTGATGTCAGTCTACCAATGAGACCATGTGTTTGATGTCAGTCTACCAATGAGACCATGTGTTTGATGTCAGTCTACCAATGAGACTGTGTGTTTGATGTCAGTCTACCAATGAGACCATGTGTTTGATGTCAGTCTACCAATGAGACCATGTGTTTGATGTCAGTCTACCAATGAGACCATGTGTTTGATGTCAGTCTACCAATGAGACCATGTGTTTGATGTCAGTCTACCAATGAGACCATGTGTTTGATGTCAGTCTACCAATGAGACCATGTGTTTGATGCCAGTCTACCAATGAGACCATGTGTTTGATGTCAGTCTACCAATGAGGCCGTGTGTTTGATGTCAGTCTACCAATGAGGCCGTGTGTTTGATGTCAGTTTACCAATGAGGCTGTGTGCTTGTCTACCAATGAGGCCGTGTGTTTGACAACCAATGAGGCCGTGTGTTTGTCTACCAATGAGGCCGTGTGTTTGTTCCAGGCGTGTTTGAAGGAGATGAAGGAGTGTGATTGGCTGCAGCAGTGGACAGACCTGGCCAAGAGGTTTGCGTTCCAGTACAACCCCGCCCTCCAGCCCCGGGCCATCATCGTCTACGGGTGTATCAGCAAGTCTGTCACAGACTCCGAGATCAAACAACTGCTGCGCATTCTAGTCAAGGTCAGTCACGTCACAGCTAAAAATATCGGTTAGTTTTCGAAATTTCAAACATTTCTGAACGAACAAAACAAGGCAAGAGAAAACGTCACTCAAAATTAAGTCATGCATTCAATATAATTTATAAAATTAATAATATTACTTATAATGAACTGTATTTATGCATTGTTATCCAGAGTGACTCAGATCGGTAATGTTTACAGAGTGTAATGTTTACAGAGTCTAATGTTTAGAGTATGTAATGTTTAGAGTGTGTAAAGTTTACAGTCTGTAATGTTTACAGAGTATGTAATGTTTATAGAGTCTGAATGGAGGAAGTTGTATGTTATGAGGAAATACAAAATAAATAGGGTTACAAATAAGTAAACATGCAGTTGTATCCATGTATCTACCCAGGAAATTTCTGTGATAATAATTTTTTCGATATTTATGCTCATATTTAATCAGAATTTATACCCACTTTCTTCATAGGGAATAATAGGTGTGGAATATGGATTACAAAGAAAATCGTGCAGATCACAAAAATAACGAACAACTGAGAAGCCAAATATATTGTCTGTTTAAGGAAGCAAGACATGAGTTCTTAAATACCATAGTAACCCAATCCTAGGGTGGCTGAGAACACTATCTGTGTCTTCAGCACTTGATATATCTTGGCAAGTATTCATCCACACTGCAATGACAACACACAGACTATACGCTCCTTACCATCTACAGCCAGGTTCCTGCTGATAGAGATAACTACAGCAATATTGAATGAACTAAATCATCCTCGCTTCTTCTAAATGTTGGCAGAAGAATTAAAACTTTGGTTGTCTTGATTATAAGTACAACTACATCATTTGTTGTTGTCGTGTAGGCGTTGGAGTCGTACACAGACGTCACGCTCATTGACGCCATCATCATGTGTCTCACTCGTCTGCAGCCACTGCTTCGACCGGTAAGTCACATCTGCCTACGCTGCAGCTTGGCATGTGACGTAGAGTGCATGTTTGTTTTCTTATAGTGTTTTATATTTTATGTGGTATATTTGTCAATATTTATTGATGCTAGCAGAAATACTTACGGCACACTTGTTAGTAATGTTTTGAACCCTAGAAAAGCTTACAGAGAATGATAAAATATGATGCAAATACACCAGAAACAAAACAATAGCAACACACACATGCACACACGCACTCACGCACGCACGCACGCGCGCGCACGCACACACACACACACACACACACACACTTGACTTCATAACAAACAATATAATGAAATACCCAAATGTAACTTTAAAGTACCCCATCCTATAGCATAGTGGATGTGTGTTGATACTGTTGTCACTAATGTTGTTGTTTCCAATGTTGTTGTATCAGCCATGTTGTTGCCCCCAGGACTCCCCCATCCACCGCCACCTGTTCTGGGCGGCCATCTCTGTCCTCCAGCTGGACGAGGTCTCACTCTACGCGTCGGGCCTCGCTCTACTCGAGCAGAACCTGCACACGCTCGACAACATGGGACTGTTCGAGAACCAGGTCAGTGGGTCGTTGCCACGGTAACATATCGGCCATGTTGGATTTTGTTATTGGTCGGACGGTTTTGTATTTTGCCTGTTAATTAATTACTGTATTTGTTCTATTAAGCGTGCGGTAAGCCTTAGAAAGAATCTTAATTAAAGTTGCGTCTTTGACAGCGACAAATGGTAGTGCCACGTAGTGGCCTGGCATAGTTTTACTGTTCCCATCAGTGTTGTCCACCAGGTGGAGACATCAAGTTTGCTGTTTCCGTTGTGAACTGAAGTGGCGGAATGACGTCACATAGAATTCAGCTAGGATGGGTGGGGCATGGCAATGTATATGGTCTAGAAATGATTTATTCGTCCAGATATGTGTATTTATCTCGTCAAAAGAGTGCAGAAGTTACATATGCAGGTGGAACTTTCTGGTATTGTCATTGGTTCTGTGGTTGACAGGAAAGTAATCACAATGAATTATGAACCTAAATGTTATTGTCATAGATCGATGTCAGCCAGGGCTCAAGATGGAGTGTCGCTAATTAGATACATCTAATAGAATGAATACACTAACTTTAATAAATCTCATAATAAAAGTAGTAGAACATGGTCAGTAAGACAATGTTCAAAGCATCAGTGAGTGGGTTGCCGTAGCGACCAGTTGCGACGTTGCCATGGTAACGGCGTGTGTGTGTGTGACAGAGCCTGGAGAAGATCATGATGGAGACGAGAGAGCCCTTGGAGTGGCACTTCAAGCAGCTCGACCACTCCATGGGGCTCAGCTTCAAGACCAACTTCAACTTCGCTGTGGTCGGCCACCTGTTGAAAGGTGAGAGACAGGGTGAGGGGTGGGAGGGTAGGGGAGGGTGGGAGGGTAAGTGAGTAGGGGATGGTGGGAGAGTAGGGGATGGTGGGAGAGTAGGGGAGGGTGGGAGGGTAAGTGAGTAGGGGATGGTGGGAGAGTAGGGGATGGTGGGAGAGTAGGGGAGGGTGGGAGAGTAGGGGAGGGTGGGAGAGTAGGGGAGGGTGGGAGAGTAGGGGAGGGTGGGAGAGTAGGGGAGGGTGGGAGAGTAGGGGATGGTGGGAGAGTAGGGGATGGTGGGAGAGTAGGGGAGGGTGGGAGGGTAAGTGAGTAGGGGATGGTGGGAGAGTAGGGGAGGGTGGGAGAGTAGGGGAGGGTGGGAGAGTAGGGGAGGGTGGGAGAGTAGGGGATGGTGGGAGAGTAGGGGAGGGTGGGAGAGTAGGGGAGGGTGGGAGGGTAAGTGAGTAGGGGATGGTGGGAGAGTAGGGGATGGTGGGAGAGTAGGGGAGGGTGGGAGAATAGGGGAGGGTGGGAGAGTAGGGGAGGGTGGGAGAGTAGGGGAGGGTGGGAGAGTAGGGGAGGGTGGGAGAGTAGGGGAGGGTGGGAGAGTAGGGGAGGGTGGGAGAGTAAGTGAGGGTGGGAGAGTATGGGAGGGTGGGAGAATAGGGGAGGGTGGGAGAGTAAGTGAGGGTGGGAGAGTAGGGGAGGGTGGGAGAGTAGGGGAGGGTGGGAGAGTAGGGGAGGGTGGGAGAGTAGGGGAGGGTGGGAGAATAGGGGAGGGTAGGGGAGGGTGAGAGAATAGGGGAGGGTGGGAGAGTAGGGGAGGGTGGGAGAATAGGGGAGGGTGGGAGAGTAGGGGAGGGTGGGAGGGTAGAGGAGGGTGAGAGAGTAGGGGAGGGTGGGAGAATACGGGAGGGTGGGAGAGTAGGGGAGGGTGGGAGAGTAGGGGAGGGTGGGAGAGTAGGGGAGGGTGGGAGAGTAGGTGAGGGTGGGAGAGTAGGGGAGGGTGGGAGAGTAGGGGAGGGTGGGAGAGTAGGGTAGGGTGGGAGAGTAGGGGAGGGTGGGAGAGTAAGTGAGGGTGGGAGAGTAGGGGAGGGTGGGAGAATAGGGGAGGGTGGGAGAGTAAGTGAGGGTGGGAGAGTAAATAGGGGAGGGTGGTAGGAGAGGGTGGGAGAGTAGGGGAGGGTGGGAGAGTAGGGGAGGGTGGGAGAATAGGGGAGGGTGGGAGAGTAGGGGAGGGTGGGAGGGAGAAAGGGTGAGAGTATGGGAGAGGGTGGGAAAGGGTGAGAGTATGGGAGAGGGTGAGAGTATGGGAGAGGGTGAGAGTATGGGAGAGGGTGGGAAAGGGTGAGAGTATGGGAGAGGGTGGGAAAGGGTGAGAGTATGGGAGAGGGTGGGAAAGGGTGAGAGTATGGGAGAGGGTGGGAAAGGGTGAGAGTATGTGAGAGGGTGGGAAAGGGTGAGAGTATGGGAGAGGGTGAGAGTATGGGAGAGGGTGAGAGTATGGGAGAGGGTGGGAAAGGGTGAGAGTATGGGAGAGGGTGAGAGTATGGGAAAGGGTGAGAGTATGGGAGAGGGTGGGAAAGGGTGAGAGTATGTGGAGGGTGGGAAAGGGTGAGAGTATGGGAGAGGGTGAGAGTATGGGAGAGGGTGAGAGTATGGGAAAGGGTGAGAGTATGGGAGAGGGTGGGAAAGGGTGAGAGTATGGGAGAGGGTGAGAGTATGGGAGAGGGTGAGAAAGGGTGAGAGTATGGGAGAGGGTGGGAAAGGGTGAGAGTATGGGAGAGGGTGGGAAAGGGTGAGAGTATGGGAGAGGGTGGGAAAGGGTGAGAGTATGGGAGAGGGTGGGAAAGGGTGAGAGTATGGGAGAGGGTGGGAAAGGGTGAGAGTATGGGAGAGGGTGGGAAAGGGTGAGAGTATGGGAGAGGGTGAGAGTATGGGAAAGGGTGAGAGTATGGGAGAGGGTGGGAAAGGGTGAGAGTATGTGAGAGGGTGGGAAAGGGTGAGAGTATGGGAGAGGGTGAGAGTATGGGAGAGGGTGAGAGTATGGGAGAGGGTGGGAAAGGGTGAGAGTATGTGAGAGGGTGGGAAAGGGTGAGAGTATGGGAGAGGGTGAGAGTATGGGAGAGGGTGAGAGTATGGGAGAGGGTGGGAAAGGGTGAGAGTATGGGAGAGGGTGGGAAAGGGTGAGAGTATGGGAGAGGGTGAGAGTATGGGAAAGGGTGAGAGTATGGGAGAGGGTGGGAAAGGGTGAGAGTATGGGAGAGGGTGAGAGTATGGGAGAGGGTGAGAAAGGGTGAGAGTATGGGAGAGGGTGGGAAAGGGTGAGAGTATGGGAGAGGGTGAGAGTATGGGAGAGGGTGAGAAAGGGTGAGAGTATGGGAGAGGGTGGGAAAGGGTGAGAGTATGGGAGAGGGTGGGAAAGGGTGAGAGTATGGGAGAGGGTGAGAGTATGGGAGAGGGTGAGAGTATGGGAGAGGGTGAGAAAGGGTGAGAGTATGGGAGAGGGTGGGAAAGGGTGAGAGTATGGGAGAGGGTGAGAGTATGGGAGAGGGTGAGAGTATGGGAGAGGGTGAGAAAGGGTGAGAGTATGGGAGAGGGTGGGAAAGGGTGAGAGTATGGGAGAGGGTGGGAAAGGGTGAGAGTATGGGAGAGGGTGGGAAAGGGTGAGAGTATGGGAGAGGGTGAGAGTATGGGAGAGGGTGAGAGTATGGGAGAGGGTGAGAAAGGGTGAGAGTATGGGAGAGGGTGGGAAAGGGTGAGAGTATGGGAGAGGGTGGGAAAGGGTGAGAGTATGGGAGAGGGTGGGAAAGGGTGAGAGTATGGGAGAGGGTGGGAAAGGGTGAGAGTATGGGAGAGGGTGGGAAAGGGTGAGAGTATGGGAGAGGGTGGGAAAGGGTGAGAGTATGGGAGAGGGTGGGAAAGGGTGAGAGTATGGGAGAGGGTGAGAGTATGGGAAAGGGTGAGAGTATGGGAGAGGGTGGGAAAGGGTGAGAGTATGTGAGAGGGTGGGAAAGGGTGAGAGTATGGGAGAGGGTGAGAGTATGGGAGAGGGTGAGAGTATGGGAGAGGGTGAGAAAGGGTGAGAGTATGGGAGAGGGTGGGAAAGGGTGAGAGTATGGGAGAGGGTGGGAAAGGGTGAGAGTATGGGAGAGGGTGGGAAAGGGTGAGAGTATGGGAGAGGGTGGGAAAGGGTGAGAGTATGGGAGAGGGTGAGAGTATGGGAGAGGGTGAGAGTATGGGAGAGGGTGAGAAAGGGTGAGAGTATGGGAGAGGGTGGGAAAGGGTGAGAGTATGGGAGAGGGTGGGAAAGGGTGAGAGTATGGGAGAGGGTGGGAAAGGGTGAGAGTATGGGAGAGGGTGGGAAAGGGTGAGAGTATGGGAGAGGGTGGGAAAGGGTGAGAGTATGGGAGAGGGTGGGAAAGGGTGAGAGTATGGGAGAGGGTGGGAAAGGGTGAGAGTATGGGAGAGGGTGAGAGTATGGGAAAGGGTGAGAGTATGGGAGAGGGTGGGAAAGGGTGAGAGTATGTGAGAGGGTGGGAAAGGGTGAGAGTATGGGAGAGGGTGAGAGTATGGGAGAGGGTGAGAGTATGGGAGAGGGTGAGAAAGGGTGAGAGTATGGGAGAGGGTGGGAAAGGGTGAGAGTATGGGAGAGGGTGGGAAAGGGTGAGAGTATGGGAGAGGGTGAGAAAGGGTGAGAGTATGGGAGAGGGTGAGAAAGGGTGAGAGTATGGGAGAGGGTGGGAAAGGGTGAGAGTATGGGAGAGGGTGGGAAAGGGTGAGAGTATGGGAGAGGGTGGGAAAGGGTGAGAGTATGGGAGAGGGTGGGAAAGGGTGAGAGTATGGGAGAGGGTGAGAAAGGGTGAGAGTATGGGAGAGGGTGAGAAAGGGTGAGAGTATGGGAGAGGGTGAGAAAGGGTGAGAGTATGGGAGAGGGTGAGAGTATGGGAGAGGGTGGGAAAGGGTGAGAGTATGGGAGAGGGTGAGAGTATGGGAAAGGGTGAGAGTATGGGAGAGGGTGGGAAAGGGTGAGAGTATGGGAGAGGGTGAGAGTATGGGAGAGGGTGAGAGTATGGGAGAGGGTGGGAAAGGGTGAGAGTATGTGAGAGGGTGGGAAAGGGTGAGAGTATGGGAGAGGGTGAGAGTATGGGAGAGGGTGAGAGTATGGGAGAGGGTGAGAAAGGGTGAGAGTATGGGAGAGGGTGGGAAAGGGTGAGAGTATGGGAGAGGGTGGGAAAGGGTGAGAGTATGGGAGAGGGTGGGAAAGGGTGAGAGTATGGGAGAGGGTGAGAGTATGGGAGAGGGTGAGAAAGGGTGAGAGTATGGGAGAGGGTGGGAAAGGGTGAGAGTATGGGAGAGGGTGGGAAAGGGTGAGAGTATGGGAGAGGGTGGGAAAGGGTGAGAGTATGGGAGAGGGTGAGAGTATGGGAGAGGGTGAGAGTATGGGAGAGGGTGGGAAAGGGTGAGAGTATGGGAGAGGGTGAGAGTATGGGAGAGGGTGAGAAAGGGTGAGAGTATGGGAGAGGGTGGGAAAGGGTGAGAGTATGGGAGAGGGTGAGAGTATGGGAGAGGGTGAGAAAGGGTGAGAGTATGGGAGAGGGTGGGAAAGGGTGAGAGTATGGGAGAGGGTGGGAAAGGGTGAGAGTATGGGAGAGGGTGGGAAAGGGTGAGAGTATGGGAGAGGGTGGGAAAGGGTGAGAGTATGGGAGAGGGTGGGAAAGGGTGAGAGTATGGGAGAGGGTGGGAAAGGGTGAGGCGGTCAGATGGTGGGTGACGATGTGAAGATGGGAGAGTGTGTGAGGGTGAAAGAGGATGGGAGATGGTGAGAAATTAGGAGAGGTTGAGAAAGGGTGTGTGAGAGCATGAAAAGGTGGGGTAGGGTGAGGGGGGGAGGAAGTGTGAACATGCACAATGTGTGTGAGCATGTTATAGTCTGTGATGTGAGGGTGTGTGCAAGGGTTTGGGGGTCTTTTGAGTGTGCACAAGGGTATGTGAGTGTGTCACAGTTTGTGATGTATTAATGCCAGCTACAACTCAATACGAAATAACCAACACCTCCTACAGCTGTCAGAAATATATGCCCTTGTGAAACGGGTGTTTTAGGGTCTTTTATGTTTCAGGTTTCCGTCACCCAGTCACAAACACTGTCTCCCGAACCATCCGAGTCATCAATATGTTGATGTCCATCACAGCCACTTCTACTAAACGGTACGGCAGCTGCTTCGATCATGTGACCAGTCATAATAGCCAGATGTTATGCTGGAAAATATCCACAGCCAATGCAGGAAACACGCTTTAAACATGTCTATGTTTCTCGGTGTTTGTCTACACAAATTAAGTATTTTTTATATGTTTACACCATAAGTGTGTTTGATAAGTGTAGTTATTTGTTCAGGTTAAGTCTGAAGTTTGGCAGGTGGTGGTGTATCTTGAACACATTGACTCTTATGAAGAATGTTGTATTATCAAAGTAGTGATAGACTTATGTTGTCACATTCATGTCGGTGAAGTAGAATTGATTACTACGATGTGAGGGAAGTTATTGTAGTATAATTTAACTAACCTTGGAGCTTAATTGTCAAAGATGAGTACGATGTTTCGACCTGTCATCTACGGGCCTTGTTCACGTACTGGTGTCATCTGAGGCAACACACGTGACACCAGTACGTGAAGAAGGCCCGTAGATTACGGGTCGAAACGTCGTACTCATTTTCAACAGTTAAGCTCCAAAGTAAGTTAAATTATACTACAATAAACCATTCTTGGAGCCATGAACAATATTCAATATCGTGAGGGAAGTTGTTGAAGTTGGTGGCTTTGTTTACAGAGACAAGTTTGAAGTGACCCCCCAGAGTGTTCCTTACCTCGCAGGTATGTGTGACCCTGTTGTACTTATGCAATGTTGGGGTTTGTAAATGCATCTCATCCCCAGCACTGATGTCAACTCACTTTCTTCTATATTCATATTCAACTGCCGTATTCCTATCCAGCTGCCACAGTTTCTACCTGACAGATGGCACCACTGTAGCCATTTATTTTCTCATGATACATTGTCGCCACCAAGCCACCACCCATCCTTTTTTCATTTTTTTATGTTTTGGGAACAATGCAAATTGACGAGACCACCTCTATGAGGGTTAAATTGATCGTCACTGATACAGCGCCCTCTGTCCACAGCGCTGGTGTCAGTGTCGGAAGAGGTTCGCAGTCGCTGCCACCTCAAGCACAGACTCAGCCCTCAGATCTGTGAATCCACATCCAGCGACAGTATCAGCAACGACCTGACCCCACCCCCACCCCCCAATGCCCCCGCGACCTCCCCAGTCCACCCCCCGGCCCACCACGTCCTCGCCCCCTCGGCCAGTCAGCCCCAGGGCATGGGGGCGGCATCCGGCTGTGCCCCTCTGATGCCCACCCCAGCCCGCAGACAGAAGAGTTGTGACACGCTGGACCAGAGCGCCATGGCACAGGCACGCATGTCTAAACACGTCACCCAAGTACAGGTCGGCATTACGGTGAGTACAGTCGACACACGTCACATGACTAACTCATCATGTCTAAAACCGTCACCCAAGTACAGGTCGGCATCACGGTGAGTACAATCGACACACGTCACATGACTAACTCATCATGTCTAAACCCGTCACCCAAGTACAGGTCGGCATCATGGTGAGTACAATCGACACACGTCACATGACTAACTCATCATGTCTAAACATGTCACTCAAGTACAGGTTGGCATCACGGTGAGTACAGTCAACACACTTCACATGACTAACTCATCATGTCTAAACACGTCACTCAAGTACAGGTTGGCATCATGGTGAGTACAGTCAACACACTTCACATGACTAACTCATCATGTCTAAACACGTCACTCAAGTACAGGTCGGCATCACGGTGAGTACAGTCAACACACTTCACATGACTGACTCATCATGTCTAAACACGTCACTCAAGTACAGGTTGGCATCACGGTGAGTACAATCGACACACGTCACATGACTAACTCATCATGTCTAAACATGTCACTCAAGTACAGGTTGGCATCACGGTGAGTACAGTCAACACACTTCACATGACTAACTCATCATGTCTAAACACGTCACTCAAGTACAGGTTGGCATCACGGTGAGTACAGTCAATACACTTCACATGACTAACTCATCATGTCTAAACACGTCACTCAAGTACAGGTTGGCATCATGGTGAGTACAGTCAACACACTTCACATGACTAACTCATCATGTCTAAACACGTCACTCAAGTACAGGTTGGCATCACGGTGAGTACAGTCAACACTGATAATATACACCTGGTCATCCATTGAAGTGGCCCAACAACTAGGATAGTCATCTGCATGCATATACAATACATAATGTAATAATGCTCTATTTAGTATAGAATGTTTAGTGGGCATCGAACACTGATTACATTTTGTAAGTTAATTGCTAATTATATGTACATCGCGCATACATTTTCATGATTATTCAGCTAGCATGGTAAGGGAAAATGAAATTTTAGTCAGGGAAAAGGTAGGGAATTTTGAAACCTTCCAAGAGTGGCAACCCTGACCACTGGACTTCATTGAACGTCTTCACACCCCAACAGGGCAGCAACCCGAAAACTTGGCATAGCCTTGACCTCGACCTGAACGCGCGACCTCCGTTCAAGACCCAGAGAAGCAGCTCGATGCCGACGCCAAAGACCCAGAAGAGTATGGATGTTGGACCATCGTCAAAGGGACCCAGTCCGATCGGAGGACCGTGTGACAGCGTGAAGGAACGCAGTACTCGGGGGTCCGTGTCGAACGAGAACAACATTCTCCTTGACCCTGAGGTCTTGACTGACTATCCGACCCAGGCACTACTGCTTACTGTCCTGGTACGTTTTCAGACGGCCTCCTTTAAAGGCATACTCCAGTCAGTGAGAGATTCATAGCATTTACTTACATCTGTATAATATATTGGTTGTGCTTAGTAATTGTGCACAAAGATCAGTAATAAACAATTAATTATAGTATAGTTGTACCAGAAATACGCCATGTTGGATTCAGGGCGCAGCCATTTTGAGACTTATGCACCAGTGACGTAAACCGCTTACGTCACTGGTGCATGAACATTTAAAAAAAAATTCTGTCCAATGGTATTTGATGTATCCAGTACTTCGCGGATTGGTTACGTCACAATCACAATTACAAGATTCCTCCAATCCTTGCATTTTTCAACAATGCGCCAGTGATATAAACGACTTGGCTTACATCACTGGCACATAAATCTCAAGATGGCAGCGCCCTGAATCTAAGATAGCATCTTTTTGATATCATTAAACTATAACTTATTGTTTATTAACGATCTTTGTGCACAATTACTAGGCACAACCAATATAGTATACATATGTAAGTTAATACTGTGAACCTCTCACTGACTGGAGTATCCCTTTAAAGGGAGGGTGATTGATTGATCTTATTGTAATATGAAAAATGTACATAAAATATAAATACAAATTACATTAAACATAAGGATGACAGAGAAGTGCAAGCACATATTTCTGTTGTGGTCCTCTGCCCAGAATTGGCTGGGCAGTAATTTCTAACAGGAAGTTTGCTCAAGTACAGTTTCTGATTCCACAACTAATAATTTCTACTCACTTCAACGTTTCAGCCGCCATCAGCGGCCTTCTTCAGGAACTGAATGTTCAGTGGTCACTGCTCGCTAGATGGCGTGGCGAGCCGACTGTCCCACACCTGACTTAGTCTGTAGTCCCCCTCGTCTCTGTTCATAGTTGGTTTCGTCTTCCTAATCCAGATGGCTTCTTTTATCCAACGCGCACACCTGTTCGTCTCTTTATCCACCACTTTCGCTCCCTCCCAGTCTATCACACAGTTGTGTCTGTCCGCATGGTCGGTTATGGCTGATTTGTGTTCGACGTTTGTCGAACACTTCTTTGCCTCGCGAGTAAAACGTCTAGATGTTACTGTTTCCACTTCTTTTTTATGTTGTACTTGAATGATACTTCCAACTTGATGAACATTTTCACGAAGGAAGTTTGCTGTTTAGAACGTGGTAAACATCAAAAGGGTCTTGTGATTTGAGGTTAGCTGTGCTCGCCTCATATTGCCTGTCAATATTGTTTTGAAACTGGGCGTTTTGTTTATCAATTAAACGTGATGGAGGCAGAGTATTTTAAATTGCAAACATTGTTCCAAGCTTAATTAAGAAACTAGACACAAATTGGCATGCAGTAAACCCATGGTTGCCACTGGTCAGGGAAAAGTCAGGTAAATTCAAGGTCAGGGAAAAGTCAGGGAATTTTGTGCTGGGTCAGGGAAATTTGAGATTTTGACAAAAAGTCAGAGAAATACAAGAAAATCCCTTGAAAGTCAGGGAAATTTGACTTTCTCATGTCATACGCATAATGCCGCGATGCTGCGTACTCGAATTCATTATGCATAACGATCCCGTGAAACAATGTTGATACCACAGACATATGTTGTTAAAAATGTGGATCCCATACATTCTTCAGTTGGCTGTTGTAATAATGCCATAACTGTTCTTTTGGCAGTTAATTGCTAATTATATGTACATCGCGCATACATTTTCATGATTATTCAGCCAGCATTGTCAGGGAAAATGAAGCTTTGAGTCAGGGAAAAGTCAGGGAATTTTGAAAGCTTCCATGAGTGGCAACCCTGAAACCTTCAACATGCATGTTGTAGTCATAAGAACGTAATATTAAGCATATTGCTGACCAAAGCTCTTATTGATGACGACAACTGGAGAACCATTTCACCGAAAAGTAACATGCTCCTAAAGAAAAGTAATCGCAGTGAAGAATGCATTGTTAAGTTAACTAGAATTTTTACAATGCAAGCCAAGAAGCCGTGGCTATGTCACCAAGGTACTGTTTCTTTGACACACCTATAAAAATGTCACACGGTGTTGACATATTTTAATGTGGAAGGTCACAGATAAGGAGCAACCTCAGTTGTAAAGAGTAAAACTGTCCTTATGAACTGTGTTTCAGGCGACACTAGTGAGGAACACAACGGATGAGAACGAGGCGAGGATTCTATACGAGTATCTCGCTGAGGCTTCCGTAGTCTTCCCCAAAGTATTCCCAGTCATGTAAGTGTCCCATGCTCCCAATATTTTACATAATCCCATTGCGTCACATTCTTTATCTTCCGTGCTTAGCTTGAATGATAATTTCATTTTCTAGTTTTCCCCAAAGGTTTCTTGTTTGTTAGTTCCTTGATTTTAAACTTGTACTGTTTTGAATACTTGTTTTTTACTTTCAGTTTTGTTTGTAATTGCATAAAGTAAGCACTGCCGTTTATAAATCATGGGTAAAGTCGTGCGTAAAATGTTATCATGTTACATACCAGTTGTTTCATATATTCATATAATGTCAGGCCACTTAGCCTCTAGAGGTCCAGTGAGACAGTCTTACATACACAAGTATTGTTTCCCAGTCTGTCCAAGCAGATATAGGCAAAATGTTGACATATTTTTTTGGAAGGCCATGAGCCCTTAGAAACATTCACTCAAGTAAAAATATATTGTGTACTATCTATGCACCCTAAGATATGCCTATGCAAAATTAGAGAAAAAGTTACATAGGAGTTTTGAAAACGTTTTTATTACTTTTATTTAAAATTTCTCTCTGAAATATATCCATAAATTATAATAGTAATTGTCATGTCACTATCACTGTGATGTACAACATCATAGTGACATGACACTTGGTGAATGTGACACAAATACAGACAATTATAATTATATAAATGCTCAATAAACTAGTGTACGATGAAAGACTTAAGTTTTTGTGATCCTCACAAAGCATACATTCACTTTCGTTTTCACACGTTTACTTTCACTTTCAGTCATAGCCTGTTGGACGCCAAGATCAACAGCGTGCTATCCCTGTGTCACGACCAGGTCATCCTGAACGCAGTCCACAGCATCATCCAGAACATGATCGCCTGTGAGGAGGCCTCGCAGCAACAGCTGTCATACCTGCAGAGTGAGTGGTCGTCTATAGCAGTAAAGTAAAAAAGTAAAAGGCAGTTCTTATATAGCGCAGTATCCAGTCCTCAGGACTGTTCAAAGCGCTTTACACTTTACTTCCCTGACAGACCTGTTCAATCAGACACCATCTCGGCTTCTCTGGGAAGCATCCAGCCTATGCTACAATTAATGCGCGAAGGCTGCTCGTACACATATCCACCACTGTCTATAGCCAGATACTCATTTATTCAGCTGAGTGAAATGGAGCAATGTAGAGTGAAAAAACTTGCCCAAGGTTTTAACACCGCAGCCAGGATTCGAACCCGGGTTCTCGAAGTCGAGAGTCCAAAGCTCTACCCCTGAGCCACTGCGCTCTATGCAGCACGTGGAGAGGGCTCAGAGGATAAGATAAAGAGCTCTTAAGGAAAATTCATTATTAAACTAGATTCACTGTTAAATTTCAAAAACAATTTTAAAAATCCGTTGCAAAAAATACACAGGGTGGTCAATGCCAGGGTGCTTGCCAACCGCAGAGGTTCTTTTACGTCCCAAGTTAAGACAGTGCTGATATCAACATTATCTCGGGGTCAAAGGGGATGTAAAATCTCGTACTGTGAGGGCCTTGGTTTTATATTAAATATACCCTTGGTGTTGACAAAAGCCTGCCCTGATGAGCTAATATCAGGTTCCCTTGTGTCACATTTTAAGTCTCTCAGAAATGTTATTAGAATCTAACCCTTTGCACTTGATTATCTCACCTTTTTCCATTGTAGGTATTGGATTTGGAGGGTTGTGGCGATTTGCTGGTCCGTTCACCAAGGTACTTCAGTTCTATGTTATTGTATTTAACATGTCTAATGTGTATGCATTTTTAAGAAGCTTTATATGTAACAATGTAGTTTGTTTAATTACCAACTTATGAAGTCATCAAAGTAATTCCTCCAAATTACACATATTACATATCAATTAATTTTACCTGTTACAATAAAATAAAGTGTTCACCAACACATTAGACTCCATATTTGTCAATGCCAAAGATTCTAAAATGTTCTGTACATAAAAATATTGACACATTTTTGAATTTAAACCCACAAAATTGTTTTTATTTTATTCTGTTCAGGTAATCATGAGCCACTGCAAAACATAGAAATGGGGCCAAACAAATCGACATATCTACCAGCGTGATTGAGTAGTTATCTTCTGCATTGTACAATTGAATATTTTACTTTGAACTTTTTTCTTTACAAATTCCATTTAAAGCATGTCCAAAAATTGTGACACATTAATGCTTAGCACCACAACCCAAAACTTATATTTAACGAGACTTACCAGCATACGTGTGACACGTTCACGTGACCTTCATCCCGTGACCTTGACCTCCTTTTTTTTTAGACGGCCCAGAACCAGGACAATGCCGAGTTGTTCGTCAACTGCTTGGAGGCAATGGTGGAGACCTGTCTCCCTGGCGACGACCTTGATGTGCAGAATCCATACCCGAGTTCGCTTGGCATCGTGTCGAATCTCGTCATGTCATCGTCGATGTCGAGCTTGAGCGTCGGCAGTGTCCATTCGCCGACCGACAAAGATTCAGTGAGTGAGCTGAATGTCGCGGCAGTGTCGTCAGTGACGGCATGCGGCAGTGGCACGAGAATAAGAGCGGGAGCGTCGACACTGGTGCAGGTAAAACACCGCATCGGCAGTCTGAAACGGCGGAACAGTCACAAGAAAACACCGCCGGATCCGCCTAGTGAGTGACGCGAGAACTAGTGGGCGTGTCGAAGTCACGAGTGATTAACTGTGTTAACGAGAAGATCCTGGAGAATTATGTAGTTGAAAACAGGTGAAGAACATAACGTTGTGTTGCCTGGTCATGTATGCGATGTTGAAAATAGTTTTATTGTGAAACAGTTGTAAGGAGCAGCAATGACATGACGGATAATGATGATGAAAAAACACTGGAAAAATATACTATTTTACATATTATCAGGTGTTTATGATTCAAGAACTTTTCAAAGCTTTGTCTCATTCGGGAGAATGTAATTTTGAGTTCATGATAATGCGATGATTGAATTACCAAAAAAATAAGTAAGGTAACACTAATGTTGATGATTGTATGATCGAGACAACCCTTCGATATGCTGCCAGTATTATGCTTTGAAGCATAACTAAACCAGTCGCTATTTGTACATAAGAGACAGGAGGCGTTCATGTAGTGTATTTCTGAATTAGTCAAAGTCGGTAGGCATAAGTATTTTTGCTAAATACGCTTGTTATCTTTCACACACTTATATGTCGACGAAATGCATAAGCACCCCATACATGAGCCTGTTCAGCAAAACAATTTAATTTCTAAACCAATAATCCCATGTGTTATGAGTCGGTTTAACATTTTAGGGATGTGACAATTTGATTGTCACGTTCATTAGGTATTTTAAATTTTTGCCCAAGTTACATTGGTAGACAAATGCCTAATTAGGTTGGCTGAACTATTTATATTTACTGTTATATGTTTGCCGATACACCCTGGCTTCTTAGCGCATCCATCAAATTGTTGATGACCTTTGCACTCTTGACCACAAGAATGCTGAATCGACTGGTTTTGTTGCGCCACTGAGATCGGATTCTTAGGATATTGGCGCCTTAGTAGTTACTTATTGATATATTTTATTTTATTATTCAAATGTGAGCATCTGTAACAAAACGTTTATGAGCTACCATTTTTCAGAGCAATTTCAGCAGATAAATAAATCTGTTTTAATTTAACTCTGTGTGAAATGTTTCCGTTAAAGACAAATATGCTAACGATGACATGTGATCTATTTGGCTAGTTATATTCTTGCTGCGTATGCTTTAGTTTATAAACGTTTTATGCAGCCGATATAAATTCTTGCCGCTGCCAACAAAAAAATGTTGTAATTTGTAAATTATTTCAGATGCTGATCTGCAGGTTAGTTTGACTGTACAATTACAAAAACTTGCTGATAATTACAATGTTTACATCAGGATAGTTGAGCAAAAATACCCAAACAAACGTGTCACGGCAACACACACTGGACATGTGGCATTCAGAAGAAAACTATTTGTAAAACAGACATATGATTGTATGGTCAGATGTTGTGTTGGCATATGTTTATATAGTGTATATATGAAGACTAGGTATTGTTAAGTTTATTACATTATAGTTGTTTGTTGATGTTAAGCTTTACAGATTTCACTTCAGCGGCATTGGATGTTGTTTATGGTGAAATATATATTATTATACATAGCTATTCTTATTACTGATGAATAAACCAAGGTTTATTAATAAAACCTTTGCATACAGACAACTTTGATCCCCACCTCTGTCAATATGTCTTGTCTAAATTTATTTGATTCTTATCGATAATTAAATTATCATATTATTTACAAAACGGACGAAAGACATATTTTGAACTAAAGTTAACACTGAGCTCTCTGATTTCCTTCAATTTGTAACAAAACTAGTTGTTTACATTTTAATGCACAAAGTGTTTTAAAATAATGTTCACTCACTACAGATGCCAGTAATTTATTATAATTAATAGTAATAATTAATACAATTGATCTTTTTGCCTGATTGTGATGGCTATACAGATTAACCAAATTATTTCATACCTTTCTGGCGGTCCATTGCAGAATATATCTAAACACATTTTATGAGCA
Source organism: Oasisia sp. SBJ-2009 (assembly GCA_964017155.1). Classification (NCBI taxonomy): domain Eukaryota; kingdom Metazoa; phylum Annelida; class Polychaeta; order Sabellida; family Siboglinidae; genus Oasisia; species Oasisia sp. SBJ-2009. Next base: position 34,636,532 of record OZ024865.1, read on the forward strand.
AGATCTATCATTTTGTGTATACCATGGCAAAGATGTTTTGTTTTGTCTGCATTTGTTGACAGTGGTATAATATGTTTCAGTGTAGAACGTAAATCTGTATTTAATCAATGTTCAAGATAATATATAAATATCACTAATTGTAGTTCATCTTTACTCAGAATGCACTGTGGAACCTTCAAAAAGTACAAATATGAACATACAACAAGTCTGAATTAAGAAGTGCTGTTATATTCTCAGCAGAAACTGTTGATATAAAAATTGTGGCAGCACATTGTGAAAACGTTCGTGACAACAGTTTGAAGTCTGCAGTGCATTCTGGGTATGCAGTTGTGTTCGCTGGAAGAATTACCAAAATAAAAACCTGGTAGAGACATTTACAGATGGTTTCTCTGCAAAGTTGATCACTGTTAAAGAAATCTCTATGAAAATTAAAAAAATTATTAAAATAAGAATTTATGAAATGTGTTTCGGGTGTGCTATGTCTACTTCTGTTCACATTGAGGTGCCATCTATCTAACTGCATGTATATGATAGTCTTTCAAATCATTTAGCCTTATTTAATGAATAGCTTGCCGTAGTAGACATGCTTAACTATTATGCTTTGAAGTTGTGTCTGCGTTTGCGGTCCTGAATGAGTTACAGGAGGAACACGAGAAGTTTTGGGACATCCTATGTGGACAGTAGTGGCATTTACCAGTTGTTAACATTACAAATGAAGCAAAGTTGCTAAATTTATGAAATTATATTTAGTATTTTACGCTTTTTAAAATGTGCTGGTTAAAATGTGCGCATTATGTCGGATTAAATACAAAGTTTTTGGTAGGCATACAAATGCTGGGCTTGTTCATATATTATATATATTATATATATATTTATATATATATATCTATATATGAATGGCAGAAAAAATCGGTGGTTAGAATTTGCCAGTTGTGCTATTGTATTTACAATAATTAAAAATCACGTCATTGATTTTAATGCCAAAACTACCCTGGTAATTTGTGTATATAAGTAAAGAATACATACTTCTATGTGTATTCTCTAAACAAGCTTATAACAAAAATATTATTGTTATTGTTACATGAACAGAATAATTCAATAGATTAAATATTTGTAATATTGAATTATTAATATATTTGAAATAGTATTAATTGTAAAATCAAATTATACTTGACAGAATCAAAGTTATATGGCCACAGATTTTTAGTGAAAGATTGGCTTTGGTTTTGAAGATACGTAAAAGAAATGATGGTTACTTTGTGGGGAGACGTGGGTTCTGTACAGAATGTTTAGGCCTGTTAAAAGTGGTTGCATCTGTTATTAAATAGAGTCTGCAATTGCGGGCTCTGAATGTGAATATTTTGTTGTTGGATGTTACAAATAAAATGTGGAAATGTGTTCTATTTGTGTTTTTACTCTCAATTCAGTCATTCACTTTGTGTACTGTAATATGCAGAATTTGCATACACATTTGAATTAAGTGGCAGGTGAACTTACAGATGCCAAGAGTAGGCTCAAGTTGGTGCTGTGCTGTACATGTTAGATCTTCAAAATGGTGCTTATGTTGATAACTCTATCATGTTTTGAGTGTAAAAGTAAGTAACATAACACATTAGGACTCCTAAAAGTGCCTTACTCTTTGGCACACCCATTCAAACAAACACCATCTTGACTTCTCTGGGTAGCATTCAGCCATGACATTTGAGAGTACTACCTGTGGTGTGTAGAAGTGGTGTTGGTAAAATTTAAATCAGAATTATAGATTCAACAGCCAGTGTTGTCATTGGAGATCAGATACCGATTAACAACGAAAGTGTATGTTTATTAGACCTGTACGTACAAATGAAAGACAAATCAAAACTACTGAGTTCAATGCATTTTTCAATACTTCTTGAAGTATCTCTAATACTGTTACACAGGGATGATCTGTATGGCAATTATTTGCGATAACTTTCAAAGAAAACTGCAAGTCTGCAGCCGGCTAATGTGGTTGTAGAGATAATATCATGGCAACTTACATTAGAATGAGAAGAGGAAGGCCCTACTGAGATGACGTTTGCATACCAGTGGGCACAGACATAACACCAGTCTTGGTACCCCGGGCAGATCACCTTGCAAAATTATGAAAAATAACCCCGACTAATACCACCATTTGCTGCAGAATCTGGTTAATTTCTTTTCAGCCAACAGCTGCTCGTGTACCGACCAGTGTTTGGAATGTAGAAGTAGTTATTTGAATACACTACCACTCAGTTGCTTAAGAGAAAGGTGAATAGGTAATTATATAATTGAAATGTCTAATAAAAAGATGTCTTTAAACACTTTATAAATATAGATATTCCAGATGCACAAATGTTCACAGGTAATTCATTCCTTAGTCGTGGTGATGCTGCACAAAGAAGTGCAGTTTTTAGTATTTCAAGACACCTGATCAGTGTAGCCGCAACATGACGTCAACAGACAGTGAAGGTGACAGGGAAGAGTAAGATGACAACGGGAATGGAAGGACCAGGATGGGGAGATTTACTGGGGTTGGGAGGGGAGAATAAAATGGGAGCTGGGTGGGGAGGCAGCAGTACTGGACACCAGAAAAAAACCAAAAAGGTCCAGTTTTTAGGCCAGCCTTATACAAGACTACAGAGATAAAGGCAATAATTCATTATAATACTCTGCTACTTTCCACCTCCTTTTGTAAAATCTCCTATGGACATCACTCTAACAACAACAAGGCTGTACAAATATTTTTAATACCGACATTGATGTCATATTCATAGTTGACACCAAATGACACACCACATGATGACAAACTAAAACTTCTCTAGCATTTCCCTTCTTCAAGCAGTCCCAGACACTTTAAAATTCTGCAACCTTTTGCACCAGAGTTTTATTAAAGACCAACCAACTTTACACAAACATCTTATTTACCCATCTACCACCTCCAATCCTCTTTTTACAGTCTTTTTCATAAAAGCTAACATGCACTCGCAAAATTCCCTCCTAGATCAAATTCCCAATTTCTCATTGCTAGAATTCACTGTCTTTTTCATGTGACAACTTCAAGAATACACCATCTTCCAATGTTTCCCCAAGCAATACTTGAACACTGGATCGGAGTAAAAGCTTAAGTTTTTCCCCTTCAATTTGAAAAATTGGCACACAGACATTTACTTTCTCACAGTCACACGCATGCTCTGTTGAAAATCACCATGACTGCTTACATCAGTTTAGGCCAGGAGGTAAGTTTTGGCACTACAACGTAATCATTTTATTTGCATTTCTATTTATTTTCTTAAAGCGTTCAATGAGACCTTTATAAAGATATTATTTAGAGGTGTTATCACTCATAATAAAAAATTTTGTTTCTGAAAATCAGTGCGTTTGCAGCACTGTTGTTTTGTGAAATTCTAACTGAACAACTCATCTCTACCACTGCCAGACTCATGTAAAGTTCTAATCTCCATTTGGCAGTAGATTTATACACAAACTAATAACAATTTACACTGATCTAGATATACAGCTGTATCAGATCACTCATGTGTCACAATATGACATGTCAGATCAACCTCGTGTCATGTTATGACATGTCATCCTTGTGTCATGTTATGACATGTCATCCTTGCGTCATGTTATAACATGTTATCATTGTGTCATGTTATGACACGTCAGATCATAACCCAGTGTCATCATGCTATGACACGTCAGATCATCCCAGTGTCACCATGCTATGACATGTCAGATCATCCCAGTGTCACCATGCTATGACATGTCAGATCATCCCTGTGTCACTATTGGTTTCGATCTTGCCCCTATATTGACAGCCAGTGATATAAATCCACAGTTCATCAAGTTGACATGTCAGTGTCAGGCAACACCACCATCAGAGTAATTCTTCTCAAACATTTCTCTCTCAATTTCAGCTTTTCTCTTAACATTTCAATATTGAACTATTTCAGATAACTACTACTAGATGGCAACACATTATTTCATATTCTCCAGGGGCCACTAAGGCCATGACGTCACAGTGTATTTGCACTGCCTGCTGCCACCTAGTGGCAGCCATCAGAAAACGCTACGGACAAATAGAAATAGACAGAGGAATGAATACATTTAAAGACTTGCTAAAAACGTTGAACCACTTTACCAATGCCTACATTTGTACATTTTGTCTAATCAGAATTTAAATATCTTGACACATGTAAACTGGTACATTTCCCTTTGTTGTCAATAGAGCACCACAGTGTCAGAAATACTCTCTAAACACCAGTGTTCAGTACAAATACTACACCACCTCTGTTGTGACTCTGAATAGTCATGTGTCAAATTAATAGTTCCAAAAAATTACTGTTAAATTATTACATTAAACCAAATCTGTTTAACACAGAATAGATTAGCGTCGCTCTGCATAGAAATGGTTACATGAAGTTAGAAAATATGTTAAGCATAGCATAGTAATGACCACATATTGCAGGTAAAATAAATTGCTACAGTCATTTGTGAGAAACACACTAAGGTAAACTGGCGCTAATCCGAATACTGGACCATAGTACTGTACACGTTAATTGATGTTTAATGTGTAATGGTTTTTTGTTATAATAATTATATAACTCAGCATGATACATCAAAAGGGGTGTTTAAAAAAACAAACAATTTTCATAAATATTTTCTGATCACTGGTCACATTATAATCAAAGTAAAAGGAACAAAGAAATCACTATCAGAGACTGTGATTTACATAAAGGAAAACAAAACAATAATTTTTACCTATGAACGAACCTACATGTTAATAAACCTGTTTGCAATTACTACTACGAATATTATGCCAGTAGTTTACTAGAATAACCATGTTGAAGACACAACATTTATGTTGTATAACTTAAAACTGCTTTTGTTATTATTTATTTGTATTTTGATTGTTTTATTAATTTTGTAACGTTGCACACAAATTTATCTTCATGGGGTAAGTTTTATTGTGTTTATGCCATTTTCATAGGAAGGCTGACATTGAAAGTTTTAACTCTTCCGAGTTTTACACACTGGGAATATTAGTCTACTTTATATGTTGGCCATTTGTCTGTCAGCATTTGTAACATGTTCTCAGCTGATTATGCATTTCTTCTGTTTCATGTACATAGTGGTATGTTTATAGTCATATAGACATTTAATATTGGCTAAATTTACTTTGTCACAGTAACCCACAAAACGATCACAAAAAGAACGGTATAACACTATTTATTAGTTGTTTATTAGAATTTTCAAGATACTGGCACTATAAATGTGTTGCAATTATTGTTTTGAATAATTGTTTATAAAAAATGATTTATAGTATAACAATGATTGTGATTCAAAGGAAATATGAGAAACTAAATGGGTATTTACATGTGTTGAGCAAATGTAGGAACCTTGTGCTTTGTAATTGACACACAATGCCTCTTTTAATATTGAACACTATTAGAATCATCCATTTTAGTGAACATCTTGGTGTAACAATGTCGACTGTAGTTGTAATTTATATAAAAAAAATATTTCCCAAATACTGTAATAGCAATATGTTGCCTTTTGTATTAAATATTTCACAAACACTGTAACATCAATATGTTGTTTTGTTTCTTTTAGTAAAATACATTTAGAGAATGTGATTTCTTTGTTCCTTATAACATGAATGTTAACCAGACCGAAGCTGACAAAATTGTGACAGTTTATTTATGCCTGTGCCGATAGCTAATATGCAAAAGATGAAGACATTTGAATTGTATTTGTAATCCAATGTTTCTTTATGTATAGAGCAGGGGCAAAAGTGACATGATATTGTTTATTGTGTTGTGTAACACCAACCTTTGGAACGACCCCTAAAATCATTCAAAATATAGAATTGATGAGACATGCATATGCGTGAATCGCTACATGCATCGCTACAAGGAACACTTGCCTCAACAATTACTTCTACCACAACCGATAAATGCCCGAGTCCCAACCAACACTCAAATCTGTCTAACATTTAAATCGCTAAAAACACACATTTTCAATTCTCTTTTCCCATGTAAATTACTACAAGTTTGTTATTTATTTGCATTCACCAACTTGTAAATAACTGTAGCATTCGTCTGAAAATATCTTACATCTTTTTTGTATCTCCCTTGTAAACTTGCTGTAGCATGGGCAGTGATTATTTCTTGAAACGGTCGACCACATTTGAGAACTAATACAGGAAGAATACGAGAGTAATCTACACCACAAACAACAGAAAAACAAAGACTACATGATGCTCCCATTTATAGAAATTATTGCAACTTTGCTAGTTAGTTCACATATTTGTCAGTTATGTTACACCACTGTCAGAATCATTACTCATAACAGCATAATATATTATTTTGGTCAATATTCATACCGCCACAAAATGTCGAACAAGTGCACTATTAGAACATTCCACCAATGTCACAATCATGTCTTGTGTTCACTGACCAATACAGTACTGGGAAAAGTAATCATCAAATACAATATAAATGATGTTATAAGTAAAATGTACAGTATGTAATAAGTAATAAGAATCAAATATAATCATGTGCAGTTCAACTGTGCAGTATATTCCAAATTACATGTAACAAATTATTCAGTCAAGTAGAAATCATTGGAATTCTGGTCTTCAGTGTGACAATCAAAATTTAAGATGTCCATAAACTTGTTTACACATTTGGCACTGTGAATTATCGAACTGACATAAATAAAAGTAGATTGATAACTAGTTCTTTCTGCAGAAATGACATTAATTTCAGATTAGTTTAAAAAACACAAAAATCGTGTTGGCAATTGAAGTTGAACTAGAAAACGTACCACAGATTCAAAATGACATAAATGCACAAAATATGGCTACTGCAAATAAAAATGTATTGCAACTGATGAACCTGATTTTGGTTTACAGGGACCATTCCAATAAAATCGTGAACTCTTAAGGAAAATCCACCAAATCCAATTTATTGAATTTTTTAAATGTCAAAAGTATCATAGAAAGCACTATTTATCCAAAGCATCTCCGAAAGTACCCCGGTGGCGCACCCTGGAGTCTGTAATTTTCAGCAGAAAAATCACCGTAACGAAACCGATTTTGAAGAGAAACATCGCATTCATGAGGTCACATGTGTGTACACTAATGAACCAGTCCATGCAAGCGTGTTGTTTATTCTCAAAATGTAGACAGTCGTGTTGTGACAATCGTGTGCCTTGACGAGGCCCAATCACTCCGTCTTGTAGTTGAAGCGGTATTTGTTCTCGAGCATAAACCTCGACGCATGCTCCTTGATCTTCTGTCTGAGCACAGCCACGAGGGTGAGGGAGTTGCCCAGGAACAGCACGAAGAAGACGTAGCTCAGCACGTACACCTGCACAGAACATGACACTAGCTCAGCACGTACACCTGCACAGAACATGACACTAGCTCAGCACGTACACCTGCACATAAATGACACTAGCTCAGCACGTACACCTGCACATAAATGACACTAGCTCAGCACGTACACCTGCACATAAATGACACTAGCTCAGCACGTACACCTGCACATCAATGACACTAGCTCAGCACATACACCTACACATAAATGAAACTAGCTCAGCACATACACCTGCACATCAATGACACTAGCTCAGCACGTACACCTGCACATAAATGACACTAGCTCAGCACGTACACCTGCACATCAATGACACTAGCTCGGCACGCACACCTGCACATAAATGACACTAGCTCAGCACGTACACCTGCACATAACATGACACTAGTTCAGCAGGTACACCTGCACAGAACATGACACTAGCTCAGCATGTACACCTGCACATAACATGACACTAGTTCAGCAGGTACACCTGCACACAACATGACACTAGCTCAGCATGTACACCTGCACATAACATGACACTAGCTCAGCACGTACACCTGCACATACATGACACTCGCTCAGCACATACACCTGCACAGAACATGACACTAGCTCAGCACGTACACCTGCACAGAACATGACACTAGCTCAGCACGTACACCTGCACAGAACAATACACTAGCTCAGCACGTACACCTGCACAGAACAAGACACTAGCTCAGCACGTACACCTGCACAGAACAAGACACTAGCTCAGCACGTACACCTGCACAGAACATGACACTAGCTCAGCACGTACACCTGCACAGAACATGACACTAGCTCAGCACGTACACCTGCACAGAACAAGACACTAGCTCAGCACGTACACCTGCACAGAACAAGACACTAGCTCAGCACGTACACCTGCACAGAACAAGACACTAGCTCAGCATGTACACCTGCACAGAAATGACACCAATTTTATAGTAACACATCAATTCTAACGTCGTAAATCTGTTTCACAAGTATTTTACCGAGAGCGATCTCTGGTTTTCATTTGTTTGCTGGTATTTCAGTTTACAGAAGATTGTACGTGCCAGTTCCAATAAGGTGGATGCAGCATGATTAATTACTGCGTAAATGTTCAAAGAACCTTTTATGCAAGCACCAACATGAGTCAAAAGTAGTGATGAAAGATGGCCAAAGTAATGACGTTTATTGCTTATAAAATTGTTAAAAGAAAGAGAAATGTGGGCTCTACTCCCCAAGGCCAGGCTTATGACAGAGCCTCATACCTCCCCCTCAGGTAGACAGAGCCCACATTTCAACATACAACGTATAGTAGCATTACTGCTGTGGTTATAAAACCTTGTCATTAATAAGTATTATAATGTCAATCACACCGTACATTCACACCAACCCTAATCTACACTAACCACATAGTTATTTTACGAATAATTATTTAGCCTATACCTAGAAGTGGGGCAATTACGCCACCGGTCACCGAGCCACATGTGACCGTTCCATTTTACAAAATTTACATATGGTGGCAATGATATTATTTCGGCACGTGCTGTTTTCAATATACGTTATTGTTCACTTACATGACTGCAGAGGTAGCATGGTTTTGAAAGGGCTACACAATTATTTGCAAAATAACATAACCAATAACCATTGAATTTGTAGGGCACATCAAAACGCTACTTTGTTTAAAACCTGTTAACTAACATCTAACCAACAAGGACAACAAACATGCGAAACAGCTGAACAATAAACAGACAGCGCCACCTACCTGCCACTCTTTGCAACGTTCATGCATCGAGAGTTTGTACAATATATAAGCACTGTAGAGTTGAAAAACCTGAAAACACAAAAATGCAGCCCCGTATTGGTTTTACAGGAAATACAACATGTGTAACACTGACAAAGAAGTATGGCAGTATAAGTATAGTTATTTCAGTTTAGTTTTCTTCAGGCAGTAGAAGAGGTATCTGGGACGGACACATGTACATATATATATATATATATATATATATATATATATATATATATATATATATATATATATATATATATATATTGTGATCCAGTGGTCAGTAGATGGATCTGAACTGGTCATCTCGATCTAAGACTCAACCATCTACTGACTGACCATTGCGCCCATCGACACAAACCAAAGGTCATTGTATTACCCCTGGCTGATCATCTCTGTAAAGCTGGGGAGTGACCAGAGTTGAATTACACAAATATAGCAATTGACTTCATCAGTCGCTACTGTGTCAGCCGTGAGAACAGTGCAAATACCTGCCTTAATTTGACGATAGACACATGACTGGTGGGAACCCCAATGTAATGACCCATTAACTTCCTAAACATTGTATGTAACATGAGCAGCATGTGGCTGTAATCACCCAAAATACCAGAGGCCGACCACACTCCAGTCACTCCTTGAGGGAAATTTCATTGGCTGACATTAAAAGAAGAGTTTTCGAAAGGGATGTGCCAGGGGTAGAGTTGGCATTGGCTTAATCAGCTGCAACGACCCACAGTGTGTAAGGATAACTGGAACCTTAAACTACCATAATCACATTCATTAGCAAATACTTAGGGTGGATGGTGGCACATGTCACAGAGAAATTGACAGGCCACAGGAAAAGCACATAACAGATAAGAACACTGCATATATAGGTGTACAGGCAGAGGATGAAAGCTGGAGCAAACATCTGCAAATATGGACTAGTAAAAGCATTTTTGACATGTCCTTTTTAAGGAAAACACAACTGATATATGAGCTACAACTGAATCAGGTCTTTATTTAAGGTAAGATGTATTTTATACTAATATTACTCACATATCCACCAACGAGGAACGGCAGAACAAACGTCAGACCTTTCCACATAAACGACTGGAAGCCCTCTGAAAGCACAACAAAACTCAGCATCATCAACCATTTCACATACTTCAATAATCCGGTAATTTCGCAATCTGCACGTTTTATAATGGAAACCACCTTGATGCATGTATAATAAGGTGTGTTGCTAATCTGCATGTTTCATTTATCCAATCAAAAAACACTGGGAACCAGTGTGTGTGGATTAATATTACCTTAAGTAATTACCACGTAGCTTATCAAATGACATCTCAATTTTATTTTTATTGCGTCACATCTTCTTAGAACATAAGTTTTCCGAATACACTATAAGTACAGCAGCTTTTAATGATATCTACATTGGTTTTTTTTTACGAAACAAGCATGATCTTTGGCCATTTTCAAAGATATCTATGGTGGTGTTTTTCCAGAAGACCGGAATGACCTCTCATCATTCAGCAATAGTTTGCTAAATAAATTAACTTACATAACCAAAATAATGACACGACTGCAATCAGAAGTATAAAGCTACCAATCAATGATATTAATTTAATCAGAGCTAGAGTGGATTGTGAGTGAACGTACCAACTGTGATGTCCATGTTTCGCCTCTCTCCGAGGGAGCGCAGGCGATACAACATCCCCCGCTGGTAGTAGTACTTCACCAGCTGGACCACACCTACAACACACAACCACACTGGACCACACCTACAACACACAACCACACTGGACCACACCTACAACACAACCACACCTACAACACACAACCACACTGGACCACACCTACAACACAACCACACCTACAACACACAACCACACTGGACCACACCTACAACACAACCACACTGGACCACACCTACAACACAACCACACACACACTGGACCACACCTACAACACACACACACTGGACCACACCTACAACACACACACACACACACACACACACACACACACACACACACACACACACACACGACCACACCTACAACACACACTGGACCACACCTACAACACACACACTGGACCACACCTACAACACACACACACACTCACTCACACACACACACACACACACACACACACACACACACACACACACACACACACACACACACACACACACACTGGACCACACCTACAACCAACACACACACACGGTCAAACTGAGGCCTTATTCAGGGGGATCACACCACAGTCTGGGGGTAACACCACAGTATATGGAGGTCACAACAGTCTGGGGGGCACAACACAGTCTGGGGGTCACACCAGTCTGGGGGGCACATAACAGTCTGGGGGGGGCACACTAGTGCCTTCATTGTACAGTATCACACTGCTGTGCCCAATTAAGTTTGTTTACAATATTTTTAACAAAACATTACTTGGAAAAAGGTAAGTTGAGTGAACTATATGTAAAAAGTACTTTACTTAAAACCCGTGGTGTAGGCTGTTTTTTTTATCATTAGACTGGTAAAATATGACGCAGTCTGTTTTTTCCAGAGGCCTACTGAGGCATGCCTTACATTGAAAAAATGCAACTCATGAGTTAGCTAATCTACCCCACACATTTCCATGTGGGCAACACTATATGGGGCACAGTAACTACACAGGGGCAGGCAGACTTCTGTCTGGGCTGATATCTTCCTTCAAACAGATTAAAATTATCCCTCAATTTCATTGAAGGACATCTAGCATACAATAACATCCTTTATACTTATAGAAAATGTATATTTCATTAAAACAACCATGACATTTAAAAGCACAACCTGCTAACAACATGTATTATATATGTATTGCTTGTAGCAAACAGGGGTAATATTTTTGCACTATGTAATACAGACATAACTAATACTTACTCATGTAAATGCAAAAGAGAAAGAATTGGTCCCGGAACTGGTCATATGTGTATCCATCTGGCCTGAAACAAACAAACAAACAGTTTGTATAATCACCTTCATAAATGTTCGCTGAACAAAGGATGTTGAGATGTTTTATGACATAAAATGCTCTATACCATAATCTACAAATTAAGCAATCAAAGTTGCGGCACAATAACTACATAGCAGTATGCAGACTTTTGTCTTTGATGAATAATAATAAAGACCAAACATGATCATTTAATACAAAAATATAACCACTAATTTAGATGGAAACATCTGGCATGTAAAAATATTAAACGTTGATGGATGATAGATAGAAGATGTACACTTGAACTAGTAGCAACAGATGTGCACTGAGTCTGATAAAACACACAGATCAAGCCACTTCTGTGAATTCTTCATTTACTTCACAAATATCTGCAATTATGTATTTGTTCAATGTGCATGAATAGGTATGATCAGGGCCTGCATGGTAATTAAAAAAAGATTAGTCAAATGTGACATTTTAAAGTACTAACTCAGGGTGACTGTGGGACAGAGTGACACTGAACAACCTAATAGACGACTCACCATATGAGGAGAATCCCTGCGCAGGCTGTAGATATGAAATGGTGCAGTATCCACCACCCTTTGATCCTAAATATCCACGCAAACGTAAACCACATCAGCAATCATGTGATAACTGCTATAAAATATGGCTTTATGCAGGATAAAATTGTTGCCAGCCACACATTTGTTCTGTAAGTGGACAAGTGCATGTTAACTCTTATACATGTACATACAAGCCAGGTGAGATGTTTTATGACATGAAATACCGGGGTAAACTACAACTGCACGCATGACACCTATTTTCAAGGGATAACTGATGTGAATTGCCAATATCTATGATTTTTGAACACCTGTCTTTGCTTCTTTACCGTCCAGTGATATTTCTACCCGTCCACAATATGTTTTACCTGTCCAAGTGATGGGTGGGTGGGCCTCTGCCTAAAGTTATGTTATGCCAAATTATTCTATATTAACAGACTACAAATTAGTTACACTAAAATCAAGAAATGTTCAGCTTGAACGTTGTTTATTTTTCAACACCCCAGTAGTAAACATTACGTCTCACTACTGCTACAACGGGTGTATTTAATTTCAAGACCTGATATAAATATTACAGGTAAAAAAACAAGTACAGGACTTTCTATAATAATAATAATACTTGCACAGTATAAGATGTTAAAAACTGCAATATCTTCACATAGGCAAATAATTGTTTTTATATTTATTAATTAAATGCAATTACCCCAAAAATTATTTTTTTATTAACCAAGAAATAAAATGCCAATACCACAAATATTACAGCGAATAAACATGATTTATAACACGTAATAAAAGGTAATATAATTAAAAAGGCAATGTCACAGAGGTAAAAGTGTCATGGGAAAAAAGTCTGGAAGATTTGGTAAAGTAAGGAAAAAAGTCTGGAAGATGTGGTAAAGTAAGGAAAAAAGTCTGGAAGATGTGGTAAAGTAAGGAAAAAAATCTGGAAGATTTGGTAAAGTAAGGAAAAAAGTCTGGAAAATTTGGTAAAGTAAGGAAAAAAGTCTGGACGATGTGGTAAAGTAAGGAAAAAAGTCTGGAAGATGTGGTAAAGTAAGGAAAAAAGTCTGGAAGATGTGGTAAAGTAAGGAAAAAAGTCTGGAAGATGTGGTAAAGTAAGGAAAAAAGTATGGAAGATGTGGTAAAGTAAGGAAAAAAGTCTGGAAGATTTGGTAAAGTAAGGAAAAAAGTCTGAACGATGTGGTAAAGTAAGGAAAAAAGTCTGGAAGATGTGGTAAAGTAAGGAAAAAAGTCTGGAAGATGTGGTAAAGTAAGGAAAAAAGTCTGGAAGATGTGGTAAAGTAAGGAAAAAAGTCTGGAAGATTTGATAAAGTAAGGAAAAAAGTCTGGACGATGTGGTAAAGTAAGGAAAAAAGTCTGGAAGATGTGGTAAAGTAAGGAAAAAAGTATGGAAGATGTGGTAAAGTAAGGAAAAAAGTCTGGAAGATGTGGTAAAGTAAGGAAAAAAGTATGGAAGATGTGGCAAGTACCGACCTTGACCCGTTGACCTTGAGGATGTGTTCTCGGATGGTGAGTGTGCAGTAGTACCACACAAGCAGGAACTGGAAGAAGGCGTCTGTGACTCGGTACGGGAAGAGCCAGAGGAGACAGCCAAGGACGATGGTGATGAGGGTGATGTAGAGTTTGAACATCTCATAGTCCTCCTTGTACTTGAACCTGCAGATGGTGGACACCGGTCAGAACATGGGTCAATCGGTCATCTCGTCCTTATGAGGGGATGCTGATGGCATAAGTCTCAGTATCTGGGTGAAATAACACCCTTTTGAGACTTGGAAATATGGTTGAGTCCATAGCTTTAAGCAGAGACCCATCCACCTGTCATTTGGACGGGTAAAAACGAATATGGAAGGGTAGAAATATGGGTGGACGGGTAAAAAAATGGAGCAAAAAAGGTCTTCCAAAACCATAGATATTGTTAGTTATGCCTTGAAAGTGAGCGTAAATTGTGTCACATGTGTGTTAATAGTCCTTTTCAGGGCAAAACAATACATTTAAAGTTTGTGAACTGACTTAACAGTTAACACCCACATGTCCACCAAAACACGTGTGACTGGCAATAATTTTATCCTGCATAAAGCCCTGGTTGAGTCTGCTTTAAAAAAATCTGATTGCCTGCTAAGTAAGACTGCCTGCTTTATTTATTCATTCATTACAATTTGGTTACTGGTTTTTACTGGCTCTGGGCTGTCCAGTGAATGAGAGTATGCTTCCCAGAGAAGCCAAGATGGCGTTTAATTGAGTTAAAGGAGTAAAGCGCTTTGAGCAATCCTGAGGATTGGATACTGTGCTATATACCACTATGTGTATTAGTCCTGATTTTATACATTTGTTCTGAGGGGAATCAACCAACTGACAATGTTTTACATAACATGACGTAACGCAAAACACTACTCAAACTTGTTACAAGGTCAATCTGAAATTCTGAACATATTTTCTGTTATTTATGAATAACCAAGAAATCATCTTCTGCCTGTGTCCGCTGTGTGTCACAGTGTGTGTATATAGCTATACAATTGTTTACATGTTAGTTTCATTGAAACATTCACAATTTAAAGTTTCGTATAGAGAAAGTGTGATTGTTTGAGAACTAACAACATAAGTTATAGAGACCGTCATGCCATTTGAGATGATCCCTTATGCACCACTCACTTGTCGACTTTGCTCAGCAAAGACACGTTGACTGACCCGAGAATCACCTTCAAGTAATACCTGCAAGATCACACTCAAGTTGTTAGATTCACAGAAACAAGGTACACATACTGAGAAATAGAAACAAATTAATACATATTTCTTTATATAAAACTGTGTTATATAAAGTGGGATTTTACTATTAATCAGGGTGCTTAGCAACCTGGTGAGGATTAACCATATAAAAGTACCAATGTTTTTCCACAGCTTTTGACTCTCCTGCGGAGAGTCCAACATTGTAAAAGTGAAGTACACGAGACAAGTCCACCAATAAGGTCACCTGTCCAATCAGGTCACCTTTACCAAGTTCCAAGGGTGCCCTTAATAGAGAGGTTTCACTTAAATAATTTCCCCGTGGCTGAGACAAGGCGTTTCTTGGCGCCCCCGGGGCGGATCACACCTCACTATTAGTCAGGTCGCTTAGCAACTAGATGGGGACAGACTGGATAAAACAGTGTTTCGTGAATTTTATTTGTTTCAATAATGTAAGTGATTTAATTTTATAACCTAATGTGTGTTTATAAATATATAAGATATGTGAAAAAAGTCTAGCGGCTGTTAGATGTCGTTTTCATAATTCGGTCAGAAAGTATAAGATCGCCAAAATTAATGGTCGTCATCAGGAGCAGGGTTCATACAGAAAGTGTGTAATCAAATTCAAGAACATTCAAGAACATTTGCGGGGGGAAATAGGACTTTTTCAAGAACATTTTCAAGAACATTCTCAAGAACATTTTATGTACAATAAAAAATTCAAACATGTCAGGTACAAACAGCAGTTTATTGAAAGAAAACAGAAAAATAACGGGTGCTGGTCCACAAAATTACTGGTCGCACTGTGTGACTTCCAAGTCCCAACAGACACTTCACACTCCCTTCAGACTCAGTGTGGCAAGTTTATTATCGAGTTCCTTCTGCACCACTTGTCATTATAACTGTATATTTGCCTATGTTGGATAACTCTCACCCTAAACATGATCAATCAGGATTCCCAGGCATATTTATGTTTCATAAATATTGCATTTTGAGACCCAAATAGCGCTCCGATTTGTGCCAGTCGCAAGTGCAGCGGTGCATGCGTCACGACGCCGTGCACATAGACTGAGCGATAAACAGTTTGTTTATGCCGACCGCGCTGTCTTTTCGACCGCAAAAGTCTGCTAAGACGCGCTGTTTAAAAACATAAATATGCGCAAGATGATGTTAAATGAATGAATTAACAAGATCAAATGTTGGCAAACATACGGTTATAATGGCAAAATTGAGTCTGAGGTGGGTCCGAATTCTGCATAAGTGCCCATGGCCATGTTCGTCTTGTTCGTTTCTTGCAAACATTGCATACTGCAACCTTGTCATCAGCGAGATCTTTAACTATCAAATCTTTAAATTTGATATCAACCAGCCACAAATCCCGAAACTTGCAATGTCCATGTTGGCGAGGCATGATTTAAAACGTTCCAACTTCCAACACGCGCGAATTAAAAATCTAGAATCTATTCGTAAAATGCAAATGGCGTCGCGTAGAAAAATAAAAAGCAAACACGGCCCTAATTGGTCATTCGCTCTTGAACGAACCAATAGAAAACGGTGTAGCATTAGCCTATATCAGGTGGCGCCATCTACTGAATCAAACTACCACTAATTCATCAACTCCCAACTCCCGGCTTTCCGCCATTTTGTTTGACACAATTCGCCGATTATATTCATACATTAGTGATGATTATTTGATACAATGCCAATAAATATTATCCCCTCATACAAATTGTTAGTTATGTGCATGAAAATTCGTGAAAATCAGATTCATCCAGTCAAATTCAAGAACATTCGAGGGTACTCGAATGAAAAAATCAAATTCAAGAACATTCGAGACTTTCGGCGCCCTGTGCGAACCCTGATCAGGAGATGTATTGTTTTTATGGCGTTATGCGCGTTAGTCATGCATTTAATGAGAGTTCGTTGCGATATTTAGGTTAACAAATGTGTTGGCCACCTATTGGATGGTCGTTCGTCAGGGGTAAAATTCAAATTGCCTTGGTCGTTGGTCGCGTCTGCCAGGTGGTCGTTGGTGAGGGGTCGTTTATACAGCGTAGGCATTCCATCAATGAAAAAACGGTTGTAAAAAGCGGGTGGTCATTCGTGAGGGGTTCCACTGGACTACTATCCCGTTGAGTCCAACACTTTTTCAACACAACATAAAGCACAGGAAACCATTCAACCAATAAGATCACCTGGGTAATCAGGTCACTTTTGCCAACTCCGAAGGATGACCTTAATAGTGAGGGAGGAATCACCAAAAAAAAGTCCTGTGACCGAGACGAGGTGCCCGGTGGTGCCCCCTGGAGGACTCACCCGTTCTCGTGCGGCAGAACGTCCTCCAGTTCGTGGTACTGTTTCTTCTTGTCTCGGATGTTTTGATCCAACTGGTTGAGTTCATTCAGTTCCTCACTGTTCAGATCTTTGCGTCGCCGAAGTCTGCAAACAACACAATTAGCATGTCAGGGGGCAAGTCAACCCAGCAAACAACGACCCGTGACTTTTCATGTTCTGTAAGTGAATTCACGACTTCAACTGGCTCAATGCACGTGTTTCCGAACGTGAATTCACCGGATTCTGTGAAAAAATTTGGTGCATTGACGCGTGTTTACTGTGAAATCATGAGTTTTTCACGTACCAGTGAAACCGGACCAGTTCTGTCCCAGTACGACTCGTGTCAAAGTCGTTCAAAAAACTAGTGACAACAGGCAGAACATGTGTATTCATGTGAATACACTTAACCCTTACTTGTGGAGCAGTAACAATTATGAACCAGTACATATATGACACGTGCCAAATGGTTCAGACATGGTTCCTTGTTTGCTGGGAATGGGTAAAAGATGAATTAGTAACCGTTGTGGTTTACAAGGAACACTTATGATGATGTCTGAATGGTATATAGAGCAACAAAAGTTCATATCAATAAGTCAGAAAACAGCAACTGGGCATACCAATGGGTTAAAATGCAGCATAGGGTATATCAATGGACTGCATAGCAGCAGGGCAGCATAGCAATAGACCGTAAAGCACCAGGGAAGCACATTAACAGGTCACAAAGCAGCAAGTAAGGGATCATCTCACAACCAGTCTATTGCGATTTACATTCATAAGCAATCTATCTCAACCACATGGCTTTATGCAGAGACCTATCCACCCGTCATTTGGAGGGGTAAAAACCGCTGTGGACCGGTAGAAATATGGGTGGATGGGTAAAAAAATGAAGGAGCAAAAAAGGTGTTCCAAAACCATAGATATTGTCAGTTATGCCTTAGAAGTGAGTGCAAGTGATGTCACATGTGTTTGTGGTCCATTTCAGGTCATCAGACACATTTTAAAGTTTTTAAACTGGCTCAACAGTTAACTTTCCTGTGTCTACCAAAACATGTGTGACTGGCAATAATTATTTTGGTCCTGTATCAAGCGTTGCTCAACCAGTCCATGTAAAGTTACACATCAATGTAATTTTTTTATAAAAAGTAAACATTAAAACTTATTAGTTTATGGAAATACTATGTTTTGACTGTAATAAATCCAAAATGTTATATGATAGCACATTTAATACTCACCAGTCACGGTGCACATACTACCCCTGAGAAGTTCAGCGACTCGAAAGACCAGGCCAGTTCTGACATTTTCAAGAGTGGCAACGTTATTTTTCAAATAATTACTTCTACCTCTTGAACGTTAGTGTCTATATATGTGATCGCCAAAACAGTTAAATCTGGGCAGCAACAATATTATTGAATTAATTTAATGTTGATGGTTCACAAGATGATCCGCTGTATGGCACTGAGATTGATGTTCAACTTGTATCCTTTGTAAAAATATCATCACATCATGTCGTACGATTGTTGTAAATAATGTGTCAATGGTTCAGGCATTGAATATAGTGAAAGCTAAGTATGTCACAGTGTGAAAATTTAGTTATCAATCGATCGATTAAACGATCACTGTAACCAGCAGTGCAAGGATAAGGCTAACCAATTTGAGGGTTACAGAAGTACAAACAACATAAAGTCATAAACTGAAAGCAAAACTCTTTTATGGTTTTTAATAACTATCATTAATATATACCATTCAAACATGTGTGAAGCATAATTCAGATGGTTCCAAAATGTTGCATGAAATCATGACGACAACAATGTTAACCAGCAATATTGATCAGTGGGTTCCAATTATTTCAACTCTTTCAACAGAGCCCTTTGTAACCCTTTATCCATATAACCTCCAAATACTACTACTAATAAACTTTATTTATACACTGGTATCCAGTATGACTGTTCAATAGTGTTTACATACTACCAGGGTTCATACAGAAAGTGTGTAATCAAATTCAAGAACATTCAAGAATATTTGGGGGGGGGGAAATAGGACTTTTTCAAGAACATTTTATACACAATAAAAAATTCAAACATGTCAGGTACAAACAGCAGTTTATTGAAAGAAAACAGAAAAATAACGGGTGCTGTCCACAGAATTACTGGTCGCACTGTCTGACTTCCAAGTCCCAACAGACACTTCACACTCCCTTCAGTGTGATAAGTTTATTCTCGAGTTCCTTCTGCACCACTTGTCATTATAACTGTATATTTGCCTATGTTGGATAACTCTCATCCTAAACATAATCAATCAGGATTCCCAGGCATATTGTATGTTTCATAAATATTGTATGTTTCATAAATATTGCACCCAAATAGCGCTCCAATTTGTGCCAGTCGCAAGTGCAGTGGTGCATGTGTCATGACGCCGTGCACATAGAATGAGCGATAAACAGTTTGTTTATGCCGGCCGCGCTGTCTTTTCGACCGCGAAAGTCTGCTAAGACGCGCTATTTAAAAACATAAATATGCGCAAGATGATGTTAAATGAATGAATTAACAAAATCAAATGTTGACAAACATACAGTTATAATGGCAAAACTGAGGTGGGTCCGAATTCTGCATAAGTGCCCGTGTTCATCTTGTTCGTTTCTTGCAAACATTGCATACAATGATACTGCAACCTTGTCATCAGCGCGATCTTTAACCATCAAATCTTTAAATTTGGTATCAACCAGCCACTAATCCCGAAACTTGCAATTTCCATGTTGGCGAGGCATGATTTAAAACGTTCCAACTTCCAAGTAACTTCCAACATGCGCGCGAACTAAAAATCGTAAAATGCAAATGGCGTCGCGTAGAAAATAAAAAGCAAACACGGCCCTAATTGGTCATTCGCTCTTGAACGAACCAATAGAAAACGGTGTAGCATTAGCCTATATCAGGTGGCGCCATCTACTGAATCAAACTACCACTAATTCATCAACTCCCGGCTTTCCGCCATTTTGTTTGACACAATTCGCCGATTTTTTTCATACATTAGTAATGATTATTTGATACAATGCCAATAAATATTATCCTCTCATACAAATTGTTAGTTATGTGCATGAAAATTCGTGAAAATCAGATTCAAGAACATCCAGTCAAATTCAAGGGTACTCGAATGAAAAAATCAAATTCAAGAACATTCGAGACTTTCGGCGCCCTGTGCGAACCCTGCATACTACCCTGTACATATTCATCTATAAAAAATGTAAGTTACGTATACACAAATACACTAAAATTATGAATATAATTGTGATTATGAATTTTTTTTATAAACAAATAAATAAATGTAGTGTAAGATAGCAGAAAGTGTAAACCAAGTAACTTAAATAAGACGTAAAATTTCAACAAATTAATACCCATAATAACACGTTATTAAATGAATAATTATTAAAATAATATAATAGCATAATAATAAATAAATAACTAGACATTAAGAGCAGATTTTTATTGAATATTGAATGTAAGGATACGATTTAAATATATTCTGACGCTCTGTCACTTGTTAGTGTTCATCGCGTGTCTGTAAATTATACGTTAAAAGCTAATGTAAAACAGTGCTCACATTTTGATATCCGCTGCCACCTGTCGCATGCAGTAGCGCTGGTGGGCGATGTTGGTAGTACATTTCTTCTGAATCTCCTTCACCTCGTCCACCTTCCGACAGTAGACACGGTGCTGCTCCTGGTGACAAAACATACAACCAACAGTGCATTCTCTAGAAGAGGATCGAGTTTAAACTTCTTGTATTTACTTACAAAGCTGTGCACGGCGATGCCCCAAAATATCTATCAGACCTTGTGTGTCCGTACAACCCTGCGAGAGCATTCCGTTCTGTGAACAATAACTTATTAACTGTTGTGCGGACACACGTGAAAGCTGGAGATAACTCATTTGTGGTCGCAGCAGCGACCTTACGGAACGCTCTACTGAACAACATTACGAGGTCTGCCTGTTTGGCCACCTTCAAAGTACGCCTAAACTCCCCTAAAGACACATTTCTTTCTGACTGTTCTCGCGGCTTAGTTTAATGTTTGTGTACTTTTATCGATATTTTATTTAACCTATTTATATATATATATAGAAAAGGTAGTCTCAGCACCATCTGCGAATTGGCTCAAAAACCAACTAGACAAGTACTGGAAAAAACAGGAAGTCAGATTTGGCTATAAAACTTTAGTATATATGCAAATCAAAGTGCGGCCCTTAGGCAATCATACCTGAAGACGGAAGAGGATATGTAAGAGATATGGATGAATCAGATTGTGATGAAAACACTACGGAGATAATAATGCTACTTAGATGGAAATATTATGAGCATTTGTGTTGCCTGCTGTATAAAGTATGCTAGATTTACCATATAAACCATTTATTTCATACGACTCTAAACAGATCTGCATGATTGTATGAGTTCTGCACTTTACTCTTAGGCCTCAAGGCTACACAAATAACAGTGTTAGTATTCCTTAACTTACATTAATTATTAACCATGTCTGCATGCTGCTATGGCTAAGTAGTGGTCTTGAATTTATAATTGGATGACAGATACAACACATACAGATGAATAGAATGTCCCCAGGCCCAATGTCAGCGATACTAGATTGGGACAGCTTCTGACAAACTAGAAATGACTAACTGTCCAACATTACTGCTGACCTCTGCATTGTGTATTGATAAATTGCAGTGATCAATAACTGTGATTAACTGCATTGATCCAGAAAATGGGCCAGTCCAGGCCCAGGGGGGCTAGGTCTACTATAGTCTATACATAGCAACATACCAGCGATACTGCACTGTGGAATGAATGCTGTCAGAGCATAGCCAGAGCATCAGAGTTATATCTGTGATGCAGAGCCACAGTGCAGTAGCACTTTCCCGTTTCTTAATCCGAATCATCAGTCACAAACGGCGACCCGATCACCGATGGCGATGTCACAGTGGCATTTATTACGTCACGCTGTCAAGCACTTAAAATCAATTACTTGAAATGCTTTGATCTATCTAATAAAATGATATCTCTGTTGCTCCCTCTATCGAGTCTAAACAAGAAATTATATTTTCTATTTAACTGTTACCGATCTAGCTTTTGAGCTGTTCCCTAATATACACGCCGACTGCCCCGACCAAGTAAGTTTTGGAGGACGGCACGTAGCAATACACATGATTTACTTACTTCCAGCTGACCAAATTCTTTTTCGAGGTCGGCCCAATCTTCCAAGCAACTAGACACACTGCACGTCATCGTGTTGAGACAATCTGATTTCGTTACGGGTCTAAAACGGCATTGCTTGTCAAAGGTTCAACTTCACGCCGCATCATCATAACGATTCGAGAACTCAGTTAGACCGGATATAAACTTGCGACCTTAAAGCGGGACGAGCGATGGTGCCATCTACCGAATATATTTGGCAAATAATCACAATTCGGTGTCGCCACCTGTTGGACTATAGTGTCCAAGTCCAGCAGCCTATCTTCTTGGCATTCAATTCAATTCAATTCAATTCAATTCAATTCAATTCAATTCAATTCAATTCAATTCAATTCAATTCAATTCAATTCAATTCAATTCAATTCAATTCAATTCAATTCAATTCAATTCAATAACTTTATTCCAGACTCAACAGAGCACATACAGCAAGTATATGTGACTCTGAGGTCCATATGTTACATTAGGTACACAATATGTGTGCAGTATATAAAAGTACAGAACAGTGACAGTGTATAAAAGAAACATGCATACAGTTATTTCAATCAAGTGTGTATATACATTCCTGTTGCTATGGGTGAGGTTGGCCATGGTTACCATCGTCTTTTCCTTCCTCACTTTTCTCTCTCACTACGTTCTATCAGCAGTCTCCAACTCTTATATTTTGCTGTTGTTCTCCACTCTCCTCCCACTGTTTCATATAACTTAACGCAGCAGTCAACCCATCTCATTCTCGGTCTTTCTCACCTCGTTTTCTCCTATTTTCTGGACATCTGATACTCTTAATATAATCACTATTTCCCTGATCCAAAACTCATCGAAAGCAATAATTCGATGGGATACCATCCAACAATTTTCATCCTGTTGACGAAATAAATCTGAAACATCTACTGCCAGTTTTCACACATATTCCAGGATAACTTTAGAACATGAAGTGTTGAACTCAACTCTTATGTTCATTTGTCTTTGACTTTGAATCACTGCTTTCTGATATCTACCAACTAATAATATGTTTAAAACTCACGTTTTTATTTTGTGATATGCAATACTATTCTAGACTAAACTCCTACCTGAGAGAACTGACTCTCTAGATGAGTAATACCAGTGTGGCTCAATGAATTCCTCCTTGTTTCCTGTTGTACAGGGATGCACGAGGGTCATTTGAAATACAGCTGAATTGTCGTTCATTTGTTCTATCCATAGTCCTTTGTTCATGGCCACCTCTCTCCATCTCACGTCCTACTCCGATCTGTTCACATCTCTCCTCACCCAGTCCTTCACCTCGGCTGTGGCCGTCCCCTTCCATGCCCATGGTGTTTTTGTGTTTCTGCTACCTTTGCCAAATTATCCTGCTTGCATCTTTTCCTCAATATCTGCCCATCTCATCCAACTTCTCACAGAAACTCCTGTTAAGCCGCTTTGCATTAATTCTTTCTCAACAGTACTCTGGAGGAATGCTGCATTTAATCCAGCAGAATCATGTCCTTTATTTAAACAATATTCATGGATAGGCATCAATACCTAGGCGGGTACATATACCTCAGAAGGGTGGCATACACATAAATACACTGTAGGTAGCTTGGACTCTCGATAAGCCAAAGGGCTTCCTTGTCCATCTTGTCTGTGCTATCTAGAGATAATTCTCTTGTTACATCTTAAATTTTAGTTGCACAAATTTGTAGATTATATAAAGTTCTAAAAAGTTATTTGCAGAAAAATCTGTTACAGTAACTTACATATTTCTATAAATAAAAATTGTAATATCATTGTAAAATGATATAGAAAACCTAAGTTAAGTGGAATTCTAAATTATAAACTGTTATATAAATAAATGTGCGTAATATAACATGTGCATTATCTGTAAAGGTTATTGCAAAAAAGCATACAATACTACCCATTTTATTGAA
This sequence comes from Oasisia sp. SBJ-2009, assembly GCA_964017155.1. Taxonomy (NCBI): domain Eukaryota; kingdom Metazoa; phylum Annelida; class Polychaeta; order Sabellida; family Siboglinidae; genus Oasisia; species Oasisia sp. SBJ-2009. Next base: position 34,661,433 of record OZ024865.1, read on the forward strand.
CTTTTAACTACAAAATGGTCTATGGAAAATAGTCTACAAAAGTTCTATAAGAAAATCTATTTTAATGTTTTGCTAAGGCAGGAACAGTTCTAACATAAAATATTTTTATTTCTAAATGAATATCCACATTTTATTCATCAACACATACACCATAATTGTCGACCATAACAATATTTTACATTTTATTTAAGTTATTTGCTTTACAATTTTTGCTCTTAGTCTCACTTAATTATATATATATATATAAATATATATATATATTTACACACGCACACACACACACACACATATATTTTACAAAAGCCTGTCACAATTATGTCACTAATTTTTAACTGTTTTATAGATGACTATGTAATGTGTACATACTTTTGAACAGATATTCTCTGGAGACCAGTGTAAAAATAAAGTTCATTATTACCCGGTATATATTACAGTGTATATGTAAAAATAAAATGCAAGCAGTTTCCTTTAATATTAGAAAACAACAACACTGCACTTTGACAAGTTCAATATATTATATTATAACTGCATGATTAACTTACACAACAGTATTTATAGCTTACCACAACATGTAGTAGATTCAACATGGCACAGACATGAATTTTCAACCCAAATCAGATCTTCTAAGCTGATGCAAGCACACAGAGATCCCCACACAAGGGCTGATTGGCAGGAGATTCATTCAATGAGGTTTAACAAATAGTTTTACATGTGTGGCTCCATCAAGCAAATGTATTTTATCCGATGTAGAAACATAACTATACTGAGAGACTTGGAATCACTACTCCCCTTGACATGTCATGATTGTAATTTCTACATTTCTACAATAAATAAGATATTAACTACACCTGAATCTGCAGCCTACCTTCAACATACAGAGGACACAAACTTGCGAAATATCAATATCTTAGCATGTTATGTAGTATCACAAAGTAGATGGGAAACCTCCAATAACACTAGATGGCGCTGATATGCAAATCGGTCTGTTAATGCAATCGTGTTCTTTACACACACGCACTGTTATTTGTTATCAGTTCATCTTTGAGTTCTTTTACACTCCCACTGCTGAGTTGTGTAAGAGTGGCGCCTGGTGTATTAGTTTTGTAGGTTCTCCAATCTGCCACATTGTCTTGCCTTTCATCGATTATTTCCTTACATCAACAAGTTCTTTTGTAGTGATCGATGGTACACTTGGACATCACAGAATCCTGAAAACAGAAGGCAGATGAACTGTGCATATAGCCAGATTAACAGTTACAACAGAACCTATCTAAAACAGTCACCAAAGTGATTGCCACAAAATGGTCTGATTAACCTAATGGCCACTACAGGGATATGCAGTTTAGAGGCTGGTCATATGCAGTGATGTATGATATCATATAAACATTGCTCCACTGTTTTCAGAATGGTTGGCTGCTCATGCATTCTCATTACTTGAAAGGACCCTACTCACTTCTGCATGCATTCTTATAATCTCAAAGGACCCTACTCACTTCTATGTCCTTTCTCATAACTTCAAAAGACCCTACTCGCTTCTGTGTCCTTTCTCACAACTTCAAAAGACCCTACTCACTTCTGTGTCCTTTCTCACAACTTCAAAAGACCCTACTCGCTTCTGTGTCCTTTCTCACAACTTCAAAAGACCCTACTCGCTTCTGTGTCCTTTCTCACAACTTCAAAAGACCCTACTCGCTTCTGTGTCCTTTCTCACAACTTCAAAAGACCCTACTCACTTCTGTGTCCTTTCTCACAACTTCAAAAGACCCTACTCGCTTCTGTGTCCTTTCTCACAACTTCAAAAGACCCTACTCGCTTCTGTGTCCTTTCTCATAACTTCAAAAGACCCTACTCACTTCTGTGTCCTTTCTCATAACCTCAAAAAACCCTACTCACTTCTGTGTCCTTTCTCACAACTTCAAAAGACCCTACTCACTTCTGTGTCCTTTCTCATAACTTCAAAGGACCCTACTCACTTCTGTGTCCTTTCTCATAACTTCAAAAGACCCTACTCGCTTCTGTGTCCTTTCTCACAACTTCAAAAGACCCTACTCACTTCTGTGTCCTTTCTCACAACTTCAAAAGACCCTACTCGCTTCTGTGTCCTTTCTCACAACTTCAAAAGACCCTACTCGCTTCTGTGTCCTTTCTCACAACTTCAAAAGACCCTACTCGCTTCTGTGTCCTTTCTCACAACTTCAAAAGACCCTACTCACTTCTGTGTCCTTTCTCACAACTTCAAAAGACCCTACTCGCTTCTGTGTCCTTTCTCACAACTTCAAAAGACCCTACTCGCTTCTGTGTCCTTTCTCATAACTTCAAAAGACCCTACTCACTTCTGTGTCCTTTCTCATAACCTCAAAAAACCCTACTCACTTCTGTGTCCTTTCTCATAACTTCAAAAGACCCTACTCACATTTGTGTCCTTTCTCATAACTTCAAAAGACCCTACTCACTTCTGTGTCCTTTCTCATAACTTCAAAGGACCCTACTCACTTCTGTGTCCTTTCTCATAACTTCAAAGGACCCTACTCACTTCTGTGTGTATTCGTATAACTTCAAAGGACCCTACTGTATGCATTCTTATAACTTCAAAGGACCCTACTGTATGCATTCTTATAACTTCAAAGGACCCTACTGTATGCATTCTTATAACTTCAAAGGACCCTACTCACTTCTGTGTCCTTTCTCACAACTTCAAAAGACCCTACTCACTTCTGTGTCCTTTCTCATAACTTCAAAGGACCCTACTCACTTGTGTGTCCTTTCTCATAACTTCAAAAGACCCTACTCACTTCTGTGTCCTTTCTCACAACTTCAAAAGACCCTACTCGCTTCTGTGTCCTTTCTCACAACTTCAAAAGACCCTACTCGCTTCTGTGTCCTTTCTCATAACTTCAAAAGACCCTACTCACTTCTGTGTCCTTTCTCATAACTTCAAAAGACCCTACTCGCTTCTGTGTCCTTTCTCATAACTTCAAAAGACCCTACTCGCTTCTGTGTCCTTTCTCATAACTTCAAAAGACCCTACTCACTTCTGTGTCCTTTCTCATAACTTCAAAAGACCCTACTCCTTCTGTGTCCTTTCTCATAACTTCAAAAGACCCTACTCGCTTCTGTGTCCTTTCTCACAACTTCAAAAGACCCTACTCACTTCTGTGTCCTTTCTCACAACTTCAAAAGACCCTACTCGCTTTTGTGTCCTTTCTCACAACTTCAAAAGACCCTACTCGCTTTTGTGTCCTTTCTCATAACTTCAAAAGACCCTACTCACTTCTGTGTCCTTTCTCATAACTTCAAAAGACCCTACTCACTTCTGTGTCCTTTCTCATAACTTCAAAAGACCCTACTCACTTCTGTGTCCTTTCTCATAACTTCAAAAGACCCTACTCACTTCTGTGTCCTTTCTCATAACTTCAAAGGACCCTACTCACTTCTGTGTGTATTCGTATAACTTCAAAGGACCCTACTGTATGCATTCTTATAACTTCAAAGGACCCTACTCACTTCTGTGTCCTTTCTCACAACTTCAAAAGACCCTACTCACTTCTGTGTCCTTTCTCATAACTTCAAAGGACCCTACTCACTTGTGTGTCCTTTCTCATAACTTCAAAAGACCCTACTCACTTCTGTGTCCTTTCTCACAACTTCAAAAGACCCTACTCACTTCTGTGTCCTTTCTCATAACTTCAAAGGACCCTACTCACTTGTGTGTCCTTTCTCACAACTTCAAAAGACCCTACTCGCTTCTGTGTCCTTTCTCACAACTTCAAAAGACCCTACTCGCTTCTGTGTCCTTTCTCATAACTTCAAAAGACCCTACTCACTTCTGTGTCCTTTCTCATAACTTCAAAAGACCCTACTCACTTCTGTGTTCTTTCTCATAACTTCAAAGGACCCTACTCACTTCTGTGTTCTTTCTCATAACTTCAAAAGACCCTACTCACTTCTGTGTTCTTTCTCATAACTTCAAAGGACCCTACTCGCTTCTGTGTGTATTCATATAACTTCAAAGGACCCTACTGTATGCATTCTTATAACTTCAAAGGACCCTACTGTATGCATTCTTATAACTTCAAAGGACCCTACTCAATCCAACATGCATTCTCACACCTTCAAAAGACCCTACTCACTTCTGCAGTGCATCGTCCATGACCTCTGTGTAAAACTCGCATTCTCTCTTGTAGATGTCGCCACTGGTGCCACGTTTGCGGTGGTCCTTCTGAAGCGTGTCGAGAATGAACGCTGACACCTTCCTGCTGCCCTGGTCAGCATCGTCATCATCGTCAACATATTCCTGTCAGCAAATAAAGAATAATGATGAATAATACAATTTATTTGTATAGCGCCTGAATCAATAGTATTGCTCTCAGACGCGTTACATAAATGTACAAATCTAAAATTGGATGATAAATTATTATTAAAATAGATATATGTATATATGGATGATAAATTATTATTAAAATAAATATATACATATGTATATACAGTGTACAGCTGTATATATATATATATATATATATATATATATATATATATATAAATATAAGTCTATACATGAAACAGTAAAATAGAATAGCACAGTCGTTACATTACTTATTATTCCTCAGTGTGCTAAAATAAAAAATAAAATGTATATGATTAAAAAACGGCTAATCTATCATAAAAAATGATCATACTAAAATGCTAATAATGACACTAATTGCGTAATAATTATGTGATATAAATTGTATAACTTATTGGTAAATGCATGTAACTAAAGTCCACATGATCACGTCACAGAAACGCTAATCTAAAAAGGTGTGTCTTCAGAAGTGTTAAGTATGTGACCGTCCCTCCGTTCAGCAGGGCCCCTGCTGTGAATCAAATATCACATTTCACTTATACACACTCTACTCACATGCCAGAGAAACAACTCTGATTACAGAGAGCAAATTCCTGAGGGTTAGACAATAACAATTATAGAAACCACCACTCTGTGAGTCCACCATAGGTGTGAGTCCATGTTTATTCTGTGCGTTAAATTGTCGGTGGTGACCGGGTGGTCCCATACTCCAGTGATAACTTCTGTCCCCAACTAACGATTGCCTAACGATTTTCTATGCTGTCCTTCTGAGCTACCATTTTCAAGGGTATAGGTGTTGCTATTGAAATGTTACTATTACTATTGCTACTACTATATCTTACTTTATTTGGTTTATACAAACAGGAGGAAGACTTAGGGGATTCTGACCACAGACTTCCAGACTGATACTACGACATTTCCCACCCAATATTTGACCAAGCCAGTAGAGGAGTTTGACATTATATGACACAACTAGCCACAGGCAGTGATGAGTGACTCGTCTTTGCACAGGAAAGAAACAATTCCTACACACAAACTGCATTTAAAAATTATTTTAAATGTCTGCGTACATCTCAAGGCACACTTGTTGGTGACAATGCTATGTCTATAATGACAATGACAAATTATATAATTATGCGGAACAAACTAACATTAAAATCCCTCAATTTAAACTGCAGATGAACAATAGTCACATTTACCATTTCCACCAACTGTTCATTCTCCCTGAAGTGGGCGTCCCACGTCTTGACTCGAACCGAAGCATCCCCCTACAACCCAGGCGGAGACAACAGTTCATTTCAGGCAAAAACCACAAGGATGGTTGACTGGGTAAAAATTATAATCATAAGCTCACGATAACACTGTGTGGCTGAAGCTTTAAAATAATTTGTTTAACTACATTAATAATTATGTTTAAAAGTTGCTTGTCTTCTTAATCTTTATGCATGTCTAATTTTACAAAGTCAATTTGGTATTGTATTTAACTTATTTATTTGATTGAATTAATGAATTTTACTTATTTTAACATAATTAGCTATATATGCATTTACTTATTTTATATTATTGTTAGTGTTTTTAGCAGGTTTTTAACCCAGATACATGGTACTTTATAAATGTTTCCAAATAAATCTTGTCACCCTTTTTCAATATCTGTCTTGATATATTTGTCTATCCTATGCAAGTGAGTAAATTAACATTTTATATATTTCTCTATCCTATGCAACTGTATAAATTAAGCTATGATGTCACCAATCCTGTTGTTCTGTGTGAGACACCTACAGAAACACTTACATGTCCATCTGAAAAGGCAACAGCCCCATTGAGTACAGTGTCAGGAGCGCTCTGAGAGAGTTGGCGGAGAATGTTGTCGGTGGGTGTCCCCTTGTACACTGACAACTTGTGGACACCGGAGAAGACACAGTCCCTGCAGAACACAACACAACACAACACACACCGTCAGTCACTGACACAACCCAACGCAACGCAACGCAACGCAACGCAACGCAACGCAACGCACCGCAACGCAACGCACCGCACCGCAACGCAACGCAACGCAACGCAACGCAACGCAACGCAACGCAACGCAACGCAACGCAACACACTGTCAGTCACTGGCACTGTGTGTGTACACAACACACACTCAGTCACTGGTACTGGCACTGTGTGTGTACTTACACATGTACACAGTGTTAACATGAGTGACTATTTTATGAGTCTTGTGTGGTAAAATGCAGAAGTTTCATGTCGTATTATCTTGCCCTATGACTATGAAATAGTTGCTTAGTAAAGTAATACAGTTCATATCTAGCACTGTATCTGGATCTTAGGGCTGCTAAAGGCCCTTTATATTTCACAAATTGGCAGACCTGTTTGGTCAGTCACCATTTCAACACCTCAACATATAGCCATGCTGTCACTGCAGCATGAGGACAAGTCATACACAAATATCCACAACTGTCTATAGTCAGGTACTCATTTATACAGTTGAGTGAAATTGGTACAAAATATATACAGAACACTCACTGTCCATTAACATAATTTCCAAAGCATTAAACTTATGGTCAATTAATATTCCAATAATAAAATGTATAAATCACAAATAGACAGCACCTGTATCTAGGGACAATCAGTTGCTAGCTGACTGTATGTATACAGATTTATAAGACTACAGTGTAGTATTACAACTAAAGTCTACCTACCCAACAAACAGCGGCAACACTGCCCAGCCCGTGAAGTCTGCAGTGGTCAGTGCGTGTCCTTTCTTATTGGTCACCGCACCTGGACGCTTGTGACTAGGGTGGGGTTTGTACTTAGCGGCCACCCCTGCCACGTGAATGATGAGACAGGCATGCTCATCTAGTTCTGGGTGCATCTCCTGTAATGTGACAAACATTTGATTACTTTCCTGTGTCTTTCCTGTGCCTGTTACAGGTGTCACTGTTCATGGCCCTCCAAATCATAGCCTTATGTAGAGACCCATCTACTTGTCATTTGGATGGGTAGAAATATCACTGATGGGTAAGTTAATGTAGTAATGTAGGCAAAAAGGTCTTCACAAATCATAGATATTGTAAGTTAGCCTTGAAAACGAGTGTCACCCCTGTGATTGTAGTTTAATTCAGGTAATAACACATATAAACTGGCTTGTATATATATATATATATATATATATATATATATATATATATATATATATGCCATCACATTGACAGGCACAATAAGAGCTAAAGAGTAGGAGGAGAATGGAGAAAACAGAAAAAGAATGAATTGCAGACTGTTACAGAGAATGCAGTGAGAGAAAAGTGAGGAGAAGAAAGAAAAGACGAAGAAGAGATGACAGTAACCATGGCCACCCTCAGCCCTGATGACAGGAGCAACAAGAGGAGAACATAGATAAAGAGAACACACCGTCTCGACATCCTTCCACCATGGAGCTGTCTGTAAACTGTCAAAGTCACACTCCCTGGTGGTGGCTACAATCTCCTCCCCTCTCTCCCCCTCCGTGTCTGTTGGGTCTTCCCCACTTCCTGGGGAAACTTGGGCAACGCACCGGAAGTGAAGTCCCTCTGGAAAACCATAGTTGTCAGCCTCAGGTTTAACCTTAAATCTCAGTTGGCAGGTACAAAAGGAAGTCTTTGGTCTATCAGAGATTAAACTTTTGTTATAGCGATATTGGTTTATTGTCTTGATGTTAATAGCACAAAGTAACACATAATATATAACATCAAAGGAAAAAGCAATCTTTGTAATCCTTTTTATAAAATGTAGTGTAAACATTGAATAGGATCATATCACATAGCCACAATTATTATAGTATGTATATATATATATATATATATATATATATATATATATATATGAAACAGCAACAAAACTATTATAAGTACATCGATTAGTATATCAATGAATTAATAAAACATTAATATTTGTTAACAATCAAGAGTGTCCTTTTAAAGAATTGAAGATATGCAGAATTATTTTTTAATCTGTATGAAATCCCCTTCTGAGGTACAGTCCAATTTTGTTTTAAACACACTCAGGATAATAACGTGCACACAGCTAACAGACAATCTGTGTTCTTTATTAGAAGGAAGACTTTCTCAAATATAATGTACATTGTTTCTTCTCTATTGTTACGTTATTACATCTATTTTTCAACTGATAAAACACTTATTTGGTCATTATTTTCATACCATCCACCTGAAAATAGCACTTGGTTAACAGAATAGAGTTTGTGACATATTTCCATGTGTTAAATACTTGTGTAATATACAAATAAAATAACTGTACAAGCAGACATGTCTCCAACTTCTGGACACTGGGGAGAAGTGGACGACAGACTGACCACAGTAGACCAGAGTCTGAGGAGCGGTGGTCGCGCGGTAGAGCGCCGGACTGTCAATCGAGGGGACGGTGGTTCAATCCCACCTACCGCCGTTTCAAAACTTAGGCAATTTCGTTCACCCCACATTTGCCTGTGTCTTTTGGAAGAGACACTATAAGCCGGTGGTCCCTTCTATCTGGTGTCTATGCCAGGGGAAGTAAAAGATCCCACACAGGGGGTAAATGTGTAACCTGTAGTGGACTCACAAATTATCGTTGGTCTTTAAAATGCCCTTCAAAGGCCCCATCCCGTGTCTAAGAGAAAAAGAAAAGAGAAAGAGGTAAGAAGACAATATATACCAGGAAGGCCAGAGGCACCAAGTATCTGGACATTGACACCAACGTCCACTCTGTATCTGACTGCTCTACTGAGGTCAAGATGGGCCGGAGAGGTGCCACCGACATTGGTCAGACATTCTCGCAGCCAGCTGGTCAAGTCATTGTCAGCTGGAAAAAAGAAATGACCACTGGTAATCTAAATGTTAATTATGGACTGGATGAATAAAATCTGCACTGAGCTTGTTATAAAGAATGTCACTAGAACATGGCAACATGGTCATATGAACGGTTTCTGTGTGTGTGTGTGTGTGTGTGTGTGTGTGGTGTGCGTGCGTGCGTGCGTGCGTGCGTGCGTGCGTGCGTGAGTGTGGTGTGGTGTGTGTGTGTCTGTGTGTCTGTGTGTCTGTGTGTGTGTCTGTGTGTGTGTCTGTTTGTGTGTGTTTGTGTGTGTTTGTGTGTGTATGTGCATGCGTGCGTGCGTGCGTGCGTGCGTGCGTGTGTGTGTGGTGTGTGTGTGTGTGTGGGTGCGTGCGTGCGTGTGTGTGGTGTGTGTGTGTCTGTGTGTGTGTCTGTGTGTGTGTCTGTTTGTGTGTGTTTGTGTGTGTTTGTATGTGCATGCGTGCGTGCGTGTGTGCGTGCATGTGTGCATTCGTGTGTGTGTCTCTCTGTGTGCACTGTATGTGTATGTGTGCATACTGTGTGTATGTGTTTGTTTGAAAGTGTGTATACCTGCATATACATGTCAATATTCTTTGAACATACATTTGTGCATAACTAGTAATATAAATCTAACTGAGGATAACAAATGAGAAGCATTCTAACAAACATGAAGATGGCTCACACACGTAATTCACATAGGCACATAGACAAACACATAAAATATACACATACACGCATGCACACACGCATGCACAGTACACACAAGGCATATGCTGGAGAGTTATCAAAACGACACCCTACATGATTTGGCTGAAGACATCCTCTGTTGGATGTCACAGGCAATCTCCCGAACTGTCTTTGACTTGTTGACATCGCGTTCATGGCTTTTTACGACTTTCTTCTCAGAAGCATTGAAATCTGGTGCCTCCATTTCAAAGAAGCGATCTTGCAGAGATGGACAAGGCTGTTTATCCTACATAAATAGATGTATACAGGTGAGACTAACAAACGACAGGTACCACTGAACAGATTACAAGCCAGCTAAATCCATTTAATTTTTACAACAGCACTCTCTCTACTCAACAGCTGACATACTTAGTTCATCTGCTACATTTCTCTGATATCTCTAGGTCCCTTAGATCACATGTTACCAAACAGCTTTTTCTTCCTAAAACTAATGCTCAATATTGTCAAATATGCTTTCTATGTAGCTGCACCAACAATCTGGAATCAACTCCCTATTACAATCCAATCTTCTGAAACTATAACCATCTTTCGTTAAAAAAAACCTAGAAATATATTTCTTTGAAATTTATTTTCCACCAGAAATTTTCGGTGGTTCCATGCTTTCGATGAAGGGTCAGGTTAGCACAAAATATTGTGGCTACGAACATTGTTAAGGGGCTTTACCAATTGAGAAACATACCGCAGTGTGGGGAAGCAGTCGGAAGTAGATTCGGCAGCCGGGAATTCTGGGAAATTTGTCGAGGGTGGTTTGTTTGAGGTCAGAGAGGCTCTCTGAGTTATCGGGCATGCCCTGGTAAAACTGGCGGCAATGTCCACCCACCTTCAAATCTCCCTGAAAATGCAACAAACTCCTAATGTTGTACTAACACATAAATAATTCGTCCCTTGAGGAACACATGTCCACAAGTGACATTTTCAAACTTCCAGAATATTCAGTAAAAACAAATTCCAGCTTTGATATGCCGGATTTAAAAGAAATTATAATTGGCCTCAAATGTTTTTTATTGAATAAATGCATCTCCAGTTTCTAAATAGTTCATTATAATCTCATGGTTTACAAATTTAGTGCCAAATTTTCCACCAAGCCATTACCCGAGAATAATTTTTACAGATTTAAGACATCACAAATTTTGTTAATTTTTTTATTTAAAACATGTGCATATTTTGAATTTAATGCTGGCGAACCAACATTTCATGTAGAAAATCCACCAAGATAAATAAATATATCGTCAACTTCACATGACATGCTGCTTTTCTAGCTAATCCTTAACACTTCATCAAACAAACAGCGAGTGAATGCGGTGGTGTTCCCTATGATCAATGACTGACATTAACAAAATATCTCGTGCAGTTATTTTTTACCTCCTGGCTGAAGATCTCATAGAAGCAATTGCCGACGATAGCGAGCTGTAATGTGTGGGCCTCTATCGTATAGAGACGGAGCATCAGGATGGAGCTAGGCAGGAGAGAGAACCCTTGCTCGTTCACGGGCAGGCGGAAGGCGTATCGGGGATGACGGGCAGTGCAGTCCAGCACGGGAAAGGCTGAGATGTCCACTGTGCCAAGGTCATCGCCAAGGTTAAACAGACGACCTGTGACCTACGAAAACAAATCAGAAACATTTGTTAGTGAGCACACTGACTTGATATAGAATATGAAGGTGAGGTCATTACTCAGGGATTGAACTTAATGCTCGCCCCCCACCTCTGGTGAGGGGGTTAGCATTAAGTTCAATCGCTGAGAAATGATCACACCTTCACCTGAGGTGAGTGCAGGGTCCGTACACATCTGGACATTTGAAATTCAAGGCTATTCAAGACTTTTCAAGGCTATTTGAAATATAAATTCAAGACTGTTTTAATGACATATGTGTTTTTAAGTGCAGTAAATTAAGTTAACATTAAACATTTTACTCAACTAAGAAAACAATGGCAGTGACCACAATGAAATGCCAATAGACGCAATATGCATGACTTGTTCTTGTGCATATGCTTTTCTTTTTTCTGGCTGTTATTCGTCACAACAATTGAGTCAAAGCAATATTTTATTGACCACAGTTAAATTCAAGACTTTTCAAGACAACTTTGTAAAATTCAAGGATTTTAAGGCCTTGAATTTGGTTCAATCAAATTCAAGGCTTTTCAAAACTTTCAAGGTCCTGTACAGACCCTGTGAGTAGAATTTCTTGGGGATGGGTAATCGGGCGAGTAGCTATTTTTCACTCGAGATCTGATCTACTATTAACTGAGTAAACTAATTACGTTGCATCGTCAACTATGAAAATGATAGGTGCTTGTTTATTTTATGCTTAAGGACCACACCAGGTCAACAAAGAAATTTGCATTAAAAGGCCTCATTTTGATTATGTTCACCAAAAACGGGGACTAGTGTCAGTGAATATCATAATAAGGCTACTACCCTAGCCAGGGAGTAAAATTCTTAATTTCGACCAGTGCCATTACTGTATTAAAGCACAATCCCTCATTTCACAACTAATCAATTTTGACTCACATTAACGTTTTGACCATCATCAGTGGCCTTTGTGAAGAACTGAATCTTCAAAATTTATCAGTTGCGAAATAAGGAAACTTGCTTTAAGCAAGTATTCTTTCAACTTGGTGAACATTTTCATGAACTGCCATTACTGTTAAATTTCTGATTGATAAAAATGTCTGTTCCATTTCCCAGAATCCTCCTCTTTAGGAAATTACCAACAGAATATTTGCTGAGGTAGATGTCTAGGATTTAGGAACTACGAGAACATGTTATGTCATGCATCAATGACTGTGTGGTTAACCTGTGAACACAATGGGCCAAAACTGTGGGTTTAGAATGTGAATGTTTTTGGTCTGTTAATTTGACAAACATATTATCATCATATTTATAACAGTATTAAGAATATTGCCTAAAAAGTAGAAAAACAAAGTTGCTTTGATTCAACTTTGTTCAGCAACTGCGTCAGGCCTTACCTTGGTAACTGTTGCACTGTCAGGAATGTTTGTGACAGCGTCAACGTAAAGGTCAAAGGGAACATCCAGTCCGTGTGGCACTTCAGCGACACTACTAGAGACCTCTGGTGGTGGAGATGTTTGATCATCGACATCTGGTACTTTGTCATCGACAGGAATCTTCTCTGGTTCAGGCGTCGCAGCAACACTAGTAGAGACCTCTGGTGGTGGGGATGTGCGACGAACAAAGTCTGGTAATCTGTGACTCAAAAAACAAAAGAGTTATTCCTTGTTTTTGAATAATTCAATGTTGATGCTGTCAATATACTTCTTTGTGCTTTTGTATTCTTAAAGAACAACATCCAAGAATTGTATTGGTGATTTGGCATTTGGCACAGCAGCATCATGACTATGGAATGAATTACTTGTGAGCATACGTGCATCTGGAACATTATCTGTGTTTAGAAAGTGTTTAACGACATATCTTTTTATTATACATTGTAATTAATTCAAATTGTTGTGAAATGACGGACACTACTTTAGAATTTCTTTTTTGTGTTATACACGTTTTAATCAGTGTTTATGTTTTAGATTAATGTATAGATAATTTACATACACAGATTTAGTAAATGTTTTAATATGTTTACTAGTGTACATCTTAAAACAAAATTTTTATTTGATTTATAGTAATTTATATAATTTATATTTATTAATACATTTATTATGTCTTGTACAGTGCATTGATCCGCCATGCGGGAATTAGTGCGTGGGACTAGTGTGAGTAAATTTCATTATTATTATTAACATCTTCATCTGTGAAGGTTGTTGCTGCACAACAGGCATATCACATGACACTAGTCATGTGACACAAGCTGCGGGATGAAAGTATGTTTCTATTTAATAAGCAGTGACAACACAAAAGGGATGGCAGCGTGTTTCTATTTAAAACGCAGTGACAATATGAAAATGACATTCACTCACATCGATCGTCGTCGATTCATGTCTGGCACTTCGCCCGCATTCCACTGAATGCCCTGCCACGCCCTCTGGATGTCAGAGGTGTAAAGAAGACATGGCTCGCCTAGAAACACCTGAAACCAAAAGTGAAACCATCACGTGCTGTGATTACTGTGTAGTTCTGTAAATTGATTTTGTTGATTGTCGTTCAATTTTCTTACCAATTAATTGATGACAATTGATCTTGAGTGGTTTATTACAATAACATTTATTTTTAATGAATACGATTACTAACTGAGCAAAACCTATTTCAGTTTTGCAAAAATCAATCACTCACAAAAACACACATATATATATAAATATATATTATATAAATAATATATATATATATATATAAATAATATATATATATTTAATATATATAGAATATATATATATATATATATATATATACATACATATAGTGTTTTCGGAAACCAGAAAAGCTGTGAGTGTTAGCAGTTAGACACATTTAGACATTGAAAAACAAGATTCATGACTGGCTGAACCAGAGCTGAGCAGCACAGCAGCTGAGCTGCTGAGCAGCTGAGCGGTATCGACTCACCCATTTCATCTGTGTGTAGTTGGTCGCGTGCATAAACGGGGACTTGAGCAGCAACAAGAGCGCGAGACAAAGATCCTCAATTACTGACTGGTCCCGCCACCGGTGCAAGAAGAACTGGTCCCATATAAATATGGTCGCTTGTGTATCAAGGACACTGACAAAACCCTGTCAATAAGAAACTACACGTTACATGGGTATCCAGTGATAGGAAAAGTAAAAAAATTGCAGTTGCAGGGTCCGTACACATCTGGACATTTGAAATTCAAGACTTTTCAAGGGTATTAGAAAAAGAAATTAAAGACTGTTTTAACAACATATGTACTTTTAAGCGCAGTAAATGAAGTCAACATTAATATTTTTACTCGACTAAGAAAACAATGGCGCCGCCCCCAATGAAATGCCGATTGCCCAATGTGCACATGGGTTATTTTTGTGCATAGGCTTTTCCATTTCTGGCTGTTATTCGTCACAACAATTTAGTCAAAACAATATTTTAGTGGCCACAATTAAATGTAATACTTTTCAAGACTACTTTGTAAAATTCAAGGATTTCAAGGCCTTGAATTTGGTCCAATCAAATTCAAGGCTTTTCAAGACTTTCAAGGCCCTGTACGGACTCTGAGTTGTCACATGATTCATTATAATAACTGATCAGAAAATTCTTCTATGGTCAGCTTGTCACTCTATGTCAGCAACAAGTTTGTGGTTACAGTATCGGTGAGCTTGGTTTTCAGAGCTCTAGAATTAGCAAGTCCACTACAGGTTACACATTTACCCCCTGTGTGGGATCTTTTACTTCCCCTGGCATAAACACCAGATGGAAGGAACCATCGGCTTTTAGTGTCTCTTCCGAAAGACACAGGCAAAGTGAGGTGGACGAAATTGCCAACATTTTTAAACGGCAGCAGGTGGGATCAACCCACCGTCCCTCGACATACAGTGCTGCCCTCTATCATGTGACCACTGCTACCCACATATTTTGCAAGTTCAAAAGAATTACTTGACAAAAACTTATAAAAAATGTTCATCCCTTGGACATGATAGCTTGGTAGAACATGTGAATGGCAATAATTACCAAGTTTAGTTTTTCTCTTGTATTACACTACACACACATTTACGCCGTCACTCAGAAAATACACCTCTCCAATCCAACGCCGGATAAACACCAAGGGATCAGCGAGTATTTCCTAGGAAATTTTTTGTGGTGTGCAGTAATTACCAAATTTAATTTATCTTGTGTTACACTACACACACGTTTACGCCGTCACTCAGAAAACACACCTCTCCAATCCAACGCCGGATAAACACCAAGGGATCAGCGAGTATATCCTTGGACATTTTTTGGGGTGTGCGGGAACGAGGACTGTTGGTCAGCCGTGCCTCAGACTTCGCTTTCTCCTGCTGAAGGAGATGAACCAGGAATTCCTGCAAGAAAACAAATGCAATCATGACCATTAAACTTAAAGGGATACTCCAGTCAGTGAGAGATTCACAACATTTAGCTACGTCTAAATAATGTATTGATGTGTACAGTAATTGTGCACACACATCATTAATAAACAATTAATTATAGTACAATTGTACAAGTTACACTCCATGTTGGATTCAGGACGCTGCCATCTTGAGACTTAAGCGCCAGTGACGTAAACCGCTTACGTCACTGTCCCATGCATGTTCAAACATCCTATGTCTGTCCAATGGTATTTGATGTATCCAGTACGTTGTGGATTGCTTACGTCACTATAACAATTATTAGTGAAGATTCCGCCAATCCTTGCCCTTTTGAACAATGCGCCAATGACGTACACGATTTGGCTTACATCACTGGCGCATAAGTCTCAAGATGGCAGCGCCCTGAATCTAAGATAACATGTTTTTGATACCATTAAACTATAACTAATTGTTTATTAATGATCTTTGTGCACAATTACTAGGCACAACCAATATAGTATACATATGTAAGTTAATACAGTGAACCTCTCACTGACTGGAGTATCCCTTTAAAAATAATATTAGTGTTCAGAATTCATGTAAATTTAATCGCTGTCATGATAAATTCGGTACTCACATTTGAGTCAACCAGAGCCTCGATCTGAGCAATTTGGGTCAGGTGATCATGCAGTTCGGAATCAAGTTCGGCCAACCGTGACATGACACGCTCGGCGATCGCAAATATCTGCTCCCATGAAGGGAAGCAGGTTTTGTTGAGAAGGTCCAAATACATGGCCAGCTCATACACATGTTCACCTGCAGCAGAAACATACAGAAATGTAAGTAATTTTATAGTGCTGTACCCAATCCTCACAAGTGCTCAATGCGCTTTACACTTAGATTGAATACTAAACTTAGGCTTAGCATAGTTTTGGTGAACACATGAGTGATGGCAGAGATTGGACAAATAAAAAGGTAAGTTCTTATATAGCACAGTAGCCAGTCCTCAGGACAGCTCAAAGCACTTTACACTTCCCCGACAGACCTGTTCAATCAAACACCATCTCATCTTCTCTGGAACGCATCCAGTCACGTTAATGTACACAAATATCCACGATTGTCGATAGCCAGGTGTTCATTCATACAGCTGAGTGAAGTGGAGCAATGTAGAGTGAAAAAACTTGTTCAAGGTTTTACACAGAAACACAGGATTCGAACCCGGGTTCTCTTTGTCAAGAGTCGAAAGCTTTAGTCAGTGTGCCACGAGGCAACTACATAGATACAAGGCCAGCTCACATAAGTGTTCCCCTGTAGCTGACATCTAGTACTTACCCTGCCCTGAGTCTGAGGGGAAGGCCAGCTGTAGGGGGTAGAGCCAGTACTTACCCTGCCCTGAGTCTGAGGGGAAGGCCAGCTGTAGGGGGTAGAGCCAGTACTTACCCTGCCCTGAGTCTGAGGGGAAGGCCAGCTGTAGGGGGTAGAGCCAGTACTTACCCTGCCCTGAGTCTGAGGGGAAGGCCAGCTGTAGGGGGTAGAGCCAGTACTTACCCTGCCCTGAGTCTGAGGGGAAGGCCAGCTGTAGGGGGTAGAGCCAGTACTTACCCTGCCCTGAGTCTGAGGGGAAGACCAGCTGTAGGGGGTAGAGCCAGTACTTACCCTGCCCTGAGTCTGAGGGGAAGGCCAGCTGTAGGGGGTAGAGCCAGTACTTACCCTGCCCTGAGTCTGAGGGGAAGGCCAGCTGTAGGGGGTAGAGCCAGTATATCAGGTAGGACTCGTAGGTGTTGCTGCACACATAGAGCACATTGAGAGTCTTGGCTGCCTCAACTAAGTGTGGTGTGTTGTTCACGTGTAAACGCATGCCAGGAGAATTACTGTAAACCTGCAACAGAGAGAAGTGTTTTCAATTATTAATTAATGCACACGTTAAATCAATAAAATTATAGCAATCATTATGTCAATGTCATAATGTTACTCGCAGTCTTAATTTTTTTTTTATATGGTATAAAAAAAGTTAACAAGGCAGAACCTCTGGTAACTGCATTATGAACACAGAATGATTTAGAGACAGGGATGGTCAATATTCCATGGTAGGAGTGAACTGTATCCTCACGACACACGCACGCACACACGCGCACACGTGCACGCACACAACTACACACACACCCACCCCACACCCACACACACCCCCACCCCCACCCCCACCCACCCCCACACACCCACCCCCACCCACCCACGCACGCACGCACGCACGCACGCACGCACGCACACACACACACACCCACACTGGGATAGAGTTCCTGGTACCTTGAGGACGTCATTGTTGATGAGGGTGCTGACGGGGGAGGAGGTGGCCTTGCGCAGGGAGAGGGCTGTCACCCTCCGCTTCACTGACTGCCCAAACCTCTCCCTCACCTTCTGCTCAACATTCCTGGGGGGAATAAGGACAGTTAGGACAATCAGGACACAATACGTTCCAGCAAGTATGCATGCACCAGCAAGTTAGTTATTTGTTATATGAAACCATTACACATTGAGGGCTGGGAAGAATATTTTTATTCTAACTTAAAATGGTTTAAACATAATATATTCTGTCCAGGTTTAGGATAATATACCCAGGGGTACACATATATTCCAACAATGACACATGCAAACAAAAATAAGATGTCCATATTACAATAACTAAAGTATAGTATTTGATGGGAAGAAAGACTATCCCCATAAAAAGGTCTGAATAAACAGTCTATCTAGATTCCTTCTTTTTTATTCTATATTTGCGTTCTATGTAATTGCAGTGCATTGTGGGATCCCTAGTCAACAGCAAGTTGGCAAAAAGATATTTTGTAACTTGCCTAAAAATAATTGTTGCTTTAACAATAAATCAACCATGACAATAACTTTTCTGTGACGATATCCTTAATAATATTAAAAACAATATTTTACCGATATTAAAAAGCAATATTTCACTGTGCTATGATCACGCAATACTCTATGGCTTTGTTGATCTAACAACAAAAGGCTTAAATTATACATATGTATTGTGATAAAATAAATTTACAGAAGAAGTGCATTTTATAATAATAATAATAAAGCTTTATTGCCATATTCAACGTGCATTACATGATGAATTGGAATGTAGTCTGGCGTTGACTCGTATAGTGCCTATATATACAATAACATGAAATATGGCAAATAAATATAAGATATAGATATAAGATATACATTGTACATAATCTGTTCTTTAAAATTAAAAAATTAATTATCTAATAAATAAATAAAGAAAAAATTAAAATAATAGATTATCTATCTAAAAATAATTGTGGTGTAAACTAGTTAATAAATAAATAAATAAATATAAAATGTCCTTTAAAATTGTTTATATATATATATATATATATATATATATACACACATGTATATAAAGTATCTTCTAAAAATATAATTTAAATTAGTAAACATACATTATAAGAGGACTAAAATATGATTAAAAATTATATTTACAATTTCAATTAGATTTAAAATTATATTTACAATTTCAATTTTATCCCTCAAACTCACCCCTCTGTGTATCGCTTCTGGTCCTCAAACATCAGCCCGTCTTTCCAGATGAACTTCCTTAGAGACGACGGCAACTGTCGCCCAGAGAGCCGGGTCACGACCTTCTCAAACCTACGGGGGTCTTCCATCAACAGGGCGATGACAGATCGCCCCAAAGAGTTGCTCACTACACCCCATGGAACCGGCCCATCCACCCCTGGCTGGTGCCGTGCCCCTGAAAGAAATAACCCTTGGAATCATACATAAAAAACACTCACATTACAGCTATAATTTAAATTAATTAAGAGAATTGGTAAATTTGTCTAGCTTAATTATTTCATTTTACAAACGCTGCTTCCAAAGTGTTTTCCCAGATTGTCTGGAAAATCACTGATCACAAAATTATGGGTTAACTCATTAACAATTTGCTGCACTCTGTTTTACTTAGTTTTATTTACAACTGCTTATTTCCTGACTTTTATCAGATTGTTTTCCACGCATACAATAATTGTCGCAATTCAGTCATAATAAGTATATTCAGTACGATTCAATAATAACCCTAGATCTGAAGCCAACATGCTTTTTCAACACACTGTATCAAGGTAATTAAACAAAATGCTTCAATGATATGAATCAATGTAAACCAAAGTACATAAAAAGCAAACTACAGGCAAAGTAGTTAAATAATTTATAGTTTAAATAGAATACAGTCTAGCTCATAGATTTTGACTTAGTTTAACTTTAACCTGGTTTATGATCCCAGCCGCAAGAAGCAGAACAAATCAGAAAAGTAAATAGTTTATCTGCACTTGATGAGGTCTAGTATCAATTCCTGCTAGTGTTGACTGTACATTGGTCTACTGACAGTCTGTCTTGATGTCTAGGTTCTAAGAATTACTGAAATCGGTTGTCCTAATATGATAGCCTTGCATATCTTCACATCGTACAACTGTTCCGGGACGCTGTACAACAGCTTATGGGATGACTGGCCAAGACCACTCTAAATACGTAAAGGTCAAATGAATGGTATTTATTATCTGCCATAAGTTATGTAGGCTAACTCATCCCAGCACCTGGACTTCACATGCTACAAGTTGTCAAAAACAAGATCAATTATGTAGACTATTTTAACAAACTGTATTTGCTTTTCATTAAATCAACTGGAACATTGGCAGTATTTTTTTAAATCAACTCAAACACTGGCAGCTTTCTGGAAACAACTCAATACTGATCTATTTCGCTTGCATTACATGCCTTGGTTGTACTGGTTTTATAGCATTGATTGGTTTAAATTGTTCTTTTTAAAACTATATTTTTACATCCTAATTTATTTTATTTAAATTATTTATTTATCTTAGCCAATTTGTTTATTTATGCTAGCATATTTAATAATTTTTCTTAGCTTATCTATTTTGTCTTAGCTTATGTATTTATATTTTATATTTAGTAAACACATCATGTTAATGTGAAGCGTTTAGATTGCCATTTAATTAATTAAAAAGCACTATATTAAGAAATGGAATTATTATTACAATAAATCGATTGATAATGGATTTCATTTAATATATTTATGCACTATATGTAGTTTTATACCAATAGACCAGATTAACATTGGACTACACCTCTGGAGGGTGCAGCCTTTATGAGCGCGGTCGGGTATCAGATTGAAAGAATAATTTAAATAATTGTTTATATCACTACAAAGTGATTGAAACATACAGCAATATATTGACTGCCACTGGCAACCTTCATGGGGAAGCGAATTGTTCTTCCTGTGCTCTCCAGGTGGCATGACAAGCAGACTATTCATGATCGAATCAACTGTCACGGGAGTGGTTAACAAAGAAAACACACCCAGGAGGTAAATGGGGGGATATAAAAATGTGTGGAACGAAATGAATACAGGGGACAACACCACGCCATCTGGTGAGGAGAAGGTGAATAATTCTCGATGAAAACTGTCAACAGTGGTCTCGGCATCGATAGAATTAAAGTATCAATATCGCAATCCCATAGATGTGATATAATTATAAAGTAGTACATTTTATCTGACCAATTCTGGCTGGCCTTAGACTTTGTACCTCCGAGTTCTTTGACGCCATCTTTTAGGGGGGCATCTCCAAGAGGGGGCGGGGTGAGAGGGGGTCGGTTGTTGCGGAGTATTCCCCGGAGCCCAGTTGACTGTCGGAGCAGTTGCTCATCTCTCAGCTGCCTCTGTTGCTTTCTCGTCCTCTCAATCACGTCCGCCTGCTTATTGTGTCTCCATTTTGCCTCCAGGTTTCGCCTCTGATGCAGCAAATTGAGGTAATAATAATTTTTATTTATAAAGCCCCGTATATCCGGAAAAGTTCCGCATACAATACATTGTAACACATACTTATTTAAAAAAAAAAAAAAAAAAAAAAAAGTTTAAACTTACACGTAAAGACAAAATGTTAAATGATAATAAATATTAAATATATAATTAAATAAAGCTTCTAAAATCCTAGTACATAAGCTAAACTTATCAGCAATAAATAGATAAAATAAAATAATAAATAAATGATAAAATATATTAATAACTTAACAGTAAAGTAAAGGAAATTGCAAAACTACAATTACAGTTAAAATAAATTCATTATAAAATGCCCTACAAGTAGTTTACAAATGCGGCCTTAAAAAGATGTGTTTCTAAGTTGGACTTAAAAAGTTCAAGTGAGTCTATTAGGCGCAGACTGTCCGGTAGATTGTTCCACAGGAGGTAACGAAAGTATCAGAATTTTTAGTGATAAATGTACTGGCTTAGGCAGCTGCATGAAATGTGTGTAGTTCTGTCGCATGTCAATCATGGCAGTATCATGGTGTAACCAGTGATAAAAATGTTCGGCATTTTACTCCATGTATCGTAAAAACTGAAGTTCATCATTAGTTCAATACAGGCTGGCTTGGGACAGACATTGATACACAATTGCTTTACTAACATTTTCTCAGCAGATCTAGCTTCATAAATTTAAGTTACACTCTGCGAATCGTGGACAAGGTGACGTCACATCATCCCCGTGGAAAACTAAGTGCTAACGTGGGTAGCCTCGAATTATTACGTCAGACTGATAAAACTTACATTCAACTCTTGTTCCGTCAAGTATAACCTGCGATTCAATCCGGTGGTCAACGTAGCGTGAATGTGGCTAAGAAGATCCTCCATCTCTTGACATGGAGCATCATTGGCACCAGGATCAGTCTGAAGGCATCTGACCTCAGCGGCAACCTTGTGGATCCTTAACTTGAGCCAATTCCTACCTTCTTTCTCGAGTTGCCTTCTCGCGGCTGGCAGAACCTTCGGTGGTCTCTGTCACCAAGTTAACAGTTCAGTTAGTTTATTACCAAGTAAACATATAAAAAGAATGTTTGCACTGTGGTGTTAACAACAAATAAATTTCACAACCAACTGTAATACATTTTATAACAATCATACATCTCTTGCCATAAGAAAATTCAATTTGGTAATATCATATTAATACTGTCTGTACATTATCCTAAAAAGGTTTAAAACATAGCATAAATAAATATGTCAATAAATTAACTGCCAAAATAAGTACGCCAGGCCTTACTGCCAGAGCAGAAGTGGATGTATGGTTGGCGATATTTTCAGTGAACACATATTGTCATAGTAATTGCTTCAGATAAATGTGGTGCTCTGGTATAGTCTTTCGGGTGATTTAGATGATTCAGATTCTTTGTATGAAACCAATTTATATATGCATATGGGGTTATATCTGGGGGGGTTGTTTGGGTAGGTTTATGTCTGAGATTTTTTCTGGAAGGGGTCCAGGAATTTTTCAGATTTTTTTTCCTGCTGGAGTTGTGTCCTCGTGCTTTAGTAGTGTTATATCTGCCGATGAGATAGACGACTTATTAACAAATCCGAGAAGTATTAAATACAGCATATAACACACATAATGAATTTACAACTGAAGATACAGTCAGCAATTTATACATTTTCAAAAAAAGAAAACAATGCTGTGTGATGGGAAACTCCTACTAAGATCAATTTCGTTGCTATCATACACAGTGTTGACAAAACAGTCAAGCTTCATCTGCAACAAAAGTACCTCAACTCCTGTCAAATATCTGAACTTTTCTTACTGACATATATCATTGGCACGACACTCCCTACAGGGGATGAACTCTACGAAACATATATGATGAAAAAAACAAGGGACATCTTAAAGGACACTTCTCACCCATTGCACGAATTCTACTACGTTGCACAATCTGGTTGTAGGTACATTTCCGAAAGAACACGCACGAACCGTTATGGAAACACATTTCTTCCAACTTCTGTTAGGCTAAACATGAAATCGGGGAGGGGAAAAGGACTGGGGAGGATGGGGGGATACAATGGGGCTTTCCTACAACTTTGCAATGTCACTACTAATTGTCACTACTACTGTTGTTGTGTCATGTTGTGTTATGTTAATATTTACCACAAGAATTTCCTCTTTAGGGGACTATTAAAGGTTATTGTATTGTCTTGTCTTGTCTTATATTGTATTGTATTGTATTGTATTGTATTGTATTGTATTGTATCGTATCGGAAAAGAACCTACCAAGATAGACGGGTTGTAGGGTTCTGTAGGGAAGTACGTCCGTTGGAAGTCTTCACCCATCAACTCAAAGATCACCTGGCGCCGTGTCTCCACGTTCAGTTGCTGCTGGATCTCTTGAGCCAACCCCTCACACAACTTCTCTCGCACCTACACATGCGTGACAAGAGTTGTAACTTTGCCATACAAAAAACAGGTATAAAATCAAAGACCTGGGGACCATTTCACTAAAATAAAGAGCTCTTAAAGAAAATTCATGCTTAAACAAAATCTGTTGTTAAATTTCATGTTTTTCAAAACACAAATATCCATTGTCATATTACTGTGGACATTATTTCCATGACACACTAGTGGCATGTCATGGTGTTGACAGTTTTCAGGTATTCATGATAACTGTTACCTATCAAATCTGGTCTTAAAGTATAACATTTGGTTTAAAAGCTCTTAACAACTTTAGTGAAATGGTCCCCTCTTCTGAACATAAGCCAAAAATAGTGTTTGTGTTATTTCTCATAAATGTTTTTATTTGGCAGATATTCATATAATAGATATCTTTCAATGTCTTCAGCATATAATAAAAAATATTCAAAGACACATATAAACTCATATGCTGTTGTTGTTAAAATCAATAGATGATACAAGTCAAAATAGTGTAATTTCTCAAAATGCTACTTTTTAATTAAAATTCTGCTTCAATTTTTGTAAGAAATAAAAATCACTGGGGAATTGTTTGGCTACATTTACATTATATATCTATACAAATACATATTATTATTACTGGTAGCATAAGTAATTTACTTTGCGATTTGTGTAATTAACAAAATATATAATGTCACAGCAATTTACTTACTACTTCTTAGAAAGTAGCCAGAAAATATTTATATGGTTTGTTTTATTTTATTAATTTTTAACATAGTATTATTGTCAAGTGTTTAACTAAAATAGAGATGGCTCCAATGTTAGTGACGTGTTGAATATGTTAATGTGAGTCTCCCTGACCATTTATTTTTATACATTGATAAGGTCAAAAGAAATGAGCCTGAGAAACTAACTATAGTTTGTTTTCAGCCCTCAAACATTGGAAGAACATCTACAAATTGTGTGGGGGTATACAAAACCCTGAGAATGTGACTGACGTGACCCTTAAAGGGTGAATCAGGCCACTGTTCACCAACTACTGCTACTGAAGCCTGGAAAGATAATGGAAATTAAATATTTGATCAGCCCAGTGACATGAAATGATGATAAAGTCAAACGCTGTGACCTAGCTGTCTCCTGTCCACAGCTCAATCAGTAGTTTCTACATAGTCTATCTCGTCTTATCACCGTCGAGTGGCAATTCCTCGAAGTGTGTACTGTACTGAGGGTGGCTGGCGTGACTGTCACACCTCACGCCACTGACGTGTCATAGATGACGTGTCATATAATGTCATTGGATCAAATGATTTTTTACCTAAAATTACTATTTATTCACGATAACCTTATAAAATGTACATTTTATCTCCCTAAGGGTCGTAATTGCTAATGCAAGTGTATTGTAAAACATAATATACATGCACTGAAAAATTTAATCGACTACCTTATACACTGCGTAATGCGTTAAAATGTAGTGAATAAAAAATGAATAACAATAAAAATTAAATATACTGAAAAAAAACAGATAAATAGCATTATATATATATATATATTATATAATAAAAGGTTTAGTAAAGTGTTCATCGAATCATGCGTCACTGTTTTCTAGTTAAAAACACAAATGGGAATCCAATGGACCATCCTCACAAGTCAAGGGGTTGGGTAGGGTAGTTGACGATGCTACCCTAGTCATATACCCTATGCAATATGTGGAGGTTAACAACAGATTTTAGTAGTGTAATGGTTAGCACATCTGCCTGGCACGCCGGCAGTATGGCTTCAATACCAGGTCATGGTATTTGGTGTTAAAACCTGGTTCTCAACATTGGGGACTGTGTATCCCTCATGAATCGGAGAATCAATTTAGGATAGAAATGAACCACTCAACACCCTACCCTGGCAGTGACCACCCTCAGTGTCCGCAAAGAAAGGTCGGCGTGACGTAAACGTCCTAAAAAAGACTGACTAGTTCGATGAGACTTCATAATAAGATCATAACATTGCAACCACAATATATATATATATATATATATATATATATATATATATATACTATTCAGCTAATAGAACCCTGCTGAGCACTGGAAACAACAAGAACTAAAAAACTGAACTTTTTCCTAGTACCTGACCATGCTGAATATGATGTACAACCCATTAGAACATTGCAGACTTCCTTACTCCATACCAAAGATTTGTACAACAGTACTTTTATTAGGTGAACTAACATAAGGAAAAACAATAAAAAATAAAAACACACATTCTTAAACTGTGCCTATCTCATCAGGAAAAGGCAGCAAATTATAAACATGTATAACAGTACCTGTAACTCCGCATGTAACTGTAAATTACATTTACTGACTGAATCCAGCCTTGGTGTAAACATAGACAAGAGGATTGGCAATCTGATTACTCAGACAGTGTTCTGGAAACTTCGAAATCAACTTAACCTGTGCCGAGTACAATAGGTTGTCACAGCTGTATTTGTTTTGTGGCCGCCATGATTAAAACGAATGCAAACAAATGAGAAATGCAAACAAAGTTTATCTACAATCGCTTAGTTGTAGAGAGAGAGGCAGTTCCTGCTCATGTTTACAGTACTGGGGCCCATATTAAGCTGGTGATCACTGGTCTCCAAATGGATCTAAGTAATAGTCACATGAATGAGAACAGGAATCTAACATTTAACATTTGTTGTGACATATCTCAACAATGTTCAACCTACCCATGTCAATCAATTGTAATAATGAAGTAGGTGAACACAGTATATTATGGTCTTACTATGATTTATTTGCAAACACAGTGTCATGCTTTATAATGCAAGCGTGAGGGTCTGTTTCCTGTACCTGTAATTAGCCACCAGGTTTGGTAACTATTTGTGGGAGGTTTGCCAAATGTGTTGTAATTGCTGCCACTTGGTGGTTATGAGCTTGGGAATGTCCCAACTTCAAAGAAATGTCTGTGCAAGGCCAGTATACGTGTCTGTAACACCTTGTTACATTGGTTTGTTTACAATGTTAAAATGTTACATTGCTACATTCAAATTATAAACACTATTTTGGATGTATTATTTAAATGCAATTTCACTGGCAGCACAGTTTCAACATCTTTATTCTAGTAATGAGAACAATACGTTTTAGAAATGCAGGCATATTACCTTGTTTTGAAACTGTATATCTATCAAAGGACTTACTGTCATGCCAAATTACTGATAATACGACTAATTAGGTATTACCAGGGGTAGGTGACTTCTATTGCACCTAAATCCTTAGAAACCAAGCTCTGAGACACATCAGTACAAAAGGGTTAATCGATCTTTAAGTGAATAAACTAATCCAATTGTCATCAGATTGATTGATACAATCAATACAAACACATTATATGCACTTGCCTATGCAGAGCGCAGTGGCTCAGGGGTAGAGCTTTGGACTCTCGACTACAAGAACCCGGGTTCGAATCCTGGCTACGGTGTTAAAACCTTGGGCAAGTTTGTTCACTCTACATTGCTCCAGTTCGCACATTAATTGCAGCATATGGCTGGATGCTTCCCAGAGAAGCCGAGATGGTGTCTGAGTGAACAGGTCTGTCAGGGAAGTAAAGTGTAAAGCGCTTTGAGCGGTCCTGAGGACTGGATACTGCGCTATATAAGAACTTGCCTTTTGCCTTTTTTTACTTGTCATTAAAAAGGGCAGATAAATTGTCTCAGTTTATTAGTTATGATTAACATTTTAACATACTTAAATCATCCCTGGCATTAGTCATCAAAACATTCTGAATAGTGAACAAATAGATTAAAAAAATCCAGTGTTTGTTTTGTCATGCACAGAAACAATAGCGTAGCAACCCCACAGCAAGTTTGATCACATTAAACATTGTTCAAACACAACAGATTGGTCTTAATTACAACATTAAGTCGTTAACGTGATCATTTTGGTAAACAACAGTATTGCTATTGGGTGGATGTATATGTTACTGAGATGATAACTTCTCAATGCTTCAGATATATGTCAGTTCCAACTGTAGTTTTATAGTAACATTTACACATTGTATATAGTTGGTAGATAAATATGTGGGAAATCTATATACGAGGCAGTGATAGTGAGCACAGAGCCATAACTCTTACTCCCACCCTCATTATACAGAGTACGATCCAAGTGACTGCTGACAAAGAACACAGTGAGAGAAAAGATGAAGAAAAACATGATGAAAACCATGGCCAACATCACCCCCAACGACAAGGATGCCAAGAGGAGAACCAGATTACTAGAAACCTTTCCAAAATGTACAGGTAGTTGTATTACCGAGGTGCCTGTATTAGGGAGATGGCTGCATTTCAGATGTAGCTGAGTGGTTGTATTAGAAGTGAATATAATATATAGTGGTTGTAATATATAGGTGGTTGTATTGCAGAGGTGACTGCATTAGAGAGATGTCTGCATTGCAGAGGTGGTTGTATGGCAGATGTGGCTGTATTACAGAGGCGGCTGCATTGTAGAGGTAGCTGTGTTACAGGGGTGACTGTATTACAGAGGTAGTTGTATTGCAGAAGTGGCTGCATTGCAGAGGTGGCTGTAAATATAGGTTTGATTGTATTCTGCAACAGCACAATGTACTTCTGGGTAGTTTCTACTTAGCACACAGCCTACCTTGTGCCAAGGGCTGCCCGGCAGGATCGACTCCCCACAGCACGAGTCCAGCCACGGCTGACCAAAGGGGCGGTCACTGTCCATTGTCTCCGGCCAAGTTGTGTGACAACAAACGCGACGTTTTAAAGTTTGCAGCACAACCAATTAAATTACTGTCTGTGTGCCATGTGTCTGTGCGGCATGCAATGTCTACGGCCTGCGTAATGTTTATAGATTGTCTGGCATGCAAGACTTGTAAAATAGTAAAACAGTTCTTGTGAAACTCAGTGAAATTCACAATTTATATCAAAGTTTGTACGTGAAAGTTCAAATCCAAGTTGCGGGGCTATTTCTAGCCTTCAGTAGTGACCTTCAATTGTGACCTTCAGTTGACCTTTGATGGTGACCTTCAACGATGATCAGTCATGTGATATCTCACAGGCTATGATTCCGTAATAAATGCAAAGCAGTCAGAAGTTTGTATGTGTGATTTCTCGATTGTGATCACGTTGAGATTTCTAAAGCCCACTCTGTCCAATATGTGGGACATCTACACATACACTGTCACTATTTACACACTCAAAGAAATGTTTCCTCCATAGAAATCACTACGGCTTGTGCAGAGTGATTCCGAGATGCATAGCTTTTCAGAACAGAAAAGTATCACAGGCACGCTTGTGGCAGGCAAGTTCTGGCTACATCCAAATGTTGGCTGTCATGTACAGATGAGAGACGATCTGTCTCGCTAACTCAAGTTCTTGCTACAAGATGGCGCTATGTGAGGCCGTCGTGAGCTATTGGAAATGAGCTGCTGCCATAACAGTATTTAGCCGTCGGGTTGCGATATGAGTTCTCGTGTTGCACACTCTGTATGAAAGAAAACAAAACCATCTTGAGTCAAACAGTACAGTTAAAACAACAGTATTGTTAAATAAACTTTCATTCATTCATTCACTCATTCATTCACAGATGAAATCTAGTTTAATAGTTAACATTACAGTTAACATAATAGTTAATAGTTAACATGACATTCTGAAAAATATAACTAAGAGTCTAACATTATTATAAATAACACATCTATCATATGTTTGGAAGAACTGTTTGCAGATATGGACAAGCAAGTAAATAAAAATTGGTAATTTAAACAAAACAGTTGTGTGAGTGACTGATGCCTCCATTTACTGATCTCACTTATGCTGTCAACACAAACTACATCTTGCACGATACTAAAAATGAATAACTTGCCTATGTTCTTAGGGGAAATTGTGACCATATGTTATGCCTGGATATAATTATTATCAGTGAATAGAACTGGCTAGTTGGATTACATAATGCCAACTGCCAAAAGTATATCACATACAAACATACAACTAGTACAACGGAAATTTCTTATTACATGTTTTATAAGAAAAAATTTAGATCTGTCACAGTAAAGTGGGTAGCAAGGCTCAAGTTAAAAATTTTGTTTTGTACCATTTTGGAATTCATAGACGATGAGCTTTAACATTAGACCAATATTTTTTAGATATATCCAGTAGATTTTTATTGAAAGTTACACTTGAAGCAACATTTAAAAATATTACATTTTAAAAAAGACGTGATTTTGACTATGGTTTTGTAATATATAAATGTGTATTTTTCGTCGTTTGGGATTATTAGTTGACGAAAATAAACTGGACACTAATATTAGAAGTCATTAAGTATGCATTAATGCCAAAATAAAAAAATTGGGACATGACCTTGAGAACAATTTTTTAGCTTGTGCAGAATAGGCCTTTGGGACCTGATACCCAGTTCGCTGTGCCAGGCCACTTTTTATTGTACCAGGAAGACTAGTCTTGTCACCCAACCCGCATTATGTCCAACTGCTGTTTACATCTGTAACTACCTCTGAGGATGTCCTACACTTGGTCAAGCACAGCTCAAACTGGTCAGTGACCGATGCAAAGAGATTCGGGAATGTGTCTGAGGCTCGACTCAGAATCTTTCTCAGAAGTTGTTGCTGAAAAATAAAAATAAGGTAAAATTTACCTTTAAATTTTGCACTGTATGTACCTAAAATAAATGTTGTCACAGTTTAGTTCTTTCCTTAAAATATGAATAGCCCATAATTGCGTAAGTAATAAAATTAATACATAATTCAAACTCTCTCCTACCTCAAGAAAATTATTAAAACAATAATTATTATTGATGTTTTACTACTGAAAAATATTGATTTCATCAACAGGTTCCAAACGTATATATTTGTTTAACATGCATATCAAATGTAGCAAAAAAGATCATAGTTAAGTACCAAAGAAGTTTAAAATGTTTATCCATTATATAATGTCAATTCCCATTTCAGAGTTCACTTACCTTTTCTGGTTGCAAGCAACATGACACACAGTGTTCGTAGACAGCACAGCATCCGTTGTCAAGACAACCGTCACAAACAAAACGCTTTGATGCTTGCGTGTCACAACACCCATTGACAAACACCTCGTGTCTCTCGCACACGTAGCCTGGAACACAATATGACATAATGATCATGATCTATCTCACCTCACTTGTAATGTTGACAACTTTTAAAATAGTGTGCACAACGAATGTGACTGAAAACATAATAATATTCATGTAGGTTATTGTTAATTAATTTGTTATAAATGTCATCCAGTTTTAGAAATCGGAGTTTCTTATATAACAGTTTCCTCAGCATCCATTGTTTTTGTTATTACCCCGGCACATCACCCTGTTGAAATATGGAAGTCTGTCATTATCCAATCATCTCATTTCCATTCTAGTTATTAGGGGACAGTTATTAGAGGCAAATTGCAACTTATGTTATCTCATTTACCTGTAACATTTGAGAAGCAGATCTAAGTAATTTAGTTTATAATTAAAACATACATAACTCTGGAATAAGATCTGACTGGTTATGCATAACTGTAATCCTGGAGTTACCATTTAATGTGGAGTTCCGGTGTTGACATGATTCCCACCACCGTGACAGACGAACACGTTACAGGGAAGATTCAGCACCCCCCAATTCTTTATAATGAATAGAATTTCTGCTAGGGATACCATAATCAACTATCACCCCTGGTTCATTAGTTCAAGTCATTCTAGAGAAGGACAACTACTGCGATAGTCCAAGTTTGGAGGAAACCACCTAAGATATCAGCTGAATGCTGAACTTTCTCACCATGGTCGTCAGTAATCAGGTTCTTTCCCTGCACAGAGTTGCGACATGTTGTTATCTTTGTTGCGTTTGCTTTCTCATAACTCGACTGCCATCGAAATGTCTCCAAGCGAACCTTTGGCCTTGGTGCTACGGCATCGTTGCGGAGCTGTGTCGACTGAAATGACAGTAACGTTAAATGAAATAATGCAACTACTAAATTAAATTACGCTCGCAAAGTAGTGATCCCGAGAGTATTGACTATTGCTAAACTCATAGTTATACTTATACATAGCACAATTCATTATTTCAAGCATGCATGCATAAATTAGAAAAAAAACAAATCACGGGGTAAACACGTACACCCCTACCAAGAAAGGCACCCGGCTTTTTTTTTAACATTCTTGTGACTACCTACATTTCACTTGAGCTGTCTCGACCACCTAAGAACTGGGACATACAGTATAGACTACAGGCACCATTATATTCCTCATCATGTTCAGTGCCCCTCGGCTCGGTCGTGTGTTGTCGCCGATAAACAGTGTCAGTGTCCAGTGGCAGTGCTAACGCGCACTAGCTATCGCAAAAAACGATTGTTAAGAATTAAATATCATCATCTCGGTTACCTGTTTGTAAATGCTCGTGATGAAATAGACAAACGAGCACGTAAATAAGATGCCAAGAAACCACCTTCTTCTCAGAATGGTTAATTTAATCATTTGTCACAATGTTTGCGATTTGTTTTCATAGTTGGTCCGGAACGACAACGCTGCCGTCAATTTTCCATAGCCGCATACTATTGGTTAAAAATAATTAACCAAATCAGTTTATCTTTACTATTTGTTGTCTATTTTGATCAATGATTGTTGAAGGTAATTAATAAAATATTGTTTTATTAATGCTATGTGTTATTCTATATTATGATTAGCCTGTTTAATTACGAAACCGCGGAAATTCCCTTGCCCGGATGTCCCGCGTCCGGACTCTTCCGCTTTGCTTTGCCTTTGGGCTAGGTTTATTTGTTGACTCGGGAATCGTTGACGCGACTGGACAGAATCATTACGACTGCGGTAGCAAGCGAACAATTTGTATACAACTACCCGGTCAATGCTAAGCGCAAAATAATTAACAATTTGTATACTGTATCACGAGTGAGGTTGTTTTTTGTGTTCATGACATTGCAAGGCCTAGAAAGTCCAGATGTTATCGTACGCGTATCATATGGGTTAAGTTGATATGCGTGGATCGATTGTCGCAAGTCATCCTTGATAAGCCCGTGCGTGGTTATTGACATACAAAAATGTGCGCGCGCACCACATATGATCTACCTACGTCACCGGCCTGATAGGGTATTCCCGTTTATAACAAGTTTCGGACGCGGACTGACATCATACGACTTTGCAATTTCGACATGAAATTATGAATGTAGGTTTAACAAGAACTGCATGCCACTCAGTTCTGACTAGTATTGTATGTGATAGTTGACTTGCCAATATAGTATAATATCAGAGTTAATCAACGAACACTTGCTAACAGTTGGCAATACTGACATTTTATTCACTGTCACTGTACAACCAGGAAGTTGCCATGGCGGAGAATTTCGGTAACCATCCAGAAAGAAGCGTCCGTGTTTCGGTAAGCAGTGACACAGCACCAACGACGGCATCCAACAGAATGCTGCCAGACGACATACGCCACCTTCTCGAGCATGTCCTCTCACCAGAGCTGCAGCACCAAGTCCTGAACGACCTCCAACAGCACTTTTCCCAGCAGTCGACCTCACAACGTCTGCCATTGCATGCAGCAAGTGCGACGCACCAGCCCGCGCACCAACACTCGCACATGCATCCAGTTGACTTACACACACACCGCATGCCTATGACAGGGCTGCACGGTGGGCCTGGGGGTGAATCTGAATCACTTGTTATCAACATGTCTGAAGATGAAACCGACAGTGAGGGTACTGGGAACGCCTCCCAGGTGGAGACACCAGCCCCTGCTCCAGGTCAACAAGGAGCCGGGATAAGTCGTGCGGACCAGATGCAGGCAGCAAATCTCCTTCACACGTTCTACAATGCCATGGAGAGCCTTCTTCCATTCATCTGTCTTCTCATGATCAAATTCATGTTCGACCACCGGTTAGGTAAGTTATTTAGTTTATTTTCTACTTTCACTTTGTGAGCAGTTTCTAGTTGTTTCCAACACTTGGCTATGTACAATGAAACTGAATGATCAGCATATATTGTAGTATCTCTGCCATTCTCTGGTCTTATGAGATCTCATTCAACTAGTCAGCCTTGTAATGTCCAATATGAAAATTTTCGGTCACCAAGCCAACCTTTTTGTGCTGGCATTGACAATGGTCGCAGCCAGGGTGCTTGTCTTCTTCAGTGGTTCTTTTATATTTTGAAATGAGACAGGATCAACAGTAATGTAATCTCCATGGTCAAAAGTTAAAACAGCTACAAGATTGTTTCTGAGTATGATTAATCTGTGGTTGCCATGAGTTTCCACGTAACTGTTGATCGATGTTGTTGATGTACCTTTACATTCTGTGCAGGACTACTGGTATTTGTTGGCCTGTTGGGAACATTCTATCACGCCAACACAAATCTGAAGAAGAACATTACACAACGGGTAAGTTTGAGACTCTCTATGTCTAAAATTATCCAAACTGTGCAGTTACTTTTACAAGGTCCTCTCGTATTAATACATATTTATTCTAGTATTGTGATGTGCATTATCCTCAGATGATGGATAATGCAAATCTGCCTCATAATGATTTGTTCTTTTTCAATATTGATCAGTGCATGAAAATTTGTAAAGTGGAAAATGTAAAATATATAGAGTATAATTATGTCAATCTTGGTGTCTTACAACAGTTACAAGGTAGAAAAACAAAAAGTTAAACACTATTCCTACCATTGAGTTACATACAATGAATACAGAACAGGTGAAATCCAACTAGAGTATGATTGATGTAAAATTACACTTGTATTAGATAGAGACAGTCATTGACAAGTTTATAATTGCTGCAGATTATAAACACCATGCAGTTTTGGAATCCAATTTCTTTAAAAATATGAATTACCGGCTACAGCATCTGTTGTATATTATATTTCTAGGACAACAGGAGTTGGACAGACTCAGTGGGCTGTATGGCATGGATCATTACCTTCCTCTCTGCCAACATATTCCTCATCTACTACATGTTCGAAGACCAGTATCTGTATCGAAGGTGTGTACCTTGTTCATGGTAGAAATCTTTAACCAATTATATAAAACAATTTTGAAAATTGATCGCTACATGTTTAGCAAACACATGTAACAAAGGTAAATTGATACCTTTATTTGTACACATTTTTATTTATCTAACTTTATTTATTTGTATACTGTAGTGTTTAAATCAACAGTTTTTGTATGACTAATTTAACATGTTCTACATTTTTATCTGAACTGTAAAAATAAATTTGTTTTTATAACACACAGTGAGTTTTATTGTACAGCAATTTGAGCACAGTGGTTATTGCGCTTTAAAAATAAAAAATATTATGGTGTATTAGGTAAAAAATATTGCCCATTTGAACCAACCAGGCTGTTGAATCTCTTCATTCAGTTGTAACTAATTGAGTACTGGTAATAACATTGTTGTATTCACCAGGTACTGTAATAGACCCTTGTACATTGGCTGTTCCAGTCTCTACCTGTGTCTGCCAAAAGTAGGCGAAGTGAACCTTTGGCAACTGGTGTGGGTCGTTGGAATCACTGACTTTGTGATCAGATACGGAGCCATCATTCTGAAGGCTATGGTTGCAATGCTGCCCAGATTTGTAGTCCGGTATAAGAGGAAGGTATGCACAAAGATTTAACACATTTTGCTGAAGATTTATCACACTTAATGGTGATTAACGCATTAACCAAAATGTAATTGACATAGTTACATTCCCAAATATGTAATCATTGAGTGGTGATTTCAGGCAGCAGATGCATGGACATTTTAGGCTAGCGACTGTAAACAGCTGTCAAATATTATGTAATATGATTGATTGCTTGAAAAGGCAACCTTCATTTATGAATAAAAGTGTTTTGCTTAAGCTAACTTTATATTAATATTGTACGTAAAAGCCATCCGACTATGGCTAAGGCCCTCAGATTTTGTCAGAAAAATATAATTTCATATGTCCCCCAGACCTTGTATTTTATGAGAGGCTTTTTGAGAGCACATGGTATAAAAACACAACCAGTGGCTAAAACATGGGAATATAATATATTTATTCCTACCACATGGTGTCTAGTCGTCTACCGTCTACCTCTATCCTGTAATTTCCTACCCGTGGTGTTTGCATTGCGCCATTTTGTTTGCTTATTACAATCTTTCCGTGTACTATCTGCATCGGCAGTCTGTAGAAGGCGTGACGTGTTTGTGTGAACCAGAAAGTTATATAGTGATGTGTGTTTCTAGGGCAAGTACTACATGCTGATTGAGGTCGCATCGCAGTTTTATCGTGCGATCGTGCCCTCTGTGCCGTGGCTCTACTACTTCTATGACAACCGTGAGGGTGGGATCATGTGGTTCTCAGTCATTCTCATGGTTCTCTATGTTGTCTGCAAGGTGCGTATTAATAACCATTTCATTTGATTTATTTTGTATATTTTTTGCTGTGTGATTAGTAGAGCGCAATGGCTCAGGGGTAGAGCTTCAGACTCTCGACTACGACAACCCGGGTTCGAATCTTGTGCTGCGGTGTTAAAACCGTAGGCAAGTTTTTTTCACACTACATTGCTCCAGTTCACTCACCTGTGTAAATGAAGTACCTGGCTATAGACAGCGGTGGATATGTGTACGAGCAGCCTTCGCGCATTAATTTTAGCATATGGCTGGATGCTTCCCAGAGAAGCCAAGATGGTGTCTGAGTGAAGAGGTCTGTCAGGGAAGTAAAGTGTAATGTGCTTTGAACGGTCCCGAGGACTGAATGCTGTATAAGAACTTGCCTTTTTGCCTTTACTATGTATGGAAATGCCTTGATATATTTTGCTACATATGAAAATTCCTTGATATTGATAAATATCATTAGTTATCAAAACATATGAACGTTTATTTTTCTGATGTTAGAACTGTTTCTTTTAACTCATTATTCCATGTAATATGTAGTGTTCCATGAATGTTTACAGTTACTGTTTGGTTTAATATTATTTATTTTTTATTATACATTCTATAATGCTTATCTTTTACATCTTGTTATTTACTTTTTATTTTGTACCATTAATTACTATTTACATTGTGAAAGAAAACTTTAGAAAAGTCATGTTTATTTTCTTTTGCAGTCATTTAACCTGTGGCTAAAAGTGAGAGAGCTGTGGACTGCACTGAAGAAATTCAAGTCAAATGTTGTAAGTATTTGCTGTCAATTTAACACACCCAAATATTACGAAATATTCTCTAAAGAATATTGTATGGCATTGTTGCTATCTTATTTTGACTTGGCGTTTAGTTTGTATTGTTTTGATACATATGGAAATGCCTTTCCGATATTGATAATATACAATTAAACATAGGATTGTTACTTTTTAACTTACAGCTCCTTTCTGTATGCTTGCTGTTCAATGAATATGCAGTTAAATGTTTAATAGGCACAGTTAATGTTCATTCGTGACATTATCAATTTGGAATTTCCAAAAAAATTAAATGAAAATTTATATACACTGTATTGTTAATTGTGATTAATATAGTAATGTAATGATCAATGCCATTATATCTGTTTGTCTTTAGCAAGTCTCGCAATGGTTTTCTTGAGAAGTAAAACCCGTATTTGTATGTCTTTATTTCTGAATGTAGCATATCCTGATGTTAGATCCTCTGTGTGTTGCAGCGATATGGCACTGTTCCCAACAGGGAAGAACTCAATTTAGTGGAAAATAACTGCCCCATTTGCCAAGACAAACTCTCAGATCCAGTGCGACTGAGCTGTAAGGTAAGGCAGTAATATTTAGCAGCATTTGATTAAGTCATTTTATATAACAAATAGTCGATCGATCGCATTTACAGAGACAAATCTACAGTTATTTTATATACCTAATATATATATATATATATATATATAATTCAGTTGTGCGATGTAGATAAGATAAAACTTGAAAGGGGTGTCACTTTTGGTCCAAGAAAGGTGGAATATCACATGATCAACATACTAATTTTTCTACTAAGAAAATGGTCTGTTTACTAAGAAGTTCTTAGTAAACAGACCTAAGAACATTTACATTTTTCTGGGTGTTATAAACTATCTGGGTGACACTTGTCCATATGCACATTAAATGTAAAATCATCAGTGTCCAGCAAAATGCAAAGTACATATGGTATAAATACCATGGGCTGTAATAATCACCACAGGAGAGTTAACAAACCACCCGTGGTATTTATACCATAAATGCTTTGCGTTTCGCTCATAATGATGATTTTACATTTATCACGCATGCACAGAAATGTCACTCAGATAGTTTATAACGCCCGGAAAAATGTATGCACGACAGAAAGTAGTGTACTGCAATGTAAACAAACGGTTTTTCCTTGATTACTTAAATTTGAACAACTATCTGGTACTACTTCTTTAAAACACATCTGTGTAGTTAGTATGTTACAATAGATTATGTATAACTAGACTTGTGTGACTTTAACATACCAACCATGTCATCCTGCCTTTTAATTGTTTCCTATATAGAGATTTTAAGTCCATATTGAAAACACATCTTTTTAAGGCCACATTTGTGAACTACTTGTAGGGTATTTTATAATGAATTTATTTTAACTAATTCTGTGGCGATTGTTTTTACTTACTTTATTATTAAATTATTAATATATTTTATTATTTATTTATTATTGTACATGTGTATTTTATTTAATTATTGCTGATAAGTTTAGCTATCATTTAACTTTCGTCTTTACCTGCTAGTTTAACTGATTATGAATATTTTAAATATGTATGTGTTACTATGTATTTTACGCGCCTCTGAGTGAAAAAAAATCCGGATATAAGGCGCTTTACAAGTAAAAATCATTATTTTAATTAAGTATTTTAAACTATAAATTAGCAAGAAGTACTTGTGTTTGTGCGAACACTGTCTGGACCTGTCCTTACATCTGCAGCACATCTTCTGCGAGGATTGCATCACTCTGTGGTTTGACCGGGAACAGACATGTCCAATGTGTCGAGCCAGTATCGCTGACCGTCCCGTGTGGCAGGACGGGTCGACGGCCGGAGTGCCGCAAATCTTCTGATTGGCTGGAAAAAGGTAGGCCTATGTGAACTGATTAGGGCACTATCGCATCATTTTCTAAATTTGTACAATAGCCTATCAAGCACTCTCATCTACACAACCAGCATATCTAAATTCAATGCTAACTCCAGCAAGAAATTTCAGACAGCTACGCCCAACCATTAGTAACCCTCTTTACGTCCCTCGGGTGAAAACGAAAGCTGGGCTTTCTCGGTTGCCGCACCAATGGTATGGAATTCGCTTCCTGCCAGTGTTAAATAAGAAGATAATATAGTTTCAATCCGCCGATGTCTAACAACCTATCTCTTTAATGCTGCTTAGCCTCCTAGCTTCTTCATCCATCCATTGACGACTCATGCATTGCTTTCGAGTATGAGTTAGCTTAATCCCTTGGTTTTGTCGTGCCACTGAGCTTGATTTTCAAGGATGTTGGTGCAAAAGAAGTTATTATTATTATTATTTGAAGTGATTCATGGCAAACTGTAATCATTATAATTTCTGAAATTTAACCCCATACATTGACAAAATGTGTATATAAATTATAGTTTATGTCAATGCACAATAAATTGAGTCTTTCCAAAAGGCAATGTTTTTTCACCAGGAACATGATAAATTAATTGCAGCCAAGGAGCTCCATCTTTCTGCGTGTCCTGTTATGCACAGTGATGGCATTCATTGTATGATGGACATATTGTGTTTTGGCAGAAAAAGACAAGGAAATGTCACATTTTTATAAACAGCTAATTTAATCACATTTTGTATAACAAATCTGCAAATAATATTTCGTACATTTCACGTTGAATTTGGACTCTTAATATATTGCAATTTTATATAAAAGGTTTTACCAGAACCAATAAAACAGATGTACAATTCATACCACCTGCAGTACAGTCACTTCTGCAATGTAAATGAATCTCCTCTGAGATGCAGAGGTCCATTTTCTTGTTTCTGTGTTGATTTACTTCTTTCTTGTATACTAACTGACAACACATGAAAAGACTATTATAGTTATTTAAAGTTAGTTACTTTATAATGGAGAAATTGAATGGTCAGCCATTGTTCACATAAAGTCCTTCAATTTATCAATAATGCTCAGCTGCATGCAGGAGAGAGAGGGAGAGGGAGAGGGAGAGAGAGAGGGGGGTGGGCTATAGCCAGTGTCCATTTAATAAAGAACGACTAATTTCACCACACAGCAATATTTTGTGTTTTTGTTTTAGATCTACTTGATATACTCCCCGATGTGATACCACGTTGACATTCGGTGCACAACGTGCTTTCATCTGTGATGATGGCAAAACACAGCCGCAATGCTCACTCCTACTGGTGCAAATGTGACACTATGGTAGACTGCAGTTGGGCAAACTTAGCACGTTCCCCTGTTACTCAGATGCTTCAAGTCATAACTTTTGTATGTTCATTGTGTCACTGAGGCAAGGGGTTGAGATCCCAATACAAACCATACGTTATTTGATGGTATTAACTTAATTGCCCCATCAAGGTATCCATATTCTCCATGTTGTAAGGTGTAATAGGTCGTTCATTATTTTTAACATTTACCCCTTCTGAACGATTATAATATGATGTTGGTAATTTTCCAAATTGAAATTCATATGTTGCTATGAAATGATGTCATGACATCAACATGTAATGTCAACCAACGTAATAGTGATTACAAGTTTCTGCTTACAGTAACAGTGGTACAATTTGTACAATATCGTAACAGTCGTAACAGTATATGATGTTAATCACCTTCACTGTGAAACCAGTTTCATGTGGCAATACAGTTCACTATTTGAGAGCAAACCATTAACTAGCAAGACTGCTAGCATACTAGCTGCAAACCATTAACTATCACCATTAACTATAAATACTGCAGAATCTACTAGATGCGCCCAGCTGTGAGAAGTCGACAAATGTAATTGTATTGTGTGTGAAAAAGTATTGAAATGCCATGAGCAGTATTTCGTTTTGTGTTGGGTGCAAAATTGTCACTTGCGCTACGACGGTATAAACGCACTCTATTTGTGTTGGGAGCAAATCTAATACTGGAAGACATAGCTCACGTTTATCCAGCTTTGGCTGTAGTTTGTTTTCTGCCTCAAAGCTATGTACATAGATGTTC
The DNA here is from genome assembly GCA_964017155.1 of Oasisia sp. SBJ-2009. Lineage (NCBI taxonomy): Eukaryota > Metazoa > Annelida > Polychaeta > Sabellida > Siboglinidae > Oasisia > Oasisia sp. SBJ-2009. The sequence goes on from OZ024865.1 coordinate 34,702,714, forward strand.
TGGTTACGGCAGTGATATCTGCGATATTAGTGTTTTATATGTGTACATTTGTGGACGCATTGCCAAGATGGGCTTTTAGCCGCGCACAGCACTTGTTGTTATCTTATTACGTTAACAGCACTGAGGTGTGTTATGAGTAAGGGAGTGGTCATAATTTATCGGATGGAGTCATTTGTGGACTTCGTTTTTTTTATGCAGAAGTGGGTCAGTTTGTAGTGCACACAAATCTAAGAACAATAGTTTATTTTTACAGATGTATAAATCTAAGGCCTGATTTCAGTGCACATGATTGGAGGGTGGTTCAAATTGTATTTTTGTGTGTGTTAGATTTAAAATGGCGGTGTTCCCCATCCAGTGATAAATAATGAATGCTCCCTTCCAATGTAGGAGTGCAATATATGTAATAACCACGAGTAAGCACATTCCGAAGGCCGTCATCTATGATTTTAAAACAACTCTGCAGCTAGATTACATTTTTACCAGTAACATTTTATATAGATTGTATATAATGTGTCCTCGCTATGGTTTATGTTTATTCAGTTACATAACTTTTGAAAGGTGTCTTGTTTAGTTTTCTTACTATCATAGCTAAGGCTTGTCAAATTGACGGTTTATCCACGAACTGTGTATATATCCAAGAACCTTGTACATAAACATGTCGTGTTAATGATTAAAACGTGTTTGTTTGTTCATACATGTGTTTACCGGTTGTTTCATTGTTATTGCAATGTTTGGTCTGTCACACATCGCGCTCTTGAATGTCCAGATATGCTCCTAACATGTGAACACCTTGACCTAAAACACGAATGATTGACCTCCCCCCCCCCCCCCCCCCCCCCCCGATAGCGGAATACACCAACCTAATACGGATGACAACAGAAGAATTCTATCCCGTGCAGTTGAATATCCTATCTTCCCGACTTCAGAAGAAACAGTATTATTTAATGTGCGAGGCAGTAAATGAACTATAGCGTTTCTGGTCTGTCTTTGGCTGAGGTTTGCTCCTTCATCGTACCTGCCTTCCTTACATCCTTCCCATTCTCCTTTCCTACTTCCTGCATTGCTTAATTTTGTCGCTCGCCAAGCAGACATGGGGTCAAACACATTTAAATGTATTTAAATACAAATATTTTCGAGGTATTCAAATACAAATGCTTTTAAATGCAAATGTATTTAAATACAAATACATTGAAAAGTATTTCAAATACTTTTCATTTTCAGGGTACATTACTATATAGGTATAAGAAACAAAACGATATATCAGAGTTTGAGACATCTAGTTTATTGCCATTGTCTAAGTTGTCTGGTTACATTCAGTAATGGGATAGAGCAAAGTCCTGCTGCAAGGCTAAATGAATGCAATAGCAATCATAAAACTGGTGTGTATATATATATATAATTATGTATACATTATAAGAGATCCTCTTTTTTGCCTTACTTACGTCATTCTTTCTTTCTCTCATACTTTGATATCGCTACTGCAGTCCTCAACATATTCTATGCTAACCTTTACAAGAGTTATGATTGTTGTGTAACTTGATAACCTAGCAGAACTCTGACGCTGGCCATATGATGGTGCCAGCGAGAAACATGTTATCTGCCTTCTTCTACAGCCCACATGTAGGTCTTACGTCGTACTTGTGTGAGTTGGCTATATTAATACCTCTTTGGTTGGCAATCAAGATGCACAACATTTAGAAAGAAACAATTCATATTCCTGCTTATGTACATGTATATATATACATATATATACTTATATATATATATATATATACAAGTAGTAGTTCAATGCATTTCTAAATTATCATAAAACCAGCTAAACTTATTAAAATTGGAATCAATGTGTGTGCACACTACATGTAGTGTTTGCATAAGGAACACCAGCAGGGTATGAACCTGCCACACACAACACTGAACCGACATTACCCTAAACTATGCAAGTGAACAAAATGGTTTAGAGAAACACTTGACAGGGCTTTTGTGTTAAAACAGTATTTTTATGTTTGCATTGTTCTAAGTATTTATTTACATATTGTTTTGAAATAATGGTCAAATAAAAACAAATTCTTCTTCTTATATAATGAAAAGGAAAATATGTAAGTTTAAGATATGTTCGATATTTTTATGTGTCATAGTGTTAGTTGTTTTTTAGTGGTGCAGATCAGGCAGGACACTCGTGGTGCAGACCAGGCTGGACACTCGTGGTGCAGATCAGGCTGGACACTCGTGGTGCAGATCAGGCTGGACACTCGTGGTGCAGATCAGGCAGGACACTCGTGGTGCAGATCAGGCAGCCCAGCAAACAACGACCCGTGATTTCACGTGTTCAGTAAGTGAATTCACGAGTTCAACTGGCTCAATTCACGTGTTTTCGGTACGTGAATTCACGGGATTCTGTCGACAAATTTGGTGTGTCGACACGTGTTTACTGCTCGTGAAATCACGAGTTTTTCCATTCGTGAAAAACACGTGTTTTCTGCACGTGTATTCACCTGATTGCCGTACGTGAATTCACGGGATTCTGTCGACAAATTTGGTGTGTCGACACGTGTTTACTGCTCGTGAAATCACGAGTTTTTCCATTCGTGAAAAACACGTGTTTTCTGCACGTGTATTCACCTGATTGCCGTACGTGAATTCACGGGATTCTGTCGACAAATTTGGTGTGTCGACACGTGTTTACTGCTCGTGAAATCACGAGTTTTTCCATTCGTGAAAAACACGTGTTTTCTGCACGTGTATTCACTTGATTGCCGTACGTGAATTCACGCGATTCTGTCAACAAATTTGGTGTGTCGACACGTGTTTACTGCTCGTGAAATCACGAGTTTTTCCATTCGTGAGAATCACGTGTTTTCTGTACGTGTATTCACCTGATTGTCGTACGTGAATTCACGGGATTCTATGAACACATTTGGTGTATCGACACGTGATTACGTCACTAAAATCACGTGTTTCTGTACGTGTATTCACCCGATTGTCGTACGTGAATTCACAGGATTCTATGAACACATTTGGTGTGTAGACACGGTCCGACGCAGAAGTCAACTGATACCTAGTATAGATTAAGACAGACCAACTCGTTGGACACAACAATTTTTATTTAAAGCAAATAATAGCGTATAATAGTTAAACATCACGTCCTCAGTGTGCCTAGCCAACTAAAATAGTCTACAAATAACTTTAAAACATGCACCTAACAACCAGGCTGCCATCAACTCTCATCTACACTAACAGTAGGGGAAGTCCAGAAGGGGTGTAGCCATATTATTCGCCGCTCGCATCACTGTCGACAACTACGTCATGGCCTAGGTCGAGTTCGCCACCACCTTGCAAGTCCGCTGCCACCTGCAAGTAACATATACGTTCAAATAATGTATTTAGTCATTTGGGAAACTAAAATTTCTGTCTGATATGATGAATCACGCATTTCTTTGACATCATGGTCAAGACGAATAATTCTAGCCATAAATCGTACCATTTGGTCAACTTTCAATTAATTAATTTTTAATTAAAATCTGGCGTATGTTCAATTGGGAATTAACACAGCAAGGCTTATTTGTATTTACCCAGAATAAAAAAAGATACACACACATATCCATATACACACACGCGCGCGCGCACACACACACCACTTTTGATATACGATTAACTATGAGTTATTAGCTAAATTTGAGATAGGTATAGCTGAAACATGTATTGGGGAATTCATATTATGTCTCTAAAATGTCTATTGTGTATCTACCTTAACGTCTTTCCTTTTTGAATAAGACTTCAGTACTTCTGCTGTGTCTCTGAACAAATCCCCACTGGCTATGTCGAGCCGTCGGCCGGCTCCTATAACAGAAGAACAAAGTTGCATTACAGATTGGAAGAATCACTTTCAATGTTATGCTAAACACGTAGGCGTGGTTGAAATGCCCCCCCCCCCCAAGCATGCCACTATGTTCAAGTCCCTCGACAGATTTCTTACGCTTTGTATGAAGTTAGCTGAAGTAAGCTCTAAACTGATTTCGCCGTACCACCGATATGTACAGTGCATACACCTCCTCCACTCGCGACAGAACCCACGAGCTTCAAGAATCACATATAACCACTCTTCCAACCATTCTGTAGAGCCGCTGATCTTGATGAGCATGGCGTGGACATTGAAATAGTTTACACATTTATTTAAGATTTTTTATTTCAGGCTGTGTGAGAGTTCAGTTCCCTGAGCAACACGTTGAATCCCTGGGGAGAGATTTAGTATGGGGTAAATACGTCACGTGAAGAATGTATCAATACAGAAAACTGTACCTACAATTTCCATATTAAATGTGCACATACATGGAGATTGTTGCTATCGGTTTTTATTAGTTTTTACAAAACTTATATTTATGTGAATGTTATAACTATTCGATAAAACTCACAATTGTACATATGATATTTGTAGTGTATTTATACCCTATTTTTAAAAATTAATTTAATAACATATTCAGAAAATATCACGACTTATTTATTCATTTATTTTATTTATTTATTTGTATTACCCACTTATTTATTCTTTTATTTGTACCCCATAATTGCTGTAATGGCATTTTATGTATTGCACTCAAGCCCATGTATTTCTATTCGCATAATGTTTACTTATGACCTGAACCAGTATCCGTTTATATAAACACACTATGCATACTCACTCGTTATACATGTGTACAGCGTCAGCGACACGAAGCATCGTTTTGTTTTATTCGTTGTGACGCCATTCAGGATGACCCGGCGTGACTGGCCACGAGCACTAAATAAATTTAGGACCTGCAGCACAGCCAGTTTTTCAAACATCGTTCTCACGATATTCCTGCTTTTCGTACTGGTGCCTGGCTGCACAGTCAGAAAATTTACCTAAACGAAGAGAAGGCAAAACATCATCCATCATAATTATCAGGTCCACATATAGCATGTGCGCATTAAAAACAGATTTTACATAAATTATAATCAAATAGCATGCACGTACTACATAATATTATCATCCTCGCGCGCCTGGCACATCCCTATATAACTTCAGGTGATTTCAGCCACACGCGACTCCATAAAAATGACTACATACTTAAGAAAATAACAAAAATATACTTTTTATTACTGATGTATAAGGCTATTCCTTCGGGGGTTGCATTAGGTCGTGAAGCTTGCCTCCATCGCAAAGGTGTCCGCTCATCTATGTCCTGGAGCTGTGAGCCTGTTCTTAATAGAAACACAATAATAAATCCAATAACATGATTTAAGATTACTTAATTGCCTATACCCTCATAAATTCTAATTTCCCATTTACCTTTGTGTAATTGGCAACGGTTTGTCTTTACTTTATATGGTAAAGTTATTGTGCAAATAATATACACACACACACACACACACACACACACACACACACACACACACACACACACACACACACACACACACACACACACACACACACACACACACACACACACACACACACACACACACACACACACACACACACACACACACACACACACACACACACACACACACACACACACACACACACACACACACACACACACACACACACACACACACACACACACACACACACACACACACACACACACACACACACACACACACACATATATCATAAAGTCATGCCACAAATATATCTTTGTTAAGCTAGAAATGTACAAAGGTTTACCACAAAATAAATGATTAAATAAACGTACCTTCTCCACTTTAAGTCCTTGTAACTGTCAATGTTGTCGAGAGGCAGGGAAACAGGTCACCTTCAGTGTTCCTGGCCTGCTCTTAAATGACTAGCAGATGGTGTCACTAGGGATGTAATCACTGAAGCCTCTCCATGGGTATCATTAGGCTAGGCTAAATTTAAGGACCCTGGAGTTCATTGACAGTTCAATCCAAATTTAACTATGCGAGAAAAAGGCTTTGGTGTAGTTTTCTTACAAAATATATACTAATATTGTATTTAATATATTTTCACAAACTGGAATTTCTTTGGGTGTTCGAACTGTTTCTTCTAAAGATTAGTTTTTTTCATATTTGTTTTTAAAAACACTTATTTTCAGAGAATATTATGTAGGTACACCCTTCGCTGTGTTTCGCTTCGTTGTGTGTCGCTGTGTTACCCTACCCAGAGGCCACCCGCCTTATACGGGCACTTTAGATGTGGTATAGCGCCAGCTGTGTGTAGCCTAGCTTCAGGTGTCTTTTGATCGTTGTATGTATGTATGTATATATGTATGTATATATATATTGTACATATGGTGTATTTAATGTGTTGCTGTGATAATATGGCTTATTACTACTGAAAGGCATTCGATTTATATGTGTAGTAAACATGAAATAATTTAATCCAAGCGTAATGTAATGTCACAGAAGTAGAACTTTCAAGCTGGTCGCCCAACTTTAAATAACATAAAACTGTATTTCAAAGAGGTGAAAGTGAATTGAATTTGTGTTCTCTAAAACACTTAAATTACTGAAGGTTGATTTGTAACCTGCAACTTGTTTTATAATCAAAGTCAAACTAAACTACTGAACAGCACACGCCTGAAACAATCTACACACTGCCCATTTGTGAGGGTAATTATCCTCCACTGCAGCTGTGAAAAGCACCCTCCTGGGAGAACGCAAATTAAACGCACGCATTGATGTCAGCAGGAGACGCAAAAGCAATAAACTTACCACTGCAATAATGACAAGAGCATGTCATTCGATCCACTAAGTTGGATAATGCATATAGGGAGAGACTGTTGTGATATGATAGTTTTCCTCACTGAGCAACATCGCAGGACTTGGGTTGTGTTCTCCTTTCTTTGCTGCTTTGTACCAGTAATAATTCGATAAGTTTTATCAGTATTAATGTGTGTGTGTTCGTGCGTGCGTGCTTGTGCGCGTGCGTGCGTGCAACATATGTCTTTGTTTAAATTATTTGCCTGCGTTACATTTGTACATTAGTTTCTTCTGTGTATTTAATATGTAGGAAACATAATATATTAGAATACACAACTGCTGAACGGAAATACACGTGATTCCTTTTCCCTACCCTACTCCCAAAAACAGAACCACCAATCAAAAAACACGAAATTCGTTGTGTGTACATTTAATAACTGTTTTAACAAAAATTTAATATATGAAGTACATTGCTTTGATACAGCACTCGTGTATGAGTAACTTGTATAAATGTATTTCCAGATTAACAGTCCACAATGACAATACTTTCATCATTAGGCCTATGTTAAATAGCTAGTGCGTAAACAATCATGTCTCGCTCGTAACCATAGCAAGGAACAATGATTTCCCCATGAATCTATTTATCGTTGAGAAGTTGAAGCAAACCAGGCACAAACAGCACGACAGTTATGTTTGTTTATCTGTTTGAAGGTACGAAACATTGTTAAAATAATTACTTACTGGAAGGTTGACAGTTGAACTATATCTAACGTCCCAACCATCTAGATGTTGGTGAGATCTATATCTGGCAGAAATGTAACACACCGGAATGGCTGTGTTAGAAATGACAGTGTTTTCCTTCTACATGATGTTACGATTGGAATACTCACATCCTTAAATCGTCTGGCATCCTCACAAGACGTCACATGGCCGATATTATCGACAATGATTGCAGTTGTTGCATTGAAGGTACCGCCTTCTAATGTCTTCCTTTTCCTATCCAGTTTGTCCATTGCAAATATACGTTGATTGTGAGACATATTTTTTGTTCTCCGGAATGTCTTGCTCTATCTGTTGCATGATGGTGGCACATTGTGACGTTAGCTGACGTTTAAGAGTGTTATAATTGATTCCTGTACCAAGTCTTTTATTCAATGTGATCAATGCTTTAATTGCTCCGTGTCTGGTTTTACACATGATATGCAGTGGCAATGCCCAGAGGGGTGACTATTCCTGAAACATGTTGTATGAGTTGCTGGAACACTAGGAGTTTTTATTTTGTGTTGGTTCATCAACTGATATCCGTCCTGAGCTGTGAGCCTCTTCGTCCCCCTGTGGTAATAATCGTGTTTTCGTGCAGAGAAGCATGGCAGTGAAGTTGAAGAGAGATATTGGAACCATCTTTTAAGCAGCAGCGAACGATACCTCGGTTGTCTGTTCACGTCTTCTCTCTCTCCTGCACATATCAATACATGATTGTCTGGCTCCAAAATCCTGAACCTATCAAGAGCATCATCTAGGGGTACATATGATGCGCAAATGAACCCAAAACCGCAACTTTCGTTTAAAAAAAAATGCGCTTGCCGAACCTTTGTTACTCGTACCGCTAGAACCGTACCAGTTTCCCCAGTTAGACACGTGAATGAACTCGTGAATTAACGTGAAAACTCGTACCGCTAGAACCGTACCAATGTCCCCAGTTAGACACGTGTATGAACACGTGAATTCGCGTGAATACTCGTACCGCTAGAACCGTACCAGTTCCCCCAGTTAGACACGTGTATGAACACGCGAATTAACGTGAATACTCGTACCGCTAGAAGCGTACCAGTTCCCCCAGTTAGACACGTGAATGAACTCGTGAATTAACGTGAATACTCGTACCGCTAGAACCGTACCAGTTTCCCAAGTCACACACGTGAATGAACCCGTGAATTAACGTGAATACTCGTACCGCTAGAACCGTACAAGTTTCCTAAGTCACACACGTGAATAAACCCGTGAATACTCGTACCGCTAGAACCGTACCACTTTCCCCAGTTAGACACGTGAATGAACACGTGAATTCGCGTGAATACTCGTACCGCTAGAACCGTACCAGTTCCCCCAGTCAGACACGTGAATGAACTCGTGAATTAACGTGAATACTCGTACCGCTAGAACCGTACCAGTTCCCCCAGTCAGACACGTGAATGAACTCGTGAATTAACGTGAATACTCGTACCGCTAGAAGCGTACCAGTTCCCCCAGTCAGACACGTGAATGAACTCGTGAATTAACGTGAATACTCGTACCGCTAGAACCGTACCAGTTCCCCCAGTCAGACACGTGAATGAACTCGTGAATTATCGTGAATACTCGTACCGCTAGAAGCGTACCAGTTCCCCCAGTCAGACACGTGAATGAACTCGTGAATTAACGTGAATACTCGTACCGCTAGAAGCGTACCAGTTCCCCCAGTCAGACACGTGAATGAACTCGTGAATTAACGTGAATACTCGTACCGCTAGAACCGTACCAGTTCCCCCAGTCAGGCACGTGAATGAACTCGTGAATTAACGTGAATACTCGTACCGCTAGAACCGTGCCAGTTTCCCCAGTTAGACACGTGAATGAACACGTGAATTCGCGTGAATACTCGTACCGCTAGAACCGTGCCAGTTTCCCTAGTTAGACACGTGAATGAACACGTGAATTAACGTGAATACTCGTTCCGCTAGAACCGTACCAGTTTCCCCAGTTAGACACGTGAATGAACTCGTGAATTGATGTGAATACTCGTACCGCTAGAACCGTACCAGTTTCCCCAGTTAGACACGTGTATGAACACGTGAATTCGCGTGAATACTCGTACCACTAAAACCGTACCAGTTTCCCCAGTTAGACACGTGTATGAACACGTGAATTCGCGTGAATACTCGTACCGCTAGAACCGTACCGGTTTCCCCAGTTAGACACGTGTATGAACACGTGAATTCGCGTGAATACTCGTACCACTAGAACCGTACCAGTTCCCCCAGTCAGACACGTGAATGAACTCGTGAATTAACGTGAATACTCGTACCGCTAGAACCGTACCAGTTTCCCCAGTTAGACACGTGAATGAACACGTGAATTCGCGTGAATACTCGTACCGCTAGAACCGTGCCAGTTTCCCTAGTTAGACACGTGAATGAACACGTGAATTAACGTGAATACTCGTTCCGCTAGAACCGTACCAGTTTCCCCAGTTAGACACGTGAATGAACTCGTGAATTGACGTGAATACTCGTACCGCTAGAACCGTACCAGTTTCCGCAGTTAGACACGTGTATGAACACGTGAATTCGCGTGAATACTCGTACCACTAAAACCGTACCAGTTTCCCCAGTTAGACACGTGTATGAACACGTGAATTCGCGTGAATACTCGTACCGCTAGAACCGTACCGGTTTCCCCAGTTAGACACGTGTATGAACACGTGAATTCGCGTGAATACTCGTACCACTAGAACCGTACCAGTTTCCCCAGTTAGACACGTGTATGAACACGTGAATTCGCGTGAATACTCGTACGGATAGAACCGTACCAGTTTCCCCAGTTAAACACGTGACAGATCACGTGAATTCACGTGAAGACACGTACCAGTGAAACCGCACCAGTTCTGACCCAGTACGACACGTGTCAAACTCGTGACAACAGACAGAACACGTGTATTCACGTGAATACACATGAAAACACGTACTGGTGGAGCGGTACCAATTATGAACCAGTATGACACGTGTCAACTGGTTCAGAAATGGTTCCTTGTTTGCTGGGAGGACACTCGTGGTGCAGATCAGGCAGGACACTCGTGGTGCAGATCAGGCAGGACAATCGTGGTGCAGATCAGACAGGACACTCGTGGTGCAGATCAGGCAGGATACTCGTGCTGTCTCAATGAGGTACCACAACTAGGGTCTGTGTGCCGTCTTTTACGTATTCTTGACGTGTGTAAAATGCGGCACTGTTTTCCAAACATTTTGTGGAACGCTTGTTTAAATCATCCTACAATCAGCTGTTGAACTCGCATGACTCCGAAGCCTCACACATAACTAAATATGGATACAGTCTGACATGTCCGTCAATGTGAAGGTATAATATGTACATTAATGAACATTTACAACCGATGGAACGTCGACTGGTGGCCCGACGACAGGTTTGCTTGCTCGATACCGGAAAGGATGTTTAAAATCATCTATAGCTCACCGTATGCATCACACGAGAGTACTACGTCTTCAGACATAGTTAAATATTGATATCGTATAACATATGTCCGCCAATATGAAAGCATAATATATACATTACACATTAATGTACATTTACAGTCGATGAAACGTCGCGGGACGTTCGATTGAATTCAGTGCTAAGATGGCGTTGTTTTGGCTGTTCTGTCTATTGAACATACGGCATGATGTTCTGTCTATTGCCCACGCATACGGCATGCCAACATACAAACTCTCGCTCGCTACGCGCCTGGGGCCTGTTTCATAGCGGCTATACTTACGGCGTCGTAGCGGGCGATAACCCGTCGTAAGCCTAAGACGTCGTCAAGTTACGCTAGTTGCGTTTCATGAGTCTGCTCCATAGTTGCACTTAGCTGCACCATGTATTTAGTAGGCGTAACTTTACGCTGGTTGAAATATTTACGGTATGCTCCCGAAGTTGAAAATGTACGGTATGCTCCCGACACGCCCACTCTCAACATTATTATTTTTAATGTATACACTGGATATCCTTTAAATTCATCATAGCTTCCCATTTGCTATACGAACGACAAATGCACAGCTAGAAAGAAAAAAGGATGCTCAGACACATCACAAATACAGGGATTCCCCACCGCGACGTAAGGGGGTCAATGACAATGCTACTGGCGCGAATGCTAAATTGGTCTCATGAAACCGGCCGTACGCTGCATTGTCTATTCGCTGTTAGCTACGACCAGTAGACCGCGTAATTGCGCGTAAAGTTATACGGCTTCATGAAACTGGCCCCTGCACGGTAAATAGCTAATTGAGGATGATTTAAACAAGCGTTCAGCAAAACATGCAAATAAATCCACGTTAGTCGCTGGAGGCGCTGAGACGCAACTACGGTCTCAGCGTATAAGCGCCTCTAGCGACTAACGTGGATTTGTGGAAGCCCATTGTTGACACAGCCTGGGCCCAGTTTCATGGAGCGTACTTAAGACGTCGTAGCGGGCGATAACCCGTCGTAAACCTAAAACATCGTAATTTGACGTAAAGTTACGCTAGTTGCGTTTCACGAGTCTGCTCCATATAGTCACATTTAGCTGCACCATGTATTTAGTTGGTGTAACTTTACGCGTGTTGAAATATTTACAGTATGCTCCCGAAGTTGAAATATGTAATGGTATGCTGCCGACACGCCCACTCACAACATTATTATTTTTAATGTATACACTGGATATCCTTTACATTCATCATAGCTTCCCATTTGCTATACGAACGATAAAGGCTGCAGCTAGAGAGAAAAAGGTTGTTCAGAAACAGCACAAATACAGGGATTCCCCACCGCGACCTCTCATGAAACCGGCAACGATTTACCTGACAATATCCACTCCACAGTCCGTCTGTTTGCAGATGACTGTGTCCTGTACAGAGAAATTAACAACCAATCAGATTCACAAGAACTACAGAAAGACCTAGACGAACTAACTAAATGGGAACATGACTGGCAAATGAACCTTAACCCTGACAAATGCTTTGTGATGAGACTAACTCATGCAAGAAATATAAAACAATTTGATTACACCCTAGGAAACACAACACTACACGAAACAGACAGCCACTCATACCTAGGAATATGCATAACAAAAGACTTAAACTGGAACAAACATATACATCAGATAACAGCCTCAGCAAACCGCACCCTAGCATTCATCAGACGCAACCTCCACTCATGCCCCATACACATCAAAACAATAGCCTACACAACCCTAGTCAGACCACTCTTAGAATATTCATCTTCAGTATGGGATCCCCACACCCAAACCCTTATAAACGAAATCGAAATGGTTCAAAGACGCGCAGCCCGTTTCTGTCTCAACGACTATACATCTAGAGAAGTGGGCTGTGTGTCAGAAATGCTATACCAATTAAAACTACATCAATTAAAAACCAGACGAACAAACAGACGCCTCACCATACTCCACAAAGCCATCTATGGACACCTATCCTTGCCTGTCAATAACCTCCTCCAGCCCGTACAACGCCTATCAAGACATTTAAACAATAAAGCTTTCAACACCATCCATGCCAGCAAGAACTGCTATAAATATTCATATTTCCCTAGAACAATAAGAGACTGGAATTCCCTGCCAGATGCAATAGTTAACATTTCTAAACCACAACATTTCAAACAAGCTTTAATACACGACTAAAAACCCAACAGCATGCGCACCCAACCCTGACCGTTTGACTCCACCAGGAGTGTTGGCCAGTATTCCAACAAGACAAGACAAGGCTGTAAGCTGCATTGACTATTCGCTGTTAGCTGCGACCAGGGGCGTCGATCCGGTTTTAAAAGTGGGGGGGGGGGGGGACGGGGGACCAATTTATATGGTCATATATGTATGCATAATATATAAATATATATATTAAAATATGTCATATATATATATATATGACCTGAAATACACATAAGTATTTTTTTTAAATATAAAACAATTCATTGTTGGTCTGGTGTTAATTCAAAACTAAAAAAGCTAGTTTATTATGCTATTTATAATAGTTATGTTGGCAACATATATTTTACCCAGTGGCTCCTCGCCTAATCTATAGAGCTGTATAGGATATGATGGGTATTGGAATCTGCTGCGCATTGCTATGTTTATGTCGCGAAAGAGAGTCACTGAATGTGTGTGGAAAATGGCAATGCCCTTTAATAACATACGAAGTAGTTATAATGTAAATATAGTAAAGACAATGGGCATTGTCGTCAACCGAGATAGCAAAAGGCAATTCCCGTCATAAGTAAAGATGACTCATAAATAGCTGTCGATGGGAATGCCAATAATTAACTATCTAAGCGAAAAACATGTGGGGCCCAGAAACCACCCAAAACAACCCCACACAAGGCGCAGCAGGATCCAACACAAAATTGTTACTGGGCCTGGCTCAGCCAGTCTTGCATATAGCAGACTTAGCCTCCTGTGATCAGTTCGGACCATTCTCGCATTAAAACCTCAAAAGTCTCTTTTTGGAACAAAAGATGAGAATGTTGCATGAATGCAGCAAACCCGACTCTGACTCACAGGGATAGCCATAGAAATAAGACTGCATGTGATGTTTGCACACCGAAAAGGCACCTGTAGATAGGAAGAAGGATAAAATTCAACGTCATAACTTCCGGCTCAAAGCTGAAAAGCATGAACGGAGATAACATCTCACCTTCCTTGTACCACCTTCAAGTGCTAAACATACACAACAGCACTGCATATATAGTATGCCAAAAATAATGCATACATCCAATATGACAGGAAGGAAACAGCCAAGGGGTGACCCAGCGCGTAAATAACTCCCGGCCAAAAGCTGAGCACACACTAGGGCCCCCTAACTTGGCCCTCCCTCATCTCAAATGTTGTATCCATGTTGTAAATACTTAGTATAATGTAATTATGCATAAATTAATATAGAACTATGTATATACGTGCATGCAAATAATGCAGATAGACATATAGTTCAAATGTAATCCACCAATGCAACCTAAGTTCAACAATACATATAAATGATACAGATAATTCCTGTAAAGATACCTGAATAGGGATCAACCTCCCAATACAAGGGTTGTGGGATTGCAATTCAAAGTCACCACATTTACCTGAATTGTTTCGGAAGAAGTAATCCGGATAAAATTGTTGAATGCATAAGACTTCCAGCAGCCCAATTTTTTTGGATTTGGGAGTCATATACCATGCACACTTTGCTAAGGATCACTATTTAAGGCGGTATTATATTGTACGGCATGTGTATAAAAAAAACGGCATGCATTCAAGGACTTGCTTTTTTCCTGAATTACATTGATATATACCAAATGTGAACAATAGGTAACACGCGTTCTGTCATCAAAGAAGCAAAGGTTTTCCCCATACCCCCAGAAATGGAGTTTTCAGAAAGTTACTCCAAGTCATGAAAATGTCCCAAACAGTTCAACTGTCAGTAGCTTCTGTATGAGTATGACCCACGTGATCACCGCCTTCCAATGAGTCTCAGGGTGGCTGCCATCTCCAGATTGTTCCATTACAAACATTGTGTAATCCTAAGCAAATTTTTAGTAGAGTAGTAACCCCGGGCTCCACAGACACTACAAGCATGTCTGAAACTGCATCGTTCATGGGTACATCTGCCAGATTTGTTCCAACTAAAACACAGGCGTGGTCCTGTAAGCTGCAATCGAGATGATGCTGTTTTATGTTGCAACACCATGGACAGCATCCATGGCAAGGTCCTAGTTCGTGGTCTGTAATGGCAGTGACAGCGTCAAAGCATGGATCCGTAGAAAGGTTTCAACATAGGTGCGCCATGCCATGTCGCCATGACGTTTTTGCATCTCCATGAGCTGCAACATGTAGGTCAACATGGTTGGTGCTTCGGCTGGGTAGCGCTTGCCATACACACTGGTGTACGTGCATTTTATGCACGTAGCCAAAAAGCCATGGTGGTGATCGGTGTCACCCTGTCTAGGGTCCTCGGTGGCAGTGGGCTGTGCAGGTCGGGAGAGCAGGACACGGTTGGTTCTGTAGTAGCTGTCAGTGACCCCAGATCAATGAATTCGTGGGCCCAGATCATCGTTTTGATTTTTAGGTCCAGCGTCACTCCCAATATCAGGGAGTCATGGCTGACTCATTTTGTATGGGCCCGAGCTGGGTTGTTCCTGACAACTGTTGGAGGACGCTGTCCAACATGGCTTGAAAATCGGTGTCCTGGCCACTGTTCGATGGACCTGGTTGTTGCACAGATACAGGGGTGGCACCGAAGCAGGAGTGGTAACCAGAGGGGAACGGACGTCACTGCTGCGAGCCTCCGCCAGTAGGGCTTGAGGTACCTGCAGTTGGCGCTGCAGGTCACGAATGATGGTGCGAAAATGGCGGGCACAGTGCCAAGGTCCGAGCTGTCCGACAAGTCCAAGCTGTCTGACGAATCAACTATATCAGTCTCGCAAGCATCCGTGTTGGCTTCGTGGAGCATCAGCGTGTAGGTGGAGGGCCGCCTTTCCTCCCATGTTTTACCACAGGCATTGCTGAAATAGGAAAGCATAGCAGCGCAGTATTTCGTTCATACAAAATAAATATGAACATCTGGGATAGATCCAGTCACAATGCCGTGATATCAGCCTGTGACAGGTAGCATACACATATGTATGGCCTTGGCATAATCACCTGAGACAAGAAATTGGCATAGTGAATCCAATACAGTTGAATACACTGTATTAACCTCAGCTAATAGAAGTGTGCAGCAACAGCGCACCTACAAAAGGTATAGAACACACATGAATATAAGTAGGTCAACACAGCAATGTAATGCGACCTACTATCACATTCCAATATGTGTTACACAGCAACACCTGTTTCCATATAACAAGATGACATGTGCGCAAGGAACCCTATTTGTGTGGGACATCACCAAGCCTGTACATAATAGAAGGTAAGACCTTGGTTGTGGAGATTCATCCTCACCGCCCATGGTCCGACAGCAGTGGACGTCCAAAAGGAAAACCTGTTGATGAAATCAGGCTCGAAAGCGCACAGTTATGGGTGTGGAACACATCAACAGCACCCCGGGCCGACCACTTGTGCAAGCCCAACAATACACGTATGGTCTCCAACAGCCCGTTCATGCATACTGGCTTAAACGCATGTATGGGTGTGGAAAATCATCATCGCCCTGGGCCGACCACATAGCACACCCGACAGTAATTATGTGGTCTACAACAGCCTGTTCAATGCATACAGGCACGAACGCAAATATGGGAGTGGAACAGACATCTCCCTAGGCCGACCATAGTCAACTCAAACAATATGTATGTGGGGTCCAACAGGGTATTCCTGCATACAGGCACGAACACTTAAATGGCCAAACATATATAACTCAAACAATGTGTGGTCTCCAACAGGGTGTTGAAGCATACCGGCATGTACACATGGGTGTGTATTACAACATCATCATCACACTTGGCCGACCGCAAAGCACACTCAACAATAAATGTGTGGTCAACAGCATGGCCATTTAAATAGCCAGGCATTATTGTAACCAGGCTTGTAGCATATATATGGGTGTGGACATCAACCTGTGCAACATTCTACGTATGGTCTGTACCATGGCCGGTTCAAAACTGAAAAAATAGGTTAAGGAAATGTCCTCATCCTGGAATGACCACCTATAGACCCAATAAACACATGCAGGTGTAGTGCTTGTAAAGATAGCAACGCATGGCACCAACTTTTGTAGAAACCTAGTAGTTAGTTAGGTCTGCCTAACAGCATAGACTGTATGGAAAAGAGATGAAGCATGTTAACATGTACACCAAAGATACAGATTCATAACAATGCCTGTGATAGGACCCAGACAAATATAAAGTGCACATCTGATAATATAAAAGATTAAAACGCACCGGAAATAGGAAAACACAGCAGCGCAGTCTTTTGTGCATACAGATAAATATGAATATCCAGGATAAATCCAGGCACAATGCTGCGATGTCAGCCAGTGACAGGTAGCACACACGTATGTGCAGCAACAGTGCACATAAAATTCATAAAACACACGATAACATAATTTGGTCAACACAGCAATGTAACGTGACCAACTACCACATTCCAATATGTGTCATACAGCAACGCCTGTTTCAATTAAAATGACATATGAATAGGGAATCATATGTGTGTGAGATATCACCAAGCCTGTTACATAACAGAAGGTTAGAACTTGGGTGTGGAGACTCATCCACATCGCCCTGGGCTAACAGCAGTGAAAGTCTAAAAAGAAAAACCCTGATGATGAAGTCAGGCTCGAAGGCCAATAGTTAAGGGTGTGGAACACATCATCACACCCCGGGCCGACCACTTGTGCAAACCCAACAATAAATGTATGGTCTCCAACAGCCGGTTCATGCATACCGGCTTAAACGCAAATATGGGTGTAGAAAGACATCAATATTCATCACCCTGGGCCGACCACATAGCACGCCCGACAGTAATATGTGGTCTACAACAGCCAGTACATTACCGACACGAAAGCATAAATGGGAGTGGAACATACATCATCTCCCTGGGTCGACCACAGTCAACCCAAACAATATAGGTGTGGTCCCCAACAGGGTGTTCATGAACACCGGCACGAACGACCATAGTCAACCCACACGATATATGCGTGGTCTCCAACAGTATGAACATGCACATCTGCGTGAATACCTATATAATAGATATAAATAAGGGTGTGTAAAACAACATCATCATCACCCTGGGCCAAACCACAAAGCACGCCCAACAATAAACGTGTGGTCAACAGCAAGGCGTAGTCAAACAGCCAGGCAATAGCAGAGTATCATGTAACAATGCCTGTGATAGGACACATACAAATATAAGTGCACATCTGCATGATAACATAAGTATTAGAACATACATTATGGAAGTATATGTAGATTTGGAGTTGTATGTCAACATGGTGACTTGGTCCTGAATGAGGTATGTGGTGAAAGAATACCTCCATAACCTGTAAACATTAAGTCCATGTCATATCTCGAACAAACCGGCCAGGTAGGCAAGAGCGAAATCCTGACTGTTAGACTCCACCAGAAGTATACCGACAAGACAAGAGATGTGCATTTAGTGTGTCCCAAAACAAGGAAAACAACACGAGGGGTCATGCGGCCAACCAAATGCGTCGTCTGTTCCAAACTGGCAGTTGTCATTCCTGCCTGCCTGCCATACAAGGGAGAAAAAGAAAAGAAAAAAAAAGACCATCGTGGCACAGCCACAGTCGACAAATGCGGGTGTCCTCCCGGTCCATAAACAACTGTAAACAGTGTTACTGTAAACTGTAAACAAAGCGTAGTTCGTAAACACTACGAATAGTACGATGACAGGGTAACATGCGGGGTTTATGCTGACTGAGCACACACAATCATAACATCGTATGTATATGCAAAGGTGCCTGATCGAGCTATATAAAATCGCCAAGGCGAAAGATTTGACAAGTTCGTATAGTTGCAAATGAAACAATTTCAATGACGGCAACGAAACAACGTTACGGCACAATCGCCAGGTGGCGATGTAAAAGGGGTGTAGATTGTATGTAGTTGATCCGCTAGATGGTAGTACGGAATCAAAGAAAACGCCCGAGGAACGTAATCGTTGGCAATGCAGGCGTCGCCTGGCGCAAATGAATTTAGCAAACATGTAGATATCACATTATCGCACAAAAAGCTATAGTTGTTAGTTAGGCACTCCAACAACCAACAAAGTAACATGTTTAAAAAAAAAACAATCGGTCATGAAGACATGGACGATGATGTAGAATAGTAACACTAAGACTAAGTGTTGCCAAAAACGAGACGTGGTAAAAGTGGCGTCCGTAACTCGGCGTAAGTAGGTGGAAACAAATAAATTACGTTACAGCGTAAAATCGAGATAAGACTGAAAACTCACCGTCGAAAGATAAACAATGCAACGTCGCACCCGTTTTCGCCGCTAAAGACAGAGTGTAGTACAAGACAAACAAGGAAAACGTCAGCAGGAGTCATAAGAATGGCTAGCCTAGGTCGCTTGCAGAAGTTGGTGTAGCCGCTGTCGACCGCCAGAAGTCGCACAGTAAATCGCCAGGCACCGATGTCGTTCGGCTGCCGAATGTTGGTGTAGAATTTCAGAGAAAATTGCAAACGAAAAGTGCAATGTGCAAAAGAAAACGGGTTGCAACAAGCAAACAAACTTCCTCCCTAGCTGAGAGATGGGTTTGGACTGCTTAACCCAAGCTCAGATACCGGGCAGTGATTGATGATTGTCGCTGCCCAGCTAACCCAAGTTGGGGTGCTGACCTGTCTGCAGCCCCCTCTGTGGTATCCCCAAGGGATAACTATCCAGCTTAGCTGAGGCAACATCAAAGGTGACAGCATTGTCCAGCTGTGCCTGGCCAATGTATATGTCTCAGTGCCTTGGGTAAAATGTCTTTAATTCATGTTGGATTAAATACCTATTTGAAGAGGGGCTATGGCCTACTCCAATCACTGAACATTTGGGGGTAGACTTTGGACCCAACACTGCTTGCCTGATTCATAGAGTGATAAGATGCAGAGCTTACAGGGGTGCCTGTGTAGAACTTCCCAAACCCACCTTTTGGCAAAGAAATTTGTCATCACTAAGATGAGATCAAATTACACAAAGTGCATACATCCTCTGGTTCCGCCGTAGGCGATATAAATATCCACCAGGGCGACCAGGCTGCAATCCAAGGGGTGACAGGGCAAACACAAATTAATAATATATTATGTGCTTGATGGATATATAAATACAAGGGTGCAAAATGACAGAGCCCGGCTTGATGAATATTTACTGGACTTAGATCAAGTTGCGGGCTGCTGCCAACCAAGCAATTTATCTAGTGATTTTCCACTAGGTAGTCGGAAGTTTAGTTCTTATTATTAATTTTACTACTAAACCGATGTAGGGTTTTTAAGAGAGGGGAGTGATCACTCTCGATATATATGCCTATAAATTGTAATAACTATCACGGATTATGGCGCACTAACAGCAAAACATGCCTCAAAACTTGTTTGCTTCGTGTTAATTTGCGATAAATCACTTTACTGAACTTCATATCGCGAATTTATTGTCTAGTTAGTCCTATGTAGCGGCTTTTAAGAGAGAGGAGTGTTGAGTCAAACTATATGCCTCGCAATTTTTCTGAACTGAAAAGTGGGTGGGGGGACGCGTCCCCCACCGATCGACGCCCGTGGCTGCGACCAGTAAACCGTGTAATTGCGCATAAAGTTACACGGCTTCATGCCCTGATCAGTTGACCTACTAACCGTTCTATTCACTGTGCGACACGCTTGGTTGCTCCTGTAAAGTCCGGACCAGGAATGTACTCACTTCTGTATCTGTATCTGTATGTTTACTGGCAAAATGTCCTGTGGACACATCACGCCAGTGCGCATGGTGGGTCGTTTGGATTAGTTGTTAAAATGTTGGATTACATTTTTTTGAAATGAGTTTAGTGATTTACTTGAGACAGTGTTTGGGGGCAGAGAATTCCATTCTTTAATTGTGGTTGGGAAGAAGCTGTTTCCAAATATGTTTGCAGAGTGTCTAATTTGCAAGAACTGACTGTCATGTTTACGTGAGGATCTAGTGTTGTGTTGGATATAGTGATCTAGCGAGATATCTATAAGGTTATGTTCCATCTTGTATATAATGCTAAGTCTTTTAATTTTTCGTCTTGTTTGAAGGGTGTCCCATTGGAGGTCTTTGAGAAGTTGGGTTACTGTTCCTGGCTCTCTAGAATAGTTTTGTGTGCAAAATCTGGCAGCTTGTCTTTGGATTCTTTCTAAGGTTTTAATATGTTTTAGGCAATGTGGATCCCATGATGCTGACGCATATTCAAGTATTGGTCGGACAAGGGTTGTGTAAGCTATATATGTAATGTGGGTTGGGCATTTATTTAGATTTCTCCTTATGACTCCAAGTGTCTGTTGTGCTTTCTTAGCGACTGAGTTGCATTGTGTTGTCCAATTTAAAGTATTTGATATTTGTACTCCAAGATAACAGTGAGATTGAACAGATTTAAGTTGTTGGCCACAGAAGGTGTAGTGATTTGGTGTCGGTTTTCTTGAAGCTAATGTCATTGTGAAGCATTTGGTGGGATTGAATTTCATAAGCCAAGTGTTTTGCCATTCCTCGAGTTTGAGTAGATCATTTTGGAGGAGAGAAGTGTCATTGTCGGATTTAACTGGTAGATATAGTAGGCAGTCATCTGCAAAAAGGCGAACATTTGAAGTGAGGTTATTGGGTAGGTCATTTATGTATAGTAGGAAAAAGAGGGGCCCCAGTACCGTTCCCTGTGGTACCCCTGAGGTGACTTGAATGGGTGTGGATGCTGATCCATTAATTACAACTTGTTGGGTTCTTTCTGTAAGGAAGCTTTCTATCCATGATGATATTGGGCCTGTGATGCCATAGTATTTTAGTTTGTGAATTAGTCTTTTATGTGGAACTTTATCGAATGCTTTAGTGAAGTTTAGAATGGCCATGTCTACAGTTTTCTTTTCATCAAGGGATTTGCTTATGTCATGGATAGTTTGAATTAGTTGAGTTTCTGTTGATCTTTTTGCACGAAACCCATGTTGGTGGTCAGTTAGGATGTGATGTTGTTCAAGGTGTTTCATGATGTGGCTATGAATTATGTGTTCAAGAAGTTTAGAAATCACAGGTGTTAAGGATATTGGTCTGTAGTTTGAAGTTTCTGCCCTGCTTCCTTTCTTGAAAATTGCAGTTATGTTTGCTTCTTTCCAGGCATTGGGGACTTGACCAGAGTCAACTGATGATTGGAAAATATCATGTATTATTGGCGTTAGGTGGGAGGCATATCTATTTAGAAACCATGGTGGAATGCCATCTGGTCCTTGCAATTTAGAGGTGTTAATTTTGGATAGTTGGTCATGTACTCCTTTAAGTGAAATTTTTATTTTGGGTATTTTTCCATGTGGGTTGTCGTTCAGATTTGGTAACTCGGAATTTCCTTCATGTGTGAAGACACTTTTAAACTGGTTTCCTAAGGCTTCTGCTTTTTGTTTGTCATCGCTAATTATGTCTCCCGCAATGTTGAGGTCCCCAATACCCTGGTTATCTTGTCTAAGTTTGGAAATGAAACTCCAGAATGCTTTCGGTTTGTCGGTTATTGCAGTTGTTAGGAATTGATTTATGTAGGACAATCTAGCAGAACGAAGGTGTTTGTGCATGTCTTTCCTGAGGTTACAGAACTCTTGCCAGTCTTCTGGATTTCTGGATCTTTTTGCTCTCTTATATAATCGTTTCTTTCTTTTGCACATTTTTTTCAAGTCTTTACTGAACCAGGGAAGGTTGAATCTGGAAGTTGTAAGGCGGCATGGTACATATTGGTTCATAATGTTGATGATTTTTGTTGAAACAAGGTTCCATTTGTCATTTACTGTCATGTTTTGGTTTAGAGAGAAGTATTCATGCGTGAAGTCATCGAGAGATTTCTCGATGTTAGGGTGGTCAGCTTTATTTCTGAAAATTTTACGTTTTGAGCGATGTTTGCGCTTGGGTGAGATATTTACATCAATGATAACTGTGCTGTGGTCTGATATGCCGTCTACTACGTTTAGTTTCTTTATTAACCCAGGTCTGTTTGTGAAGACAAGATCTAGGATATTGTTGGCATTTCCTTGTTTACGTGTGGGTTCATTGACATGTTGGATTAGTCCATGCTCCTCTACAAGAGAGAGTAGTTTGTTAGCAGCAACTGTACTATATCCACTGTTAGGTGTGACATGATGATTTTCCCAGTTTATATTAGGAAGGTTGAAATCGCCAGTAATTATGACATTATGTGTGTTTATCTTGTTTCCAAATTTAGACAGAGATAGATCTAGTTCTTCAATTTGAGTTCCTTGAGAGTCATGTGGGGTACGATAGAAGGTGCCTATGACTATAGGTTTCATTCCTTTTATTTCAGTTTCTGTCCAAATGCTCTCACTGTTAGTGTTTAAGTTTGTTAGGTGAGTTGTGATGAGATCAGCTTTGGATATTTGGAATACCCCCCCTCCAGTAGTACTTGTTTCCCTGTCTTTTCTAAAAAACATTGAAGTGTTCTGGGAAAATTTCTCCATTTTTAACTGAGGGATCTAACCATGACTCTGTTGCACTGATTATGTATGTCTTTAGTACAGCGATGTCTGCAGCTTTATTCTTAATGCTTTGGCAGTTTATGAGGATGCACCTGAAGTTTGGTCTCTTCTTCTGTTTATAGGTTTTCTTGTTATTGGTTGTGTTATTACTACTTGTAGTTGTTTCGTTTGAGTTATGATTGTTACCATTGAGGGGGTCAAAAGGGTTAGCGGTCTGGATTTCGTTATCTTCGAAGAAGGAATTTGTGAAGTTGAAGTTATTACAATCCGGGCAGGCCCAGGAACATGAGGAATGTATTAGTTGTTTGTAATCACTGTCATCTATTGCACAGCATTGTGTATGTATCCATTTTTGGCAGTGGTCACAATGGATTGCTTTATGGTTATTTAGGACGTCCCTGTGGCAAATGCCACAGGGTGCAGAGCAATCTGAACAATGCCATGTGTTAAGGTTTCGGTAAGTGCTGTTAAATTCATGTCTTGATATTCCAGCACATTTGATGTGAACTGATTTATTGCAGTCGTTACATGTTAGGATGAGTGAATTGGACTTTAGTGATTTATTACATGAATTACATTTAGAGGGGCCTGGGTTTAGTTGGATGTCTCCTGATAGTATTATGCATAAGAGAAAAGTGAATTTAGTTGCTGTCTTGTTTGATCTGGGTTTATATGGTGGTGGAGTGATCAGTAAACCAGTGGAACTATTGGATCTGAGACATTTGAGTTGTGCGATGGTTTTCCAGATAGGGCTGTACAGGTAATATGTTGTGATAGAATTTGTGTCTTTTCTGGCTTTACTGTTGACATAGTCTACTTCTGTTGTGTT
This sequence comes from Oasisia sp. SBJ-2009, assembly GCA_964017155.1. Classification (NCBI taxonomy): domain Eukaryota; kingdom Metazoa; phylum Annelida; class Polychaeta; order Sabellida; family Siboglinidae; genus Oasisia; species Oasisia sp. SBJ-2009. The sequence goes on from OZ024865.1 coordinate 34,727,132, forward strand.
GTTCTGGGTTGAGTCTAGAGATGATATGCAGACATGCAAGCATGAACAGTGCATATTTAAAAATGCATCTTGAATGAGAGCTAGTCATATCACCAGCTTGAGTGATAGTGATTTAGAATTAATCAAATGAGTAATGAATAAAAATGCACACACTTGGTGTAAAATAAATAAGTACACACACTTAAATACACTTTAAAAGACTAAAAGTAAGATATATGCACACTATAATAAACACAATTTAAAGTTGGTTAATAGTCAATAAAAAATGAGTAATAAATAAATAGATATGCACACTTAAGGTCTTTAAAAAGGATAAGTAGGAATAAATATATAAATAAACAATCACACACTTAAATACATGTACACTTGAAAAGACTAAAAAGTAAGATATGTGCACACTATAATATACACAATTAAAGCTGTGAGTTGATGTGCTAAATATAATAAGAGTAATATTAAAAAGTAAGAATGGTTTTAAAAGTTTCACGTCTAAAGGTTTAAATAATTTCTATAGGCTGCAGTATTATGATGATATGTATTTTGACAAAATGTGTGAAGGAGGTCCAAGACGCTTAGTGCAGTGCGATGGAAATGCAGGTCTTCGCCCTGGGTGGGCCCCAGGGCAACACTGGGCAAAAGAGCGTCTTGGCGAAAAAAGCCTGTTAGTATAAAGTTTATTGTATGATCAAGTCTTAAGATACTGTTATTTGTTTACTGGCAGCCTATTACAATTTTGTTGTTGTTGTTGCGAATACACCGGTTTATATGAATGGACTTAGAATGTATTTATATTGTTTATGGATTATGACTTTATGTATGTATAAGTTATGTTCTTTATTTAATGGTTGAAAGTTGTGTAGGTCTAACAATTTATGTGACTGACGCTAGCCTGAGTTGGTTTAGGGATGGTTTTACTTCGCGCGGTTTTATCTGTTTATGGACTCCAGCAAGGATTTATGTTTTTATCATTTATAGTTGTATATCGGCTTGGTTAATAAATAATATTTTGATTGTAGATATTGGCTTAGCTAGCAAAATTAGATGTTATTTAGCTGTTTAGTAGTTTGGGTTCGTGGCTTCTTCGGTGATCGTTGTTTATGTTTATCTAAGATGGCGGCTTGGCGGGAAATCCGTGGGACGTTTCAAAGTAGTTTTAGCAGTTATTTCAGCGTTGTCACGTATTTTTGGTTGGCAAGATATGTTTAGTAGAACATTCCCAATTGTTGGTGGATGTTCCAGATTCCGATCTTTAGTCTAAATATGCCTTTAGTAGATAAATTTGGCCAGCCGGTGGCAAGTTTGTTTATAACCTCACGCATGCGCACCCTCACCTTGATCCGGTGCTCTACCGTGCGACCAGACCCCTGAATGGTTTTATATTGTTTTGCACACTTGGCCAAGTTCACGGAGGAGGTATAGTGGGGTCGGAACGAGACTGTCAATATTTCATACGATCGCGTGCTGATGCGTTCTCGAACGCAGACACTGGTGGCTCAAGACTGGAAGCAACACAGAAACCGGACTACTCGTTCGCCTCTGTGTATGCGGAACGAGGACTATGTCCCGTTATTTGCACCTCAAGTTCTTCACTGCGATAACCGTAGTCTGCGCCGTCTTTATGCTAATTATAAACAACAACTTCTTCAATGTTATATCGACTGGACACAACGGAGCTACAAGTGCTACACGCCCTCTCAGCTTCAACATTGTTCACAATACGGATAGTCAAAATGGCTCTGGTACAGCCATTCACACGAGCGGTTCTGACGACGCAGTTATAAGTATTCTAGGATGGACGAAGATGATTGGGCGTTATCTGTCGTGGTTCCCGCCAGGGGACGCTTTCGCCCACTGCAACAGGTAAGGAAGTATCTCTTAAACAGGCACATGTGGTTAGTTTGTGTCGATTGCCCTTTGACACCTAGTATATATGTCAAGGATGGACGCGGAGCGCTGGATCATCGTTTCACAATTCTCTTTATTTACATCACACACGATAAGACCCTGTAACAACAACACAGGTATAAATATATACACATATATAATACAACACAGGGATACCTTTACCATCAAAGTAAGCATCTCTAAACTGATGTCAATATACATTAAAATTAAGTACATGAACCGTAAGTTAAAACATTGTCCAACAGCGCAATACACAACCAGCATATTCCAAGACATGTACAATGTACCCAGTCAGTACTGGCAACTATTATAGGTAACTAAAATTATATTGTAACAACTGAACCCATCCGATGTGGTAATGTCGTGACATGTCTATGATAATATTCATAAACCAAGACAAATACATGCACACACATTTGGCAACTATAATACAGTGAGCTGTATAGAAATACCAAACTCCATCACTTATGGGCACAGAGCACTGTTGATTTTCCAATTGGCGGCCATGTTAACGTTTTGTCAGATTATAAGGAAACTGGACCTGAGAAAAAATCTAAATTTTAACACAATCACTGCAGTCATGTCACTGATATGCTGATCAAATTTCGTCAAAAAAGCATATCTCAGGCTCTCTTAAAATGCATGCATGTGTTCTGACCCTCAATATTGACCAAACTGAGCACGCTTTTCTGCATTCGCAGGGTCATGTAAGAAAAAATGGCTAAAAATCACTACGCCAACTACACTCTGCCTAACATGCGTCATTGCACTGCAGATATATCATAGCACTTAACCTACTGGTATGCCTGTCCTACGGTACTCATTTCACATTAATTTCTTTTTTCAAAATCTCAAATGACACAATTATTAAGGTACTACATTCGTATGGGTTACACCAGGAAGTCTAACTGTGCTCTGACCCCTAATAGGAATTTTGCATTTTTTACAAATCCTTTAATTTAGGCTCTTTTGAAAGCTACATATATATCATGCAGGAGGCCAAAAAATCAATGTCATCCCTTAATCTGGTATTTTTTTACCCACTTTACAAATGACCACCCGCGCCTTATTTTATGGTCCAATATTGTATAAATAAATAAAAAACCTCTTATGGTGCTGACCACACTGCAACTTACAGCTTGCGTATATATGCATAGAGAATATGTCTGTGACAGCCAACCATATAATCTGCAAGAAAATCATGCATAGTCTGTTGTTACCATATTGTGAAATAAAAAATATACAAAAACAGTTATGTCACTCCTACCCTACATAATAATGTCCATATTTCACTTTAAAATGGGGATTTCAGAAAAGTGAGGTAACACAACTTGTCAAATGTAATGCCATTACACAGCCCAATTAGTGCACATGCTCAGAACAATGGATCAATGATTGCTGTATCCTCACAGAGCTTACAGGCCAGTATCAGATCAAAGGCATGCCCAGTCACACTTCCTGTAAGCCTGTCATAAATCCTGATGCCTCTTGGACTTTCCTTTGAGGACAGCTAGTGACAGACATGTGTCAGTGGTATAGATAGACAGATGACTTATTCCTCTTTCATGTCATATGTTCAGTCTTGACATATCTCTTTAAGCAAATAATACATGGCTTACCAAGTTACCCCACCCCCCATAAAAATTGACCATCCAGGCACTCTTGATGAGGATTTTAGACTGACAAGATGGGCTTGGCTCCTAAAAGTTGTATTATGGTATTCAGTGACAATATTTATTGGAATTAGTCTGCATTTGGTGCAATGAAGGATGCTAAAAATAAGCATTGGGAATGCATTCTGTAGTGTGGTGGAAATAAGACTTAATGTTGGTGGTTTGAGAAAAAAGTCAACCATATCATGGTCCTATGACATAACACTTTATGTATGAGAGAATAAAATATTACATTGGAACCATATTGTGTCAATGACAATGATAGTTACTTTGGCCATGGGCAATATGCACATTGCTTATAACAACTGGCACTGAAATGGTAATTAGGACATACATTTTATTTCACACATTGATAAAGCAGAAAATACAAGGCCTAAAAGGTATATTTCACAGTAGCAGTGATACCTGTGATAAAAAGGGGAGAACATATACAATTTTGACAACTTTGACAACTCTGTGAGCCTCCTTACTCACTGCGTTCAACACAGTTGGATGAAGACTGACACAGCTATTCAAGGCAAATAATGACTAGACAAAACCAGAGATAGTGTGTGTGTGCTCGCGCCTGCCTACGTGCATATACGCATATGCACGCATATGTGTCTGCACATACATGCACATGCACATTTCAATGCAACGCGTCTGTACACTCAATATACAGTATATAGCCCTAGTTTCAAAATACATGATCAACTTGCCGAGACATACCAATACATGCGACCACAATGGAGGAATGGCTGAGTTACCTGGCCTATGCAGTTAAGAGCGATACATCTGAGTCATGCATGCAGAGAACCTCTAACACAAAAATGTCATCGTCAACGTTGAAATGACAGCAGTCTCTTCACTACATACAATCCAGAGCATTCTACACCACTTAATATAGTAAGTTTGACTTCAGCATCATTTCAATGTCCAGGTTTAATAAGTAGTCTTCAAATTGCCCATGCCCAAAGCATATGTCCTGATGCAGATAGTAACTCCTGTTTGTACCAACACAGTGTCACTCCAAAATAATAAAGTTGATACATGGCATGCATTGAGTCTTGTTTAGACTAAACTAGACTAGAGTCAGCATGAATGATTCTGGTTTTTTTTTACAAAATAGCTCTCACAATGTGCCAGCCATCATAACTTTGTTTGTGTCCCCTGTGTAAAGGTATACAATTACTAGCACCATATTTCATATTTGGCATATATTTACATTTTCAAGAACTTTTTCACACATAACAGTGACCATTTGTGGACAAAACTACAATTCTCACACACCTCTGTAGCAGCAATATCATCTGAAATGCAAAAATGGCACCTAGCATTTCTGTTGCCATGGAGCTTCCTAACCCAGTTATTAGGGCACAGAGCACTGTTGATTTTCCCATTGGCGGCCATGTTAACGTTTTGTCAGATTATAAGGAAACTGGACCTGAGAAAAAATCTAAATTTTAACACAATCACTGCCGAAATTTGATCAGCATATCAGTGACATCACTGATATGCTGATCAAATTTCGTCAAAAAAGCATATCTCAGGCTCTCTTAAAATGCATGCATGTGTTCTGACCCTCAATATTGACCAAACTGAGCACGCTTTTCTGCATTCGCAGGGTCATGTAAGAAAAAATGGCTAAAAATCACTACGCCAACTACACTCTGCCTAACATGCGTCATTGCACTGCAGATATATCATAGCACTTAACCTACTGGTATGCCTGTCCTACGGTACTCATTTCACATTAATTTATTTTTTCAAAATCTCAAATGACACAATTATTAAGGTACTACATTCGTATGGGTTACACCAGGAAGTCTAACTGTGCTCTGACCCCTTGTGTTGTACCTGTCCACAGCCTGACGTCAGTGCTAACCTCCAGCGACCATCTGGGTGACTACTTCTGCTCTCACTCGTTGGCTCAATGCCGCCCTCTAGCGAGTATCCTGGTACGAGAATTAGGGTTATCACGCAAAGGACAATATTCAACAAACTTCTTACTTTCTGAAATATCTTCGCTGTCAATAATCGACACCACAACAGTGCTACTGTGACGCTATTAGCTTATACGGTTATACCATAGGATACATACAAACGACGACATATTATTCCTATGAATAACCGAGAATACAGGTGGATAAACCATTCAATTTCACCACGAGGGGAAACCAATTTGCACTGATACAAATTTAAATTATAATTATTGGCTGGCAAGTTCCTAGTATAAATTGTCACTGATCGCTAGCTGCACAACATCATCCTGACTACACGAGTGTCAACACTTGAAAATAAAACAGTTACTCACAATCTTTCAAGATAATTTATCATCTCTATCCGCAACTCGTAATGTACATTTGGTTAGTCGACTTCGATCGTTGGTAGCAAGTCTCGAGTCCCGCGCCTTCCTCCCACGCAACTCCCAAATCCCGCTAAACCAACTGCAGTGCCACCTATTGCCACTGCTACTCCCTAACCGTTAATCGCTAGGTGGCGTTAAGGAAATAATTAATCGTTAATTGTAATCGTTAATCGTTGTCATGGCCTGTCCATGACATATATATATATAGCGATCAATTCTCAAAACGTTTCTCTCTTATCTTTCTCTATGTTGCGTTAATGTGAATGTCTGCCACGTGAACGTGTGTGTGTGCGTGGGTGTGTGTGGTGTGTGTGCGTGCGTGCGTGCGTGCGTGCGTGTGTGCGTGTGTGTGTGTGTATTGTGTGTGTGTGTATGTGCGTGCGTATGCGCTTGCGTGCGTGTGTGTGTTGTACTGCATATAGCGCGAGACGTTTCACTGGGGGCAGATTGTTTTGTGGTCTGCATCACTGTAAACATCATTATACCATCTACAAATATGCTGTTGGATGTGGGAAAATTGTTGCATATTTTTTATAGGCGTTTGAATATCTAACCGCTTAACACAGGCACCAGCTTAGTCTCGCTTAACCGACTGTCGGTCGGCTGCGGAACTACGCCGAGAAGACAGTCTGGTGACATTTGCCGGCTTTTGTTTGGTATCCGCGTGATCTATAAAATGCTGCCACCTCACGGACACTGCCGTAATATTTTTTTTATAAACAACTGCAAATTTGTATTTCTATTTATTTTGGGTTAATATAAGTTTAATTTTTAATAGTTTTTATAATACAGCATTATTTGATCAAAAGGTTTCCTTATTTAATTTGTATGCTATCCGTGTCGGGCTAGACAATGCTGCCACCTCACGGATACTGGTTAATCCTGCCGTAATTCTTATTTTATAAACAACGGTAAATTTGAATTTTTACTTACTGTTGTGTTAATATAAGTTCAATGGTGAATACTTTTCAAATGATATTATTATCTTGTAAAACTATATCGTTATTTAAATTTTTATTTCATAGTTGGCCTGAGAGCCAATCAGCGTCTCTACCCTATTCTGGGGTAAGGCTGCCCGGATGTAGAAACTTAAGCATATATACTGTCCCAGGCGTAGTTGAGGGGGCTTAAAAGTGCTGCCACCTCACGGAGTCTGGGTAACCGAGGCTAGCACCAGCTCTGCACGCCAGACGCTGGCCGTTCGTTTCGTTGTACGTATGAGCACGCGATCTATTTTTGGAGCATGCTGAAATCAGCGCGGGTGAATGCCTTTTTTATCAGTTCAACCAGCCGTAAAATGCCTGGTAACATAATATTATTTAGAATCATCTCTGCGTTTATGAAATTAATTACCTCAGAAGGTACACAGGCCTTTTCATTACTTTTACATTTTGTTCTTTTGCATGTGTAGTATCGTTTACTCTTGCCCCCGCTGCACTAAGCTTTGTCGCGTCATTCCCTGCAGCTCCGTCGCACTGAATCACACAGAATGTATTAGCAAATTAATTGGGCTGTTTTTCGACATAGATTTACTTGAGTCCTACTCGGTTAGGGACTGTGTCATGTTGCCGTAATATATGTCACAGTGGACCATGATTTAAATACGCAAGCGCTCACTAGACCCTATACAATAAGCTACAAGTAATAATTCGCGTTACAATACAACTAACTATAACTATTGAAAAATTTAACAAGACTTAACAAGATTTAACAAGATTGCCACCTAGAGAATCAACTCTAGATGGCAGGTGGACAAGGAAGCCGTTTGGCTTATCGAGAGTCCAACCTATCTATCTAAGTATACCCTGCCCGTCTTAGGTATATGTCAATTTTATTTTTAAACATATTAACACTTCTAGCACCTACACAATCAGCTGATAATTTGTTCCATTCGTTTACTATTCTTTGGGAAAATGAAAATTTTCTAATATCTAGTCTACACTGCTTCTTTGCTAATGCAACTCCATGTCCTCTAGTCCTTCTCTCTTCCTTGACCGTGAAAAAAATATTTCTGTCAATATTTTCATACCCATTCAATATTTTAAAAACCTCAATCTGATCTCCTCTCAATCTCCTGGTTTCTAGTTTTGTTAGACCACATTCTTTTAGACGCATTTCATAACTAATATTCCTGAGTTTTGGTATCATTTTTGTTGCTCTCCTTTGTACTCTTTCTAGCATATCAATATCCTTCTTGCGATATGGCCTCCATGCTTGTATACAATATTCTAAATGAGGCCTAACTATTGTTTTATAAAGCGGTATTATTAGTTCTTTTTCTTTGTATACTATATTTCGCCTAATTAATCCAAGAATTTGGTTTGCCTTCGCTGCTGCAATTCCACACTGCTCTGATACCTTCATGTCAGCACTAATGGTTAAACCTAAGTCCTTTTCTTTTACAGTAGTATTTAGTACAGTACCACCCATTGTATATTGTGCATTTTCATTCCCATGTCCTGTGTGGAGGCACTTACACTTTCCAAAGTTAAACAGCATTTGCCATTTCTCAGACCATTCTATCAACTTATTTAGATCATCTTGTAAATGCTGTCTATCTGCATCACTTTTTATTTTCCTAAACACTTTTGTGTCGTCCGCAAACTTCAACACCTTGCTTGTTATGTCATCATCCAAATCATTGATATATATTAAGAATAAAATAGGTCCCAATACTGATCCTTGCGGTACTCCACTCAAAACAGATTTCCAATTTGAAACCTCCCCATCAACTACTACTCTTTGTCTTCTATCAATAAGCCATTTTTCTATCCAGGTAATCATACTATTTCCTATGCCATGGGCCTTTAGTTTAAGTAGTAATCGTTGGTGTGGCACTTTGTCAAAGGCTTTTTAAAAATCTAAGTAGATTATATCTACTGGTGATCCCTCATCTACCCACTTTGTGACATCTTCCAAAAAACATAACATATTTGTTAAGCATGACCTCGCTTTTAAAAACCCATGTTGAGATGTGTTTATCAATTTATTTTTAACAAGAAAATCAACCAAGTGATCTTTAATTAGTCTTTCTAATAGTTTACAAATCACCGATGTTAAACTCACTGGTCTATAGTTCTCTGACTTGCTTCTTGATCCTTTTTTAAATAATGGTATGATGTTTGCTTCTTTCCATTCTACCGGAACCACTCCTTCCTCTAATGCCAAATTGAACACTGTTGCAAGTGGTATGCTAATTTGTTCTACAATTTCCAGTAGTAATTTGGGAGGAATCCCATCCACTCCTGGTGATTTATTATCCTTCATATCTCTTATTTTTATAGCTACCATTTTTGGGGTTACAGTTAGTTGTCCTAAATAGTCACACTCTCTCCCTTCGAACTTAGTCTCTAGTACTGGTAATGTATTAATATCTTCCCTGGTAAACACCGAACTAAAGTATTCATTTAGGTTTTCTGCCATTAAGAATCCCTCCGTTATTATGTTTCCATCACTACCTTCTAGTGGCCCGACCTTATCTTGAACTTTCTGTTTACTTCGAACATACGCATAAAAACTCTTGCTGTCATGTTTTATGTTGAAAGCTATTTTTTGTTCATAGCTTCTCTTCGAATTTCTAATTTCAGCTGTAGCTTGATTAAGTGCTTCTTTATAAATGGCATAGTCTTCGTCACTTCCAGTATGTCTATATGTCTTCCACATCATTTGCTTGTACTTGATTTTTCTAATGGCTTCCTTCGATAAGTGTTTCTTCTTTGACCTTTTCCCCTGTTTTTTCAAGGGGAAAAATTTGTCAACGACGCAGTCAATTTCCCTCTTTAAGATATTCCAGCATTCTGTTGCTGTCTTATTCTTCAGTGTGTTATTCCAGTCTATCTTCGCTAAATATTCCCTCATGTCCTTATATCTTCCTTTGTGAAATTTTTTCCTGTACCGTATTTTTCTGTTCCGTTCTCCTTTTACTTTGATGATAAAATGTATCTGGTTATGATCACTACATCCCAGTGGCTCACATATATTGACATTATCAACAAATTCCTTCTGTGAGCTCAAAACTATGTCCAACACGTTCTTGTCCCTGGTTGGTTCACATGTTGAAAAAGGAAACTATCTTGTACTAAATTTAATCCTAATCTATCTTTCCTAAACATTACATATCCTGTCATTCCTAATTCGGCATCTGATATATCGGGGGTGGCCCAAGATTCAGTTATACCTATTATGTGAGGGTCAATATCTTCTACCATAATGTTTAGTTCATTTCTTTTGTTTACTATGCTCCTTGCATTTAAACAAACACATTTATAACCAAATTTCGTAGGGCTTTCCAGGCTGTTTTTTGCTGATTTCTTTTTGCTGTCTTTAGCTATGCCTCTAGTATTTGGCTTCTCTGTGTATCCCCCCTGCGAAACTAGTTTAAAAAATTGCAACCTGTTCCTCTGTCCGTAGATTGGAGCAGGTTCTCGGAGAACACTGCTGCGCCCTTTCCGCTTAGATGGAGGCCATCTCTCACGTACATATCTTCCTTCCCAACAAAGTATCCCCACAAATCTACAAATCCAACTCCTTCTCCTTCACACATCTGCTCCACCAGAGCATTGATTGCCATCCTCTTACAGTTTCTATAGGTTGCTCCCCTTCCTCCGATTACTGGCAAGATTCCTGAGAGAATGATCTGTTCAACTCTTGTCTTCTTCAGTTTCCCTACCAACTGTCTGTATCTTTGCACTATTCTAGTTGTCCCCTCCCTGTCTGCATTGTTCGTCCCTACATGTACTAATATAGATCCTCCCTGGCCATGCCCCAACACGTTCTCTACCCTATCTGTCACATGCTCAATCCGAGCGCCCGGAAGACAAACAACAACATCTTCTCCTTTGTTTAACGTCTTGTCCGTCTTTCGCAAAATTGAGTCGCCCATAAAAACCCTTTCTGTTCTCAATGCACCCTCGATCACTGCTTCAGAGTAGCTCCTCCGTTTTGCATCTCCCTGGTTGCTGACTTCCCCCCTGCCGCTTTCTCTGTTGGTCCTTTCTTTCCTGTCTCTTTTCTTCCTGACATCTTCCTTGTTATTGACTTCCGTTTGGTCATATCTACTCTCAGTTCCTTTCTTCCCTTCGTCTTTCCTCCTGTCGCATCTACTTCTATCATCTCCTGTCCCATTGTCCCCCCCCCCTCCTTCTCTACTGTCACTTTCTCCACTGTCTCCTTCATGCATGGCATGTTTTCTGTTGTTCTTTCTCCATTTGTTTTCCTTGCTATCATCCTCCCTCCTCTCTCCACCCCCTTCACAAGATCCGTTAGCTTAGCTAGCTCTGCCGTCAGACAGTCCACTTTCCAACACCCTAAACATTGGAAAGTAAACCCTTCCTCCGTTGTCTCTGACCAAGACTTTCCGCACCCCGATAAGGCAAAATCCACCAAGCTGTGGCAGTGATCACACAGCAAGTGCCTCCTTGCCTTCACTTGCCGCTTGGAAGGTGCCATAATACGATTGATCAAATCAACTTAGTTTATACCAACTTAGTCTTTAGAAAGACTGTTTGTTTATTGTGTACAGCAACTGCAGCAACAGGTAAAGGTACGTTGTTAAGAACACAAACATCACATTTCATAATCGACCCAAATAACACCGCCGCCAGCATATAAGCGTTAGGTTGATTTAATGTATCGGTCACGGTTCACCGTTTACGACCGGAGCTCGGTAAGTTACAGGCAGTCACTAGACACCACAGCCACGAGTGCAATTGTGCTACTGTGTTCATTGACACAGCGTTGCTGTGTAGCCACTGCGTGTCACACCTGGTGAACAAGACGGCCAATTAAAGTTAACTGATCAAGACTGAAAACAACACAGAGAGCGGATTACTCATTTCTCAGTGAATTCGAGCTGCTCGACAGGCGCTGGGTCGAAACATTGCGACTGATGATCGGGGTTAAGATGTTTCGCCTCTGTGTATTCGGGACGAGAGCTACGACCCGTTATTCGCACCCCAAGTTCTTGACTGTGATAATCGTACTCTGCGTCGTCTTTGTAGTGAACAACCTAGTTCATTATATATCAACTGGACACGACGGAGCTACAAGTGCTACACGCCCTGTCAGCTTCAGCATTGTTCACAATACGGATAGTCAAAATAGCTCTGGCAGAGCCATTCACACTAGCGGCTCTGATGACGCAGTGATACGTATTCTGGGATGGACGGTGATGATTGGGCGTTATCTGTCGTGGTTCCCGCCAGGGGACGCTTTCGCCCACTGCAACAGGTAAGAAAGGAACACTCTTTGCTATGCTACAGGATCATAATTATATAACAACACTGAATGTGTTGCAACTCGTCTAAGGAAGCCGGATGATTCGGCCCAAAACGTGTTCGGCCCATTGCACCGAATCGTTCATGTCAGCAAGCGATGGCGGGGAGCCACACACTCGCCACATTGTCCGTCCGGCCTCCGTTGTGAAATCTGACATTTGCCTCGACGCGTAGTCGGTAGTTTACCTTTGTTTTAAGACTCGACTTCCGTATTATTTGCATACTCTGTGTAACTAATATGTTTAACTAATTGCGTTCTTCTTTCTATCGACTCGATTTGAATATAGGTAAATGCATATCGAATCGAGCTGATGTCATCACCCTTTCTGATGTTTGGCTAAATGAAAGTGACTTTGTATCGAGTTCTAGTTGTAGGCTACACAGCACAGCACAGCACAGCACAGCACAGCACAGCACAGCACAGCACAGCACAGCACAGCACAGCACAGCACAGCACAGCACAGCACAGCACAGCACAGCACAGCACAGCACAGCACACAAACACCACACACCACACCACCACCACCACCACCACAATCAACACCCCTATACACACACCCACCCACATACACACACCCACACCCACACCCACACACACCCACCCCACGCACGCACGCACGCACGCATGCACGCACACAGACACGCGCACGCACGCACGCACACACACACACACACACACACACACACACACACACACACACACACACACACACACACAAGTAGGGTAGCCATAATCAAAGTAAATGCGAGAGTGCCTGCTCCTCTTGTAATAAAAATTGTTAATGTCGACACCAGATACGATTTGATACCCCATAAACAACATTGTCGCATTATAAATCTGTAACCAATATAGACACTAGACATCACGCAGTATCTATTTTAGTCCTGGATCTGCCCTATATAGGCCCGTAGAAATGTCGTACTTATGAAAGTTTGACTGCTAATTTGAGTAATAATATGGCTTTAAAATTCTACTAGGTGGAAATTTCAAACACTGGGCATAATGTGGCGACGGCCATTTTTTTCAAAATGGCTGCCAACTTCGATATCGTCGTATCTTAACAAATACGGCATGCTTAGCAATAATTGCTAAGACACCTTCAGATCTGAATATCAGTGCAATTTTCAAGTGCCGTGTTGTGTTGCTTGGGCATACGATGGGAAAGATATCAAATGTGGGCGAGAAATACCTGTTCGGACTCTTGTTGAAAACAACGATTGTGCAAGAATGACACAGATGGCTCAGAACTATGTTTAGGATGTGATTGATTAACACCTTGAAGTGTTTTTATTTCGAATAATGCGTGCTATCGTAATTTTATATTGTCTTAATTAACATCGCATTAATAATCAGCAGTAGGAAACGCGAATATGATATAAGCAATGAAATCCACTACGATTTGCGTCACGTCACGATTGCGCAACACACAGTGGGTGGGGTACATGTTCGGCTCGTGATTGCGTATAATGTAGCATTATTTTACTGTTGCTTTGCACTCGTCACGAGATAAATGAATGTACATAATTTTTATATATTACATAAATATATTGATTACATATTAGTAAGAATAACTCTTGTTGTGTGACATCAACTGCGAAACCGAACTGATTTTTCGATATATTGTTCAATGTTTTGTACCGGGCTTCCTAAAAAATAAATGTATCAATACGATATTGCCATAAATATTACTTCGCGTCATTCCTGATTATTCTATACTACATTTAAGTTTGTTGTTATACACTTACTGTGACAATGTGGAATGAAAAAGATATGCAACGCGGCCCTTAAGAGACCACATACGCATGGATGTAAATGCAATTTTCGGAGTGAGGTACACTGATTTGAGAAGGTTGCCCTCTGGAATATTATTCAAGAAGGTTTGAAGTTTAGAAAACGACAGGGCAACCAAAAATAGCACCAGGTGTCCACTTCGACCCCCGTGCGCCTCAACTAATTGGTTCTGCTTGTAATTATCCTTCAGAAAATAAAACTCTAAACACAATTTGGGGACAGCCCGATTAATACAACCAAAAACAAAACGAAGTCCTACCTTTTAACATGGAGAAATTGGACTTCCAGCCCCCAACCTCGTTTTCGATCGCGAGACAACTAATATAAAATGCCAATATGACAGGCCTACGCAGTTTGCTAAAACACAAATAGGAATACTACTATGACATTCTGTCCGTAGACATTAATACAGTCAACATTAAACGTTAGACTTGTATCAACAACACTTAATCTTATTGACTTCGTCTAAATTTCCCCTTTCTTCCAACAGCCGTTGCGAGTACACGGGGGACCGGTCATTATTTAACAGCAGCGACGTCATCCTGTTCCACACGTTCTACGTGAGATCGAAGGCGGAGATGCCACGCTACAGACTGCCGCACCAGAAGTGGGTGTTCTTTGGCTGGGAAGCACCCGCGAGACACAGGTACGACGCTGCCAAATACCGACACTGGTTCAACATCACCTGGGGACACGCCACGACCGCGGACATGTACCAGGTAGACCTATGTTTTTTTTTTTATAAAGAAAATCCAACAATCCGAAATACGGAAATATAAACTAAAGTCTAAAAGGTCTTTTGAATCTTCCATAACCATGTAAGCTACAAACAAATTGAACGAAAACACGACAACACAATCTGACCTGCTCTTCCGTTCGAAAAGCGTTCATTGAGAAAAACAGTTGGTACGAGTCGATCAATGGCGTTGTCCCACCAAGCCACTGTGTGGCCTCAACATATGGAACATCTCTAGAGAAAAAAAACAATAAATTAGTAGTGCGTAGTGTCATTTAACCGACTTTTGCTCGGCCGCGTAACTTCGCTGAGAAGACCGTCTGGTCACGTTGCCGGTGTCGTGGTCTCAGATTCGGCCGGTCCCAGATTCAGATTCGGCAGTTTCGTGCCGAACGGTAGCGGGCCAGGATACTCC
The DNA here is from genome assembly GCA_964017155.1 of Oasisia sp. SBJ-2009. Taxonomy (NCBI): domain Eukaryota; kingdom Metazoa; phylum Annelida; class Polychaeta; order Sabellida; family Siboglinidae; genus Oasisia; species Oasisia sp. SBJ-2009. Next base: position 34,742,275 of record OZ024865.1, read on the forward strand.
GTTGTTACTAACATAGATTATGTTAGTAATACATCAAGCATACCAGTATGGTTGCTATTCGCAAGTTTTAAATAAAAATACATGTGCGGTTTGCGTTTTGAGGATATTCGGCCCAGGATTGACATATGGCACCAAAGCTACGTCAGATCAGATAAAAGCGGGACTGCGCTTGCGCGTGCATGCGAGATACGCGTTTAGCTGAATATGGGACCGGCCGAATGTGGGACCACCACACTGGCTTTTTAATGGTATCCGCGTAAAGTGCTGCCACCTCACGGAGCCACGGTAATCGATATTAATCTTGCATCGTAAACAATCGGAAATGTGCATTTCTGTATATGTTTGCGTGAATATAAGAAGCGAGAACTAATCAGCGTCGCTACCCTATTCTGGAGCATACATCTACCAGGCGGAGTTGAGGAGCTGAAAGGTGCTGCCACCTCACGGAGTCTGGGTAATTGAGGCTATATAGGGCACCGTAGACAGTATGAAATATACGATACGTACTGCGTTCCGTATAGAGGCCAACGACATACAGCTCTGTTGCAAATATGACGCTCTCCTGTAGATTAACAGCAATCCTGGAATACATCTTACGCCATTTCAGACCCACTTCCTGTTGAAGTTGAACTGTAGAATTGCACATATTGTTATAAACTATTCAGCAGTAAACACATCTCTATCGTCTGTTTCTTCTCACATCCCCAGCCGTATGGTCTGTGCCTGCCTCGATGGGCCGCTGTAGGTGGCACCACCGACAAGCTCAGTGCCGCCCTCTACCGGAAACGACGGTGGATGACGAAATACATGAGACGCGATGAGTGGCTGCCGCCTCCCCGGAACGAGGCTCGGCGTAACTTCGCTCGCGGCAAGACGCGGGTCGTCGCGCTGTTTGCTAGCAAGTGCGTCAGCCCGAGTCTGCGCGAGAAGTACGTGGCGCAGTTGCAGCGGCACGTGTCGGTCGATGTCTACGGCAGGTGCGGCAACTTGTCTTGCGGCAGCGGCCCGAGAAGCGGCGTCGCCGCCCTGCAACATCCCAAGTGCGAGGCCATGCTCAACCGGAAGTACAAGTTCTACCTGGCGTTCGAGAACACGTACGTGTGTATTGTGTGTATGTGGTGGGTGAATGCTGTGCGATAAGATGGATGTAATTTACAGGCATACACGCCAAACTTCCCAAGATGCTCTGGGGGTCTACCGAATTTTATTTTGGATCTCCCAGAAAAAAGAATAACACCCGTCTCCCCGCTTTCCCTGCTTCCCTCCCTCACACCCACCTTCCCTCTCTCCTTCCCTCCTTATCTCTCTGTCTGTCTGTCTCTGTCTGTCTCTGTCTGTCTCTGTCCGTCTCTGTCTGTCTCTGTCTGTCTCTGTCTGTCTGTCTCTGTCTGTCTCTGTCTGTCTCTGTCTGTCTCTGTCTGTCTCTGTCTGTCTCTGTCTGTCTCTGTCTGTCTCTGTCTGTCTCTGTCTGTCTGTCTGTCTGTCTGTCTGTCTGTCTGTCTGTCTGTCTGTCTGTCTGTCTGTCTGTCTGTCTCTCTCTCTCTCTCTCTCTCTCTCTCTCTCTATCATTCCCTCCCTTCATCCTCCCCCCTCTACCTCCGTATCTCAGTACACAGGTTACTTTTGTTTTCTTCGCGAAATATTTTCATGATAATATTTCTGTATCTAGTCTCCAGGGGGGTCCCATTGCCATGTGTAATTATATATTATTAATAGTATGCAAACAGGGCGATTCGCCAATCAGGTCGCTATCGTATTTCATATAAAGTGTTATTTTATTTTAGCAAATGTTATTTTAGTTTTCCATTTTGTGTACCTGCTGTAATGTTGAAATCAAAACGTTGAATTGTACTTTTTATATTTCTTCAAATACTTTCGAGAATTACTTTTTACGCTAGTAAGTTGTTATCAATGTATTGTTACCTGAGTAGGTTTGAGGTGAGTTATACTTTTACTTTTACTCTCACGCCAGTAGTCTGTTATTGTGGTCTGTCCCCACGACATCCGGGCTTCGACCGTTTCACCAATATGTCAAGGTTTGTAATTGTGGCGAATAAATCACTCCATTGTATAGAACACGGGCATCGTTCCTTGGCGATCTCACCGCTGCCACCACGCCAACGAACGACGCCCGTGTTCTACAATGGAGTGATTTATTCGCCACAATTACAAACCTTGCCACATTGTTCAAACGGGCGAAGCCCGGATGTCGTAGGGACAGACCACAATAACAGAATACTGGCGTCAAGTACAAAATAAAAGTACTTCAGTCAACATTGCATACCTAAATGTATTCACCTTCGCTTCCCGTAGCATCTGTGCCGATTACGTCACCGAGAAGGTGTGGGATCGGCTCACCATGGACATCGTTCCCGTCGTCCTCGGCGGCGCCGACTACCGCGCGCTTCTGCCGCCTCACTCCTACATCGACGTGCGGGACTTCACGTCGCCCGCTGCACTGGCGCGCCATCTAGCGAATGTCGACCGCAACGACACTCTGTACAACAGTTACTTCGCTTGGCGGCAGCACTATCAATGCTGGGGTGAGCGCCCAGGACTCGTTGACCCGTGCCCCGTTTGTGATTACCTGCACAGACAGCGGGGTCGCCGGCAGGTCGTGCCCGACATCATGGACTTCTGGTCACATTCGAGATGCACGTCTCCGCGAGAGTATTACGCCAACGTCCCCAATATTCTATGATTAATAAACCATTAAAAACGAAGGCAATAAAAGTATCGCTTCCGGTGCATAACAACATGTTTAGAATCTGGATTGACCTCGAAATCGCCATTGCAACTATATATTTCTCTAAATGTAACACGTCAGAGCGTTTAACCAATACACCCACGTAATTTCATAAGGTTCTTAAACTGCTATATATTGTTGTTGTTCTCGTCCTGGCATCCCTGTCGTCAGGAGTGAGGTTGCATGGCCATGGTTACTGTCAGCTCTTTCTTCGTCTTTTCTTCCCTCGCCTTTCTCTCCCTATGTTCTCCATCAATAGTCTCCAACTCTTATCTTTTGGTGCTGATCTCCATTCTCTTCCCATTCTTTCCAGATCTCTCTTAACATAGTCCTCCCATCGCATTCTCCGTCATCCTCGCTTCTTTTTTCCTTCCACTTTCTGGGCATCTGATATCTTTGCCAGTTTTTCGTCTCCCTGTCTTTCTACATGACTAACCCATTTCAATCTACTCGCCAGTTTCTTCTTAAAACTTTCCTTCGCTCCAACCTCCACTCACAGGTCGTCCATTCTTCTCTTATCCGCTCTCTTCACTCTCACGATTCTTATCTTATTGTTTCGAAACATTGAACCCCAAATAGGTGAACCGGGCGCTACGTAGGCATCGAACATGCGTAATAATAAATATTTATATAAAGTACGTAAATATAAGCCTTTGATTATGTTGAATGGTATAATTAACGCACCGAAACGTCAAACTTAAGCAAAAATAATAATAGTTATACTGCAATAGTTAGTGGCGAAATTGAAGTTTGTTAAAAAGAATAATGCTTATCGGTATTGGGTGCAAACGTTTGTGGAAAGAGTTAACTAGTTCACAACGGGTACATATCTACATAATGTCTTTTCTCGGGGAGTTGCAGTTTGGTGGTTTGAAATATCGCAACTGGAACAGTCGCTGGTTGAAACAGCACAACCACGAGATCAAGCAGAGCAAGGGCTTGCATGTCGTTTCTTAAATGTAAGAAAACATGCAGGTCGATTTCAACGGTTTTCCATAACTTCGAGCACACCAGCTTTTGCAACGAATTACCAGACGACGGTGCGAGGATCCGGCCGGATTAGTGTTATATGTTGGAAAGTAAAGGTTTTTTTTAACGGCATTGTATTACTCTAAGCGCTTGAAAACTACGTGGTTCTTAAGCTAAAACTAAATTTGTCAAGCGTTTGCTGTGAACTCGAACGTGAAGTAATTGCAGTCTTGTAGCGCAAGGAGTGTGAACTGTGAAGCATCAGTTTCACTTGCCATTGTTTATTTAGCAACTCGGTCTACGAGTGCGTTGAAGGTGTGACCGCGATGTCAATGACACTGTTACGGACACGGCAATGGGTTGAGATCAAACAAACCATACGTTATTTGATGTTATTAACTTAATTGCCCCATCAAGGTATCCATATTCTTCATGTTGTAAGGTGTAATAGGTTGTTCATTATTTTTAACATTTACCCCTTCTGAACGATTATATTATGAGGTTGGTAATTTTCCAAATTGAAATTCATATGTTGCTATGAAATGATGTCATGACATCAACATGTAATGTCAACCAACGTAATAGTGATTACAAGTTTCTGCTTACAGTAACAGTGGTACAATTTGTACAATATCGTAACAGTCGTAACAGTATATGATGTTAATCACCTTCACTGTGAAACCAGTTTCATGTGGCAATACAGTTCACTATTTGAGAGCAAACCATTAACTAGCAAGACTGCTAGCATACTAGCTCCAAACCATTAACTATCACCATTAACTATCAAGACTGCAGAATCTACTAGATGCGCCCAGCTGTGAGAAGTCGACAAATATAATCGTATTGTGTGTGAAAAAGTATTGAAATGCCATGAGCAGTATTTCGTTTTGTGTTGGGTGCAAAATTGTCACTTGCACTACGACGGTATAAACGCACTCTATTTGTGTTGGGAGCAAATATAATACTGGAAGACATAGCTCTTGTTTATCCAGCTTTGGTTGTAGTTTGTTTTCTGCCTCAAAGCTATGTACATAGATGTTCTGGTTACGGCAGTGATATCTGCGATATTAGTGTTTTATATGTGTACATTTGTGGACGCATTGCCAAGATGGGCTTTTAGCCGCGCACAGCACTTGTTGTTATCTTATTACGTTAACAGCACTGAGGTGCGTTATGAGTAAGGGAGTGGTCATAATTTATCGGATGGAGTCATTTGTGGACTTCGTTTTTTTTATGCAGAAGTGGGTCAGTTTGTAGTTCACACAAATCTAAGAACAATAGTTTATTTTTATAGATGTATAAAATCTAAGGTTTGATTTCAGTGCACATGATTGGAGGGTGGTTCAAATTGTATTTTGTGTGTGTTAGATTTAATATGGCGGTGTTCCCCATCCAGTGATAAATAATGAATGCTCCCTTCCAATGTAGGAGTGCAATATATGTGATAACCACGAGTAAGCACATTCCGAAAGCCGTCATCTATGATTTTAAAACAACTCTGCAGCTAGATTACATTTTTACCAGTAACATTTTATATAGATTGTATATAATGTGACCTGCTATGGTTTATGTTTATTCAGTTACATAACTTTTGAAAGGTGTCGTGTTTACTTTTCTTACTATCATAGCTAAGACTTGTCAAATTGACGGTTTATCCACGAACTATGTATATATCCAAGATCCTTGTACATAAACATGTCGTGTTAATGATTAAAACGTGTTTGTTTGTTCATATATGTGTTTACCGGTTGTTTCATTGTTATTGCAATGTTTAGTCTAGTCGCGCTCTTGAATGTCCAGATATGCTCCTAACATGTGAACACCTTGACCTAAAACACGAATGATTGACCCCCCCCCCTGTTGATAGCGGAATACACCACTGCGAGGCAGTGTATGAACTATAGCGTTTCTGGTCTGTCTTTGGCTGAGGTTTGCTCCTTCATCGTACCTGCCTTCCTTACATCCTTCCGATTCCTTCCTTTTCTCCTTTCCTACCTCCTGCATTGCTTAATTTTGTCGCTCGCCAAGCAGACATGGGGTCAAACACATTTAAATGTATTTAAATACAAATATTTTCGAGGGATTCAAATACAAATGCTTTTAAATGCAAATGTATTTAAATACAAATACATTGAAAAGTATTTCAAATACTTTTCATTTTCAGGGTACATTACTATATAGGTATAAGAAACAAAACGATATATCAGAGTTTGAGACATCTAGTTTATTGCCATTGTCTAAGTTGTCTGGTTACATTCAGTAATGGGATAGTGCAAAGTCCTGCTGCAAGGCTAAATGAATGCAATAGCAATCATAAAACTGGTGTGTATATATATATATATATATATATATATATATATATATATATATATAATTATATAATTATGTATATATATAGAAGAGATCCTCTTTTTTGCCTTACCTACGTCATTCTTTCTTTCTCTCATACTTTGATATCGCTACTGCAGTCCTCAACATATTCTACGCTAACCTTTAGAAGAGTTATGATTGTTGTGTAACTTGATGACCTGGCAGAACTCTGACGCTGGCCATATGATGGTGCCAGCGAGAAACATGTTATCTGCCTTCTTCTACAGCCCACATGTAGGTCTTACGTCGTACTTGTGTGAGTTGGCTATATTAATCCCTCTTTGGTTGGCAATCAAGATGCACAACATTTAGAAAGAAACAATTCATATTCCTGCTTATGTACATGTGCACGTGTATATATATATATATATATATATATATATATATATATATATATATATATATATATATACACACACACACAAGTAGTAGTTCAATGCATTTCTAAATTATCACAAAACCAGCTAAACTTATTAAATGGAATCAATGTGTGTGCACACTACATGTAGTGTTTGCATAAGGAACACCAGCAGGGTATGAACCTGCCACACACAACACTGAATCGACATTACCATAAACTATGCAAGTGAACAAAATGGTTGAGAAACACTTGACAGGGCTTTTGCTGCTTATTAGTTATTCATAAATCCGTCTAGAGGCGCTGTGCGCATTTAGGCCCGCACCTCGAAAAAACATCAAAATGATCAACTACGATGACCAAACTTCGCAGGGCGTATCTACTACACCTGAATTACGCGTATGCACTTGTCACGTGAACAAAAAATAATAATTAATGCCTGAAATCGATCAAAATGTGTAAGTAAGTAACGGTCCGTCCCCACTTTTTAACGGCAGCAAGATGGTGGCGCCACCTGACGCGGAGTTCACTGTGGCAGTAGTGACTCGCCGAAGAAAGCGCGTTATTTACTTACACATTTTGATCGATTTCAGGCATTAATTTTTTTTTTCAATTGTGAATCCAATGTTCAATACTACCGGTTGTTTCAACGGGAAAGAAAAAAAGATAGCTTAACATTTCTCACGGAACTATTACTGCAACCATATGCCGAACAGTAAGGCATAATTACTAAAGTTTACCATAGATTAGACCACAGATTTAGATACACGTCTAAGCAGCTGCTACATGTCACGCCAACTGAACGAAGACTCGATCAAGAATGCCGCGCGCTTATTGGCCATGCCAAGTTAACCCGTCACCGATGGCGGCGTCTAGAGCATCGTGTATTTCGTTAGAATGTTAGACTTTATGGTCACATTCTGAGTAAGCCGTTGACGTTAAAAAATTGAGTATATGTTGTCACATTCTGTAACGGCTCGGTTTTTAGAATGTGAATCGAATTTAATCAAACACAAGTTTAAGTGCACTGCATATTTTTTTCTCAGCCACTCGCTGCATCATACATGGTGCGCATGCTAAACTAATATAATATCAATCAACTATGTGAACTACTTTACTATTAAACAAGGTTGAGGTAGACTGCTCAAGCCTTGTAACCTATATTCTGGGGATTATTCTGCCCCTTGCACATGCGCTGTCTCGATCACCGTAACTACAACATATTTATGTCAGGAAGTCTTTGTACTTCTTCGGCATCCGCATCGCCCGTCGAGGACGCGTCTCACGTGGTTCGACTTGCGGTGACAGTTGGGTTGGTGTGGCTGCGTTAAGTGGGTCGACATTCACGGGCGTCTCAACGACTTCGACTTCACAGCTCGTACTGCCGTCGCGTGTTGTTTCCCCGACGTCTCTACTGTTCGACTGAGAGACCTTCCCGCTCCATTTCTTTTCCTCCTGCTCCACACTGTTCTGTAGTTGCTGCAGAATGGCTTCCGTTTCTGCGAGAACCACTTTGCCGTGCAATTCTGACGGACCAGTAGCAACTGGTGCTGCCACCTGGGGTTGTGTATGGGTTTGCAACTCAGCGATCTCTGTTTCCTTCTGCTGGAGCTGAGCCTCTAGACGGTCCACCTCAGACACCTTCTCCTTCAGCTCGGTCTGCACCTCGGCGACGCCCTCCGCCTTCGTCAGCGTATCCGTCGCTTCACGACAACCCGCCAACAACTCTCGGTTCTCTTTCTTCACTAAGTCCAATTCGCTGTGAGATCTCGTCAGTTCTGCCTCCCGCTTCTGCAGCGCGACTCAAGGGTGCTAACCCGGGCCGCGAGGCTCTCCGACCTAGCACTCACTTGATGCATCTCCTCCTTGAGGGCTTCATTCTCCTGTGAGACAGCCTTCAGCTGCTTCTGCAGTGTGTCCAGTGCAGCCTCACTGGCCACTGCCCGCTCCCGCAACTGACCGGCCTCATCAGAACTCTTGGACAGTTGACTGACCAACTCATCGGCCACATTCTCTAACGGCTGGGTTTTTAGAATGTGAATCGAATTTAATCAAACACAAGTTTAAGTGCGCTTCATATTTTATTCTCAGCCACTTGCTGCATCATACATGGTGCGCATGCGCATTTCAGATACCGAGTGTATCACGTGTCCACGTGTAGTGTCTATCTCACACGTAGTCCAGTAGGGGGAACCAATACACTACATATGTGGAAATTGTTACTTTGAATAAATCCTAGCTATTAAGTGTATGATACGAAACCGTAGCCTTTGTTTTCCCTTTAATGTACACACTTAATATCCTTTACATTCATCATAGCTGCCCAGTTGCTATACGAACGACAAAGGCTGCAGCTAGAAAGGAGGGGAGGGGGTTTGTCTCCTTACTTTAGCTCGTGTCTTAAAAGAGAGGTGGGGCGGGAGAGGGGGGGGGGGGGGGCTCGTGTCTCATATGTGTTTTCTAGCTGCGAAGCATTTACCCTGTAGTACTCCCACTCCAATTCATATTACCCCAGTCCTGCTTCATCCTTGAAGAATTTACCCACTAGTTTATTCCTTTACCCGCGAAGCCAACATCTGTACATGCAATAGTTGCTGCATGACCTGAAATAATGTAAGTGACAGGCACTTGTTTGGTCTAATTTGTCATCTAAAAACTAAGGGCGGATTCGTGGTCAGCGAGTGAAACTACGTCTGGTAAGTCTTTTACAACAGCCGAAACCCCACTTTGAAACATCAAAATGTTGAGTAAGATTACAAAATCATTTAATCTCGCTCGTGGATGGAGCTATCGCAAAAGTAAGGACAGATTTGGAACCAGTGAGAAAAACTAGGTCGGATAGGCTCTTTAAACCATCCAATATGTCAACACAGCGAAAGTCGAAAGTTTGAAACATCGAAAACTATAGGGGTTTCCTTATAATACTGTTACGCCATCTTGCGGATTGGGGTATTCATTATAACGGTAAAACTCCCCGATGTGGCGCCACTACACGAGTTTCCCCGTCTTGAACGTTCATTAAAAAAGTTTGAAACATTGAAAACTCGAGTTGAGGGTCGAAAATCAAAAATTGACGATTTTGCGTATTCGAGGCTTGCTCTGGGCTTTCCAAAATGGTATAGCACATGTCTGTAGCTATTCCCAATCGCTGGATCAATTCGGATTCATCTTAGTGTTTAGGAAACTCTTAGCCATTCATATTAGAAAGGGTACTGCCGTAACCTTCCTGAATAGCGGCCGCTCTAGCCGTTTGGGAGCCTGTACCACTGTATTATAATGCTACACATTTATACAACCACAATTATACACCTTTACACACATCCCTCCTCTAAAGAATCACCGTCCCGGTGATTTACATCGGACGTATCTAAAGTACAGAACCTATCTATCTAGCAATCTATAGCTAGTGATCTTAAGTCTACATAAAGTGTAATATAGTCGATTTAATAACAACTTCATAAACAAAACTAATGTGTTCTCTTGACATTGACCTTATGGAGCATTGGCAACCCGTCCCATTTGCGGCAGTGAGGAAATATTACATCCTCTGATTTGGGAACTGGTCACAAGAATAATATTCGATGGATGACAGTTGTAACTTCCGACTGATGAATACTAGGAAAATCAGGACATAAATATCTTGTGTTATACATTTCTTATCTGAAATTTCCGATTTAATATTGAGTTTATCACACTATCATAGACATAGCGATTTATGTAGTGCATATAAATTTATAATAGACACTCCCCACAAAGTTAGGTCGTATGTCTCTTTTACGGGTTTTGCATAGCTGTACGTTGTGGTTTCGATAAGCACTTATATCTGACAAGTTGTCTAAATGCACATAAACATTTTACACATGTACACGTTTGCCTCCCCAGACAGGTTGTGCTGCGCGAAAAATGGCACTTTTCATTATTAATCAAGATCGCCAAACACAAAAGTACAACCCGGCGTTGCCATGGCAACCACCATAATAATCGATTAAAATTCATGATTTCTGTGACCATTGACATTGTCACCGGCAAAGTGTTCCACTGCTTCTGCTTGTAATATTCCTTCGGACAGTATTACTGAAATAGCTAGACTGGAACAGTTCGATTATTACAACCAAAAACAAAAGGTCCTATACGTTAACATGCTAATAAGACGTTATGTACCCGTTGTGAACTGTTTAACTCTTTCCACAAACGTTTGCACCCAATACCGATAGACTTTAGGCTTTGCCTTTGTAAAGATGTTTTTATGCACCGGAAGCGATACTTTTATTTCCGGACGGACGGACGGACGGACGGACGGACGGACGGACGGACGGACGGACGGACGGACGGACGGACGGACGGACGGACGGACGGACGGACGGACGGACGGACGGACGGACGGACGGACGGACGGACGGACGGACGGACGGACGGACGGACGGACGGACGGACGGACGGACGGACGGACGGACGGAGAGAGGGAGGTATGAAGGAAGGGGGGAAGGAAAGAAGGAGGATGTGAGGGAGGGAGGGAAGCAGGGAAAGAGGGGACGCGGGTGTTATTTTTTTTCTAGGAGATCCAAAATAAAATTCGGTAGACCCCAGAGCATCTTGGGAAGTGTGGCGTGTAGGCCTAAAAATTACATCCATCTTATCGCACAGCATTCACCCACCATATACACACAATACACACGTACGTGTTCTCGAACGCCAGGTAGAACTTGTACTTCCGGTTGAGCATGGCCTCGCTGCCGCAAGACAAGTTGCCGCACCTGCCATAGACATCGACCGACACGTGCCGCTGCAACTCCGCCACGTACTTCTCGCGCAGACTCGGGTTGACGCACTTGCTAGCAAACAGCGGGACGACCCGTGTCTTGCCGCGAGCGAAGTTACGCCGAGCCTCGTTCCGGGGAGGCGGCAGCCACTCATCGCGTCTCATGTATTTCGTCATCCATCGTCGTTTCCGGTAGAGGGCGGCACTGAGCTTGTCGGTGGTGCCACCTACAGCGGCCCATCGAGGCAGGCACAAACCGTACGGCTGGGGACGCGAGAAGAAGCAAACGATGGAGATGTGTTTACTGCTGAATAGTTTATAACAATATGTGCAACTCTACAGTTCAAATTCAACAGGAAGTAGGTCTGAAATGGCGTAAGATGTATTCCAGCATTGCTGTTAACCTACAGGAGAGCGTCATATTTGCAACAGAGTTGTATGTCGTTGGCCTCTATACGGAACGTAGTACGTATCGTATATTTCATACTGTCTACGGTGCACTATATAGCCTTAATTCCCAGAATCCGTGAGGTGGCAGCACCTTTCAGCCCCTCAACTGCGCCTGGTAGACGTATGCTCCAGAATAGGGTAGAGACGCTGATTAGTTCTCACGCCGAATTTGAAATAACAAATTAAATAAGGACACCCTTTTATCAAATAATACTATATTATAAAACTATTCAGAATTAGACTTATATTCACACAAACATAATACAGAAATGCAAATTTTCAATTGTTTACGATGCAGGATTAACATCGAATACCGTGGCTCTGTGAGGTGGCAGCACTTTACGCGGATACCTTTAAAAAGCCGGTGTGATGGTCCCACATTCAACCGGTCCCAGATTCAGGTAAACGCATATCTCGTATTCGCGCGCAAGCGCAGTCCCGCTTTAATCTGCTCTGACGTAGCTTTGCCTTTGGTGACATATGTCAATCCCGGGCCAAATTTCCTCAAAACGCATACCGCACATGTATTTTTATTTAAGACTTGCGCATAGCAATCATACTGGTATACTTGATGTGTTACTAACAAAAACTAGGCTAGTAACAACGGAGTATCCTGGCCCGCGACCGTTCGGAACGAAACTGCCGAATCTGGGACCGGCCGAATCTGGGACCACGACACCGGCAACTTGACCAGACGGTCTTCTCAGCGAAGTTACGCGGCCGAGCGAAAGTCGTATAAATGAGATAATACACTACTAATCTTTTGGTTTTTTTTCTAGAGATGTTCCGTATGCTATGGGCAGTATACGTACGGATCCTTACGCAACAGTGGCGCCACACAGTGGCTTGGTGGGACAACGCCATTGATCGACTCGTACCAACTGTTTTTCTCGATGAGCGCTTTTCGAGCGGAAGAGCAGGTCAGATTGTGTTGTCGTGTTTTCGTTCAATTTTGTTGTAGCTTACATGATTATGGAAGATTCAAAAGACCTTTTAGACTTTAGTTTATATTTCCGTATTTCGGATTGTTGGATTTTCTTTATAAAAAAAACATAGGTCTACCTGGTACATGTCCGCGGTCGTGGCGTGTCCCCAGGTGATGTTGAACCAGTGTCGGTATTCGGCAGCGTCGTACCTGTGTCTCACGGGTGCTTCCCAGCCAAAGAATACCCACTTCTGGTGCGGCAGTCTGTAGCGTGGCATCTCCGCCTTCGAGCTCACGTAGGCCGTGTGGAACAGGACGACGTCGCTTCTGTTGAATAATGACCGGTCCCCAGTGTACTCGCAACGGCTGTTGGAAGAAAGGGGAAATTTAGGCGAAGTCAATATAGACAATAAGATTATAAGTGTTGTTGATACAAGTCTAACGTTTAATGTTGACTGCAATAATGTCTATGGACAGAATGTCATAGTAGTACTCAAGTTTCATTCTGAGAACATTTACGTACTATTTGTGTTTTAGCAAACTGCGTAGGCCTGTCATCTTGGCATGTTAGTTATCTCGCGATCGAAAACGAGTTTGGGGGTCCAACTTCTCCATGTTAAAAGGTAGGAATTTGTTTTGGTTTTGGTTGTATTAATCGGGCTGTCCCCAAATTGTGTTTAGAGTTTTATTTTCCGAAGGATAATTACAAGCAGAACCAATTAGTTGGGGCGCACGGGGGTCGAAGTGGACACCTCGTGCTATTTTTGGTTGCCCTGTCGTTTTCTAAGCTTCAAACCTTCCTGAATAATATTCCAGAGGGTAACCTTCTAAAATCAGTGTAACTCACTCCGAAAATTGCATTTACATCCATGCGTACGTGGTCTCTTAATGGCCGCGTTGCATATCTTTTTCTTTCCACATTACGTCACAGTAAATGTATAACAACAAACTTAAATATAGTATAAAATACTCAGAAAGACGAGAACTAATATTGATGGCAATATCGTATTGATATATTTATTTTTTAGGAAGCCCGGTACAAAACATTGGACAATATATCGAAAATCAGTTCGGTTTCGCAGTTAATGTCACACAACAGGAGTCATACTTACCTTAATATGTAATCAATATATTTATGTAATATATCAAAATTATGTACATTCATTTACCTCGTGACGAGTGCAAAGCAATAGTAAAATAGTGCTACATTATACGCAATCACGAGCCGAACATGTACCCCACCCACTGTGTGTTGCGCAATCGTGACGTGACGCAAATCGGAGTGGATTTCATTGCTTGTATAATTTTCGCGTTTCCTACTGCTGATTATTAATGCGATGTTTGTTGAGACAATATAAAATTACGATAGCACGCATTATTCACCAAGGTGTTAAACCATCACATCTTAAACATTGTTCTGAGCCATCTGTGTCATTCTTGCACAATCGTTGTTTTCAACAAGAGGCCGAACAGGTATTTCTCGCCCACATTTGATATCTTTCCCATCGTATGCCCAAGCAACACAACACGGCACTTGAAAATTACACTGATATTCAGATATGAAGGTATCTTAGCAGTTATTGCTAAGCATGCCGTATTTATTAAGATACGAGGATATCGAAGTTGGCAGCCATTTAAAAAAATGGCCGTCGCCACATTAGTTTTTGAAATTTCCACCTAGTAGAATTTTAAAGGACACAAAAATGCAACGGTTTCGTGGCATACACCCAATAGAGTAACAATTTCGACATATACTCAATTTGTTAACGCCAGCGGTTTATCAGAAAAATATTTTTGAACACCCAGCCATCCAAATACTATGCGCAACTCCATCTTAGACGAAGAATGACGTCACGACGGTGAGGCGCTCTCCACGCAGATTGATTCCCTGCATGGGGTTTGGCTGTTGTCATGAAATGGCTGCAAATCGGCAACACGCGTAACAAGCTGATGACGGTAAATATAAAGTTGTATATTATTGTTATCGATGAAATCATCCTATCAACTGATGATACATGTCTACTTCAAAGCATTTCTCCTCAAAATGGACCGAGCAAAGTGAACTGTACTTGGACTGGAGGGACTCCAAACAGTACGCCCGCAAATGTGAATCCATTGCTTCAATACTACCGGTTGTTTCAACTATTATTGCAACCGTATGCCGAACAGTAAGGCATAATTACTAAGGTTTACCATATATTTAACCACAGATTTAGATACACGTATATAAGCAGCTGCTAGATGTCACGTCAACTGAGCGAACTGTCGAAGACTCGAAGTTGTTGACCCTCAACAACGTCGCAGGAAGCTGACCGGCTTCAGCAGAGACATAGAATGCCGCGCGCTGAATGGCCAAGCCAAGTTAACCCTTCACCTATGGCGGCGTCTAGACCATCGTGGATTTCGTTAGAATTTCAGACTTCACATTCTGAGTAAACCGCTGACGTTAAAAAATTGTGGAAATTGTTACTTTGTATAAACTCTATTAGGTATATGACGCGAAACCGTTGCCTTTTTTGTCCTTTAAAGGCATATTATTACTCAAATCAGCAGTCAAACTTTCTTAAGTACGAAATGTCTACGGGCCTATAAGGCAGATTTTGGCCTAAAATAGATACTGCGTGATATCTAGTGTCTATATTGGTTACTGATTTATAACGCGACAATGTTGTATCAAATCGTATCTGGTGTCGACAATAACAATTTGTATTACAAGAGGAGCAGGCACACCTCGCTTGTACTTTGATTATGGCTAGCCTACTGTGTGTGTGTGTGTGTGTGTGTGTGTGTGTGTGCGTGCGTGCGTGCGTGCGTGCGTGCGTGCGTGCGTGTGTGTGGGTGGGTGGGTGTGGGTGTGGATGTGTGTATGGGGGTGGTGGTGGTGGTGTTGCAGGTGGTGGAGGTGGTGGTGTGTGGTGTTTGCTTTCATTTGCTTTGCTTTGCTTTGCTTCGCTTCGCTTCGCTTCGCTTCGCTTCGCTTCGCTTCGCTTCGCTTCGCTTCGCTTCGCTTCGCTTCGCTTCGCTTCGCTTCGCTTCGCTTCGCTTCGCTTCGCTTCGCTTCGCTTCGCTTCGCTTCGCTTCGCTTCGCTTCGCTTCGCTGCGCTGCGCTGCGCTGCGCTGCGCTGCGCTGCGCTGCGCTGCGCTGCACTGCACTGCACTGCACTGCACTGCACTGCACTGCACTGCACTGCACTGCACTGCACTGCACTGCGGTGCACTGCGCTGCGCTGCGCTGCGCTGCGCTGCGCCGCGCCGCGCCGCGCCGCGCCGCGCCGCGCCGCGCCGCGCCGCGCCGCGCCGCGCCGCGCCGCGCCGCGCCGCGCCGCGCCGCGCCGCGCCGCGCCGCGCCGCGCCGCGCCGCGCCGCGCTGCGTGTTGTGCTGTGCTGTGCTGTGCTGTGCTGTGCTGTGCTGTGCTGTGCTGTGCTGTGCTGTGCTGTGCTGTGCTGTGCTGTGCTGTGCTGTGCTGTGCTGTGCTGTGCTGTGCTGTGCTGTGCTGTGCTGTGCTGTGCTGTGCTGTGCTGTGCTGTGCTGTGCTGTGCTGTGCTGTGCTGTGCTGTGCTGTGCTGTGCTGTGCTGTGCTGTGCTGTGCTGTGCTGTGCTGTGCTGTGCTGTGCTGTGCTGTGCTGTGCTGTGCTGTGCTGTGCTGTGCTGTGCTGTGCTGTGCTGTGCTGTGTGGCCTACAACTAGAACTCGATACAAAGTCACTTTCATTTAGCCAAGCTTCAGAAAGGGTGATGGCATCAGCTCGACTCGATATGCATTTACCGTATACGCAGATCGAGTCGTTAGAAAGAAGAACGCAATTAGTTAATTAAACATATTAGTTACACAGAGTATGCAAATAATACGGAAGTCGAGTTTTAAAACAAAGGTAAACTACCGACTACGCGTCGAGAGAAAGATCGAAGCGCCCGCAAACGTCAGATTTCACAACGGAGGCAGGACGGACAATGTGGCGCGTGTAGCTCCCCGTCATCGCTTGCTGAAATGAACGATTCGGTGCAATGGGCCGAACACGTTTTGGGCCGAATCATCCGGCTTCGTTAGACGTGTTGCAGCACATTCAGTGTTGTTATATAATTATGATCCTGTAACATAGCAAAGAGTGTTCCTTTCTTACCTGTTGCAGTGGGCGAAAGCGTCCCCTGGCGGGAACCACGACAGATAACGCCCAATCATCACCGTCCATCCCAGAATACGTATCACTGCGTCATCAGAGCCGCTAGTGTGAATGGCTCTGCCAGAGCCATTTTGACTATCCGTATTGTGAACAATGCTGAAGCTGAGAGGGCGTGTAGCACTTGTAGCTCCGTCGTGTCCAGTTGATATATAATGAACTAGGTTGTTCACTACAAAGACGACGCAGAGTACGATTATCACAGTCAAGAACTTGGGGTGCGAATAACGGGTCGTAACTCTCGTCCCGAATACACAGAGGCGAAACATCTTAACCCCGATCATCAGTCGCAATGTTTCGACCCAGCGCCTGTCGAGCAGCTCGAATTCACTGAGAAATGAGTAATCCGCTCTCTGTGTTGTTTTCAGTCTTGATCAGTTAACGTTAATTGGCCGTCTTGTTCACCAGGTGTGACACGCAGTGGCTACACAGCAACGCTGTGTCAATGAACACAGGAGCACAATTGCACTCGTGGCTGTGGTGTCTAGTGACTGCCTGTAACTTACCGGGCTGCGGTCGTAACCGGTGAACCGTGACCGATGCATTACGAATACGAATACGAATACGAATACATTTATTTCAGGTAAAAACCCATATACAATCGGTACATACATTAGAACATCTAAGTAGCCTAATTAAAGAGCCAATATGTTAAAAAAAAATAAAAAAATGAATAGATAAAAAAACAATAAGGTTATGAGTTAGATAAATGTAAAATTGTAGAAAAACAGATATGTGATTGTAAAATAAATATGCAATTAATTCATACAAATAAACACCTTTTGAAAAGTAAGTTATATAAACAACTTACTGACTTTAAAATATATATATATATATATATATATATATATATATATATATATATATATATATATATATATATATATATATATATATAAATACTAATAAAGTTATATGCGAGAGATGGTGACTATCTTACATATTTACTGTATACAATGAATTGGCCCAGCTAATCCACATTGGGCCATTTACTGTTTCAAAACAATTGCACATAGCCCTAATCAAGTCATTATTTATGTTACAAATGCGTCTTTTAAAACCATAAATGTTCTTACGTAATAGGGCGTCAAATGTATCAATAGCATTATCAGCAAACATGCCACTTGCACTGTCCCGTCGGCTATATCCCAAAATCCGTCTATGCATATTGTTGTAGGCAACTTTAGCTTTCAAATATGAGCCCTTATTAAAGTTAACCCATAACTGGCAACAATAAGTTGTACAACAATACGCATGAAACAGACGTAGTTTAACACCCACGGAACAGTGCTGAAATTTTCTGATAATGCTATTTGACCTAGCATAACAATTACGTAGATGTCTTAAAATATCTCCGTCATCTTTCAGGTCATTGCATATTATCACACCTAAATATTTTGCTTCTTTGACATATGCAAGCTTGTTTAGGTTCATATACATATCTGGACATTTCAGGTTAAAACCACGTGGTTTGAAGACCATACACAACGACTTGATAGGGTTATATTCAACATCATTTTCAAAGCCAAACTTTGCACATATGCTCAGCAAACCCTGAAGCCCACTAGGACTGGGAGCAATAACACATATGTCATCGGCATAGAACACATGGTTAATGCAGCAGTTGTGTATGTGACAACCTATACCAGCACTATTTAGCATATTGCTCAGATCATCAATGTATACGATAAATAAATATGGGGACAAAATCCCACCTTGTCGAACACCATTCGAAACATTAAAAAACTCTGATGTTGTTGAACCCCATTTGACACAGAATGTTTGGGTTCTGTACCAGTACAACAGAATACGTATAAGTACAACAGGCACACCTCGATTAAGCAATTTTCTAAAAAGCGTCCAATGGTTGGCCCTGTCAAATGCTTTTGACGCGTCTAAAAAGCATGAATACACCGGACTATTGTTACTTTTATAGTATTGAATAACATTTTTTAAAGCAAATATACAGTGGTCAGTAGAGTGTCCCTTCTTAAACCCAAACTGATTGTCAGTTGTATTAAAGGGAAAACAAAGTAAATGTTTGGATCATATGGGATTAACAGAGTGAATAAAAAGTAACAACTTCCAACAACAATCATATTTTTAACGTCAGTGGTTTACCAGGAAAAAAATGTAAAACACATAGACATAGAAAGTCTACAGACTACGCCATTTTAGAAACAAAATGACGTCAGAGAGTCTTCTTGGTCGGCGTGAACTGTGCATGCATATTATTATCTGTTACTTTCTAACCTAACCACGAAAACGACCGCCAACAGCCGCCAAACTTCTCCCCACATTTCTTACATACATATACATACACTACATTACAAAAAAAATCACTTGTATTCGTCTAACGAAGAAAATTCATAACAGAAACGCAAATCTTGGCGAACGGCAACTCGACAACTTCGACTACCGTAAACTCGCTATTATAAGTTAGCTTTACACAAAATACCGCTAGATGGCGCGCGAATATTTATTAACCTTACTGCATTCGCACGCGCGAATTAGTTTAATTAATTATAAATAATATAATAATAATTAGCTGCATCACTATGATCTACAGAAAATGTTAAACGGCAAACTAAGGCAACGCTTTGGTGATATGGGTCTAATAGAGTTGATAAAAAATAACAATTTAATATACAAATATATAATTTTATTAGTTTATTTTATATAGCGCCAAATCCACAATTCTCTTCTCTTCTATTCAACATACTGTTATTAAAGTATATGCAATAATAAGAATGCTACCCACAGGTAATATTTAAAAATAAATATTAAAAATACATGTGTCTGCATAATTATCCAAAATTGCCTATTAGTTATAAAAGAAAAAGGAAATTACGTGTTTTTCAATGAAGTCACATTGTTTATTTCATCAATATTTCTATAAACATCCCGCGTGTACTGCGAGCATGCAAGCTTATATTACATAAGCGATGTTTTAACAATAATAACTAAAACAATAACATGTTAATATTACTGTTTTTAAATCCTTCTTTTTCTACCACCATAATATTTCCCATATATTCATATTCCTTTTTACATTTTAGAGATTTATTGTTCCGATAATTAATAAAGTGTCTTGTTCAAAAATAATAATTATTACATATCTGATGGTGGAAATGTCATTCATGAGTAGAACAAATAGCTTCAGTAATATGTTCTTATGCATAATGGTTGTGTATGTGCTGAATAAAAATTATTATTACGTCGTACTTATTTTACTACTTTAATTATTTATTACTATTAACCATACTTTTATATTCATTTATTTCAATTGTTGTTATGTAATTTGTATGTTTATTTATGACTGATAGGTCAGCTTAGTTAATGATATAGAAACATGTATTTTCATTATTTATTTTTAAATAATATTATCTGTGAGTAGTTTTCTCTTTATTGTATTTTTAATAGCATTATTTTGTGAAGCGCCACAAACAATTATGGATGTGGCGCTACATAAATAAAATATTATATTATAATAAAAACAATTGTTTGTTTATTTAATATAGCGCCACATCCAATTTAAACTTGTTCATGGCGTTTTACATACATTAAAATGCTAAACAACAAATACACACCAGAAGAAAAAAAACATAAATATACTAGAAACATATATGAACAATTATAAAAATAAAATATAAATATAAAAATAATAAAACTTATAATTTCCTGCAAATCATAGTGATGATAATAATTAATTATTATTATTATATTATTTATAAGTAATTAAACTATTTCGCGCGTGTGAAGTAAAACAATTAAATATTAGCAGTCAGAAACGTGGCGTCTAGCGGTATTTTGTGTAAAGCTTTTAAAAGCGATTTTACGGTACCGCTGAGCGGCCGAACAAGTTGTACTCGAGGTCTGCGCGTTTTTGTGTGTGAATTTTCTTCGTCAGAGGAATGCAAGAGATTTTATTACATAATGTAGTGTATGCATATGTATGTAAGATATGTGAGGAGAAGTTTGGCGGCTGTTGGTGGTCGTTTTGATGGTTAGGTCAATCAAATCGGGTCGTCTAGGATCCGCGCTGTGTCTGTGACTGTCCAAACGAATCCACCGAACCACTGTTTCAGTTCTGCTCGATTCATAGGTTAACAAGAAGACATCTTACTGATACTGTCTTTCACTGTACTATTACTATAAGCGTTTGAGGAACAGTGTGGCATATTGATGTCGCGATTTCGTTGTAAACCGACGTAAGGCAACTTTTAGCGTACCGCTTGGCTCTCTGTTATGACAGCTGAACCAGCAGACGACTCTCTGACGTATTACTTTTCCAAACTGCTGGGTTGTGATTGGTTGCAAGATCCAAGATGGGCCGGTTCATGGTGTCGGTGATTTAGCTAGATTTTCCCACTTTAAGACCACTTTCTGAGGTAACCACTAAGGTGAAAAATTGGATTGTAGATGCAAATGATTAGCTAGTGTAAACTCTTTTAGGTGCATAACACTAAACTGTAGCCTTTTTTTTCACTTTAAGATATGGTGTCAACATTTCTAGCAATATAATTTCAAATATCTTAGAGGCTACAGTGACAAGCGCTATTGGTCTGTAGTTATTTACGTTGCTCGTATCTCCAGACTTATTTTTTATCAGTGGAATTATAATAGTTTTCATAAAGTCATCAGGTAGATAACCATGAGAAATCACTCTATTATAAAAAATGGACAACAGTATAGTTATGCGCCTATCTGAATTTGCGAACGAAAAACGGATAACGAATTCCTTTTTCGTTTTTCGTTTTCAAATTTGAAAAACGAAAAACGAATTCGTTTTTCGTTTTTGCATTTAGGATGCTTCGGTCGCACTGTCACTTCGGGTGGCCGATAAAAATTGGTAGTTTCGGCGGGATACGTCGGTCGCACTGGCAGCGTTTTGAAAACAAACTCGCAGAAATTGCATCGGCGAAATGGTATATCTAAGTACCTATAGGTGCATATTGGTCGTTTCGGCGCTGTTTTGTTATGTTTAGACAATTTAATAAACTTTACTCAATCTTATATAATTTATAATAGATCGAAAGATGGATAAATCGAGAGTAGATGTATGTATTTTGTAACTGCAAATAAGTGATGCAATAGTTATTTTAAATTTAGTTTGTAAAATATTTGACTTAGGAGGCCCCTATTATGACTAATAAATAGTCGCTATCTTAGGGGCCACCTTGGATTTTTAAATTAGCTATATTTTATTTTATTATTGAATTCCACTGACGGACCATTACGGATAGCCCAATAGTATTTAGGAGCATGTATATTCCTGAGTATTGTTTATTAACAGTTGCTACTTTATGCATATTGTAAGAAAAGGATATGTTGTAAAAATATAATACGTTTATGGCTTAATGTATTGTTAGAGTTAGTGTTAATTCATTATTATTTTGCATATGTAGTAATTTACAACAGTAGAAATATGTTTGCATCTGTGTGTAATATGCTGCTTTACATAATATATCAGTCTTTTTTAAATTGTGAATAGTTACGTTTTGATTAAACAAATATAGGTATTGTTTACTGTGTGAGGCATACTATTTTTAATACTCTTTTTTTTACAAATGTATATTACATCCTGAATGTATGTATTCTGCTGTGTGCTGGTGTGAAATGATTATGCATATTTATGGTTTGTGTTATCTGCCAATTTTGAAAGTATGTGGGTAATGTTTTATGTTTATATTTATAATAAAATGATAATATCATTAAAATAAGTTGGTATTCATCTTTTGCTTAAATATTAATTCTATGTGGAAGCTATATTTATTTGAAAATATTATTCTTACACGTTTGTTGGCAATTTGTTTATTAAGTTACATTTCTGTCCCTAGATCAGTAGATAGTAATTAGTGTGAGGTCATGTTATAGAATTATACAGTGCAATTGTTATTCTAGTTTGAATAATATGCTCTAATTTAGTTATAAGTCCAATAGTTTGAGAACATCTGTTTGCTATTTTATCGATACTTATGTTTATTTACTTACTTACTTATGCCTTTTCACTCGCTGGGAGCAGAGGCCTTCGACCAAGGAACGGCACCGTTTTCTGTCAGTGGCCATCCTCTCCATCTCTCTCCTGGTGTATCCCATCTCCTTTGTTTCTTTTTCCGTGTCTCTCTGCCAGGTGTTTCGTGGCCTACCTCTTCTCCTCTTCCCTAGGGGGTTCCACGTGATGGCTTGACGGGTGATGGTTTCTGGTGGTTTCCTGAGTGTATGTCCTATCCACCTCCATTTTCTCTTCTTTATTTCATTTTCTATGGGTCATTTTCCAGATGTATCCTAGTGTTGTCTGTCCACTTCAGGTGTAGTATTATGCGCAGGCATTTGTTGATGAAGGTCTGTATTCTCTTTAGTGTCTTCTGTGTAGTTCGCCATGTCTCCGATCCTTAGAGTAAAACTGCCTTGACATTTGAATTGAATATTCTCAGTTTGGTGTTAATTTTGATTTGTTTTGCTCTCCAAAATGTTCTCAACATGATGAATGCCACTCTTGCTTTCTGTATCCTTGCTTCTTCTGCGCCTCCATTTTTTTATTGTACTGCCCATGTATGTGAATGAGTATGTCTCTTCCAGTGTCTCTCTGTTCAATGTAATGGGGTTGTACTTCTTTGTGTTGGCTTTCATAATCTTTGTCTTGCTTCTGTTGATGTTGAGTCCTAGCTGTGTTGATACTGTGTTTAGCAGA
Source organism: Oasisia sp. SBJ-2009 (assembly GCA_964017155.1). Lineage (NCBI taxonomy): Eukaryota > Metazoa > Annelida > Polychaeta > Sabellida > Siboglinidae > Oasisia > Oasisia sp. SBJ-2009. The sequence continues at coordinate 34,765,724 of OZ024865.1, forward strand.
GTGCAATTTTTATTCTAGTTTTAATTTAGTTATAGGTCCAATTGTTCGAGAACATCTGTTTGCTATTTTATCGATATGTTTAATCCAGTTTAAATGTGAGATTAATGTTAAGCCCAGAATGTTAAACAGGTTAAATCTCTCAATATTTACACCGTCTATTGTTAATTGGTTGAGGAATTAAGTTCCTCAACCTATTTATTAGGCATTTGAAAAAAAGTTTAGTTTTATTAATATGTTAAAGATAATGTATAATAATAACATTTATTGGCAACTCAACAGAGTTGGATTGGCATTATACAATAAAATACAATTAACGCATCTGTATGTAGTTTTAGCTATAAATTACGCTTATTATAGGTCTTTATTATTAAAATATTCAACATTCACTGTGTTTGTGTCATCTGTGAAGACTTTAATTGTACTGGTGTCATCAATTATCATTAGTATAAGTTATTCAGGCTTTCGGAAAATCATTGATATATTTATAGTAAATATCAATGTCAGTGACCCTAAAATTGATCCTTGGGGACGCCTCTTTTTATAGGTAAAGTATATCATTGTACCTCTTCTAGTCTTACAGACTGCTTACAGTTAGTTGACTATTATTGTGTTACATGTATTGCTGTGAGCTCCATTCCAATGGCTCCTGGCTACCTCACTGAACCGTTCGTGTTAAACAATAGTGTGCTTGATTGTCACACTTGCAATTGCACAAATATTCCTGTCAAGAAGTACAACTTGCCTTTTGGCCAGCGTAAATTTGCTTACAAGATTGGAAAACTTTGGGACACTATCCCGGAATGTATACAGAATGCAAGCAGTGCAGAGCTCTTTAAAACACACATTTTAACAGTTTCTCATGATAGATGTACACACTTGCAAACATTTCATGATAGATATGGCTGAGTGATTATTTGCATTTGGCTGGTAGATTGTTTAGATTAATAAATATTTGTGTGGTGGTGGTAGTGGTAGAGATAGTAAGGACTTTATCTCAGAGAGTCAGATTTTTATTATTTTTATTACTATTATTGTTATGTAGAAGTGGATGAGTTTGAGCAGTTTGCCAGTCAAATGTGGACTGTCATTTAGTCATGCCTTTTGGGATGTCTATGAAGTGCACATAATCTTATGTCATTATAATTAAAGATTTAACTGTAAGCCTAATGATTTTTAAAATTATTTATAATCTTTTTCTTTCATGTTTCCAATAGAATATGAAACAGTGTCACCTGACTGTTTATTAACAACTGAAATGGAATATTTATGGAGTCGCAATTGTGACAAACATGCATTCTATTTTTAACGCAAACCGATCAATGAGATAGCCATGAGCCAGTGGAATGGAGCTCACAGCAATAATATTCAACTAACTGTAAGCAGTCTGTAAGAGGTACAATGATATACTTTACCTATAAAAAGAGGCGTCCCCAAGGATCAATATTAGGGCCACTGAAATTGTTATTTACTATAATTATATTAGTATTGATTTCCAAAAGACAGCTTAACTTATGCTCATGATACTTGATGATACAAGTACAAATAAAACCTTCACGGATGACAGAAACACAGTGAATATTGAATATTTGATTAATAAAGACCTATAATAAACATATAGCTAAAACTACATACAGATGCGTTAATTGTATTTTATTGTATAATGTCAAACCAACTCAGTGTAGTTGCCAATAAAACTTGTGTTATTATTACACATTATCGTTAAAATATTAATAAAACAAAAGTTTTTTTCAAATGCCTAAAAAATGGGTTGATGAAGTAACATTAACAATTGACAGTGTAGATATTGAGAGATTTAACCAGTTTAACATTCTGGGCTTTACATTAATCATGCATTCAAACTGGATTAAACATATCGATAAAATAGCAAACAGATGTTCTCGAACTATTGGACTTATAACTAAATTAGAGCATATTATTCAAACTAGAATAACAATTGCACTGTATAATTCTATAACATTACCTAACGCTAATTACAATATACTGATCTAGGGACACAAATGTAATTGAATAAACAAATTGCATAAAAAAAACCTTGTAAGAATAATATTTTCAACTAAATATAGCTCCCACATATAATTAATGTTTAAGCAAAAGATGAATACCAACTTATTGTAATGATATTATAATTTTATTATAAATATAAACATAAAACATTACCCGCATACTTTCAAAATTGGCAGATAACACAAACCAGAAATATGCATAATCATTTCACACCAGCACACAGCAGAATACATACATTCAGGACATAATATACATTTGAAAAAAAAGAGTATTAAAAATAGTATGCCTCACACAATAAACAATACCTATATTTGTTTAATCAAAATGTAACTATTCACAATTTAAAAAAAAGACTGATACGTTATGTAAAGCAGCATATTACACACAGATGCAAACATATTTCTACTGTTGTAAATTATTACATATGCAAAATAATAATGAATTAACACTAACTCTAGCAATACATTCAGCCATAAACGTATTATATTTTTGCCACATATCCTCTACTTACAATATGCATAAAGTAGCAAATGTTAATAAACAATACTCAGGAATATACATACTCCTAAATACAATTGGGCTATCCGTAATGGTCCGTCAGTGGAATTCAATAATTACTTAAAATATAGCTAATTAAAAAACTCAAGGTGTCCCCTAAGATAGCGACTGCTTATTAGTCATAATAGGGGCCTTCTAAGTCAAATATTTTACAAACTAAATTTAAAATAACTATTGCATCACTTAGTTGCAGTTACAAAATAAAAACATCTACTCTCGATTTATCCATCTTTCGATCTATTATAAATTATATAAGGTTGAATAAAGTTTACTAAATTGTCGAAACATAAAAAACAGCGCCGAAACGACCAATATGCACCTATAGGTACTTAGATATACCATTTCGCCGATGCAATTTCTGCGAGTTTGTTTTCAAAACGCTGCCAGTGCGACCGAAGTATCCAGCCGAAACTACCAATTTTTATCGGCCACCCGAAGTGACAGTGCGACCGAAGCATCCTAAATGCAAAAACGAAAAACGAATTAGTTTTTCGTTTTTCGTTTTTCAAATTTGAAAACGAAAAACGAAAAAGGAATTCGTTATCCGTTTTTCGTTCGCAAATTTGAAAACGAAAAACGAAAAAAGAATTCGTTTATCGTTTTTCGTTTCTCAAATTTGTAAACGAAAAACAAAAAAGGAATTCGTTATCCGTTTTTCGTTCGCAAATTTGAAAACGAAAAACGAAAAAACGGTATATATACGGACCCCTCTGGTCACCGATTCAGCGTAGGTGTTACGTCTGGCCTGAGTAGAAACAGACGTTTGCCAGTTGTTGTTGACGCCCTTGCGTTGACGATGCGTAGGAGGTGGAGTCGTCTGTTGACTGCTGGCAAGGAGGACCAGGTCGTCATCGGTGCACTCGGATTTGTTAACTACATCGAAAAATCAACCTAACGCTTATATGCTGGCGGCCGTGTTCTTTGCGTCGATTGTGAAATGTGATGCTTGTGTCCTTAAGAACGTACCTTTGTCTTACTTACTAAATGTTTCAATAGTTATAGCTAGTTGTATTGTAACGCGAATTATTACTTGTAACTAATTGAATAGGGTCTAGTAAGCGCTTGCGTATTTAAATCATGGTCCGCTGTGACATATGGTTCTGTATGTTACGGCAACATGACACGGTCCCCGACCGAGAGGCCCTCGAGTATATCTAGGTGAACAAAACAGCCTCATTAATTTGCCAATACATTCTGTGTGATTCAGTGCGTGATGAAAGTAATAAAAAGGCCTGTGTACCTTCTGAGGTCATCAATTTCCTAAACGCAGAGTAGATTCTAAATATGTCACCAAACATTTTACGGCTGGTTGAACTGATAAAAAAGGCATTCACCCGTGCTGATACGATTTCAGCATGCTCCAGAAATAGATCGCGTGCTCATATGTAGGCCGGTTAGATGTTCAAACGCTTGTAATATAAAAAGTATGCAACAATTTTCCGACATCCAACAGCATATTTGTAGATGGTATAATGATGTTTACAGTGATGCAGACCATAAAACAATCTGCCCCCAGTGAAACGTCTCGCGCTATATGCAGTACAATACAATACACACGCACGCACGCACGCACGCACGCACGCACGCGCGTACGCGCACACACACACACACACACACACATACACGAGGCAGACATTTACATTAACGCAAAACAGAGAAAGATAAGATAATTGATAGTTGGTCGCTAGGTGTCAGAGGGCAATCGACACAAACTAACCACACGTGCCTGTTTAAGAGATACTTCCTTACCTGCTGCAGTGGGCGAAAGCGTCCCCTGGCGGGAACCACGACATATAACGCCCACTCATCTTCGTCCACCCCAGAATACGTATAACTGCGTCATCAGCGCCGCTCGTGTGAATGGCTGTATCAGAGCCATTTTGTCTATCCGTATTGTGAACAATGTTGAAGCTGAGAGGGCGTGTAGCACTTGTAGCTCCGTCGTGTCCAGTCGATACAACATTGAATAAGTTGTTCTCTATAATTAGCATAAAGACGACGCAGACTACGGTTATCGCAGTGAAGAACTTGGGGTGCAAATAACGAGTCATAGTTGTCGTCCCGCATACACAGAGGCGAAACATCTTAAGGAATGAATCCTAAGGAATGAGTAGTCCGGTTTCTGTGTTGTGTTCAGTCTTGAGCCACCAGTGTCTGCGTACGAGAACGCATCAGCACGCCATCGTATGTAATATTGACAGTCTCGTTCCGAACCCATTAGGCCTATATATATATATATATATATATATATATATATATATATATATATATATATATATATATATATATATATATATATATATATATATATATAGAACCCATCTCCGCCGTGAACTCGGCCAAGTGACATTCATTCGTGAGTACATTCCTGGCCAGGACTATACAGGAGCAGCCGAGCGTGTCGCCGAGTGTTAAAAAAGAACGGTCAGTAGGTCAACTGGCCAGTCTGTGTCAACAATTGAGACAGCACGGCTTACTTTTGGACGGCGAAATCTAAACTTGTCGTATAACTCCACGTCGTCGTATATATCCACGACACTCCTGCCTGATCTGCACCATGAGTCTCCTGCCTGATCGGTCCCCAGACTAGCTTAGGCGCCGCACAGGCACTACCCTCCGACTAACTGACTGTGGCCTAGTAAGTGGTTCAGACGGTATGTTAGCCTCGGTTACACAGACTCCGTGAGGTAGCAGCACTTTTAAGCCCCTCACACCCACCTGGGGAAAAGATGGGTCTGCTTTTTCGAACCGTCAGAGCGGCCTTACCCCAGATTATGGTAGAGACGCTGATTGGCTCTCAGGCCAACTATGAAATAAAAATTAAACTAACGATATACTTTTACAAGATAATGATATCCTCTGAAAAGTATTCAACATTAAACTTATATTGCACAAAAATAAGTAAAAATTCAAATTTACAGTTGTTTATAAAATAAGAATTACTGCAGGATTAACCAGTATCCGTGAGGTGGCAGCATTGTTTAGCCACACACGAATAACACACAAATTAAATAAGGATACCTTTTTATCAAATAATGCTGTATTATAAATATTATTCAAAATTAAACTTATATTAACACAAATTAGATAGAAATACAATTCAAATTTACGGCAGGATTAACCAGTGTCCGTCAGGTGGCAGCATTGTATAGATCACGCGGATAAATATTAAAAAGCCGACATACTGACCAGACTTCTCGGCGTAGTTCCGCAGCCGACCGACAGTCGGTTAAGCGAGACTAATCGTGGTCAGAATAAACTGAATAGCTATTACTGCTTCGAAGCATGGATTCCCCTAGCCTCTATTACTAAGGCTCCGTGAGGTGGCAGCACTTTTAAGCCCCTCAACTCTTCTCGGCGTAGTTACGCAGCCGACCGACATGGTTAAAATCTTTCCACTTCTGTTTAGGTCGTCCTCCGTTCTTAACGCCACCCCGAGCGAAATAACTTTAGCGGTGAGCTCTCGCCAAACTTCCCTTTTTCTTATTTGTTACTGAATTTTGTAACTTGCTCATCAAAACTCTGTTTTCGTTGCCGATTCCCTCACATGAACATATTATTTCGTCATCCCGACAGTTCGGCTTACTTTTTGACGGCGAAATCTAAACTTGTCGTATAACTCCACGTCGTCGTACATATCCAGTGGATTATTCCTATCCCGGAACACCCGATTTCGCCTCAAATTCCTCCTGTGTTGTCTTCTCCAAACTACCACGGCCGCCATTTTCACCACCACCTAAGAGTTACACCTCCTAGCTAGCGAGCCTAGAGATAGGCGGTCGCAGTGCGGGCAGCAGCCTAACATCGAGCCTAGGCGGCGCTCATGCATACCGGACTGGCGAACTTGCGACCTCGCAACTGAGTTTCACGAGTTAGTCTGTGCACATGTACCCACTCCCAAAGCGTAAACGTATCCGACGGGTCTAAACAAGATGGTCGATCTACGCTACCAGTGACGTAGCCAGAGGAGAGCCAGGGGAGCATTCATACCCCCTCCAATCCCCAGAAAAAAGTTAGGATGATGGGGAATGGAGGACCAATAACTGACTATTATGCATTACAGAGCTGTTTGTTGTTGGCAGAACGCAGTATACGTATCGTATATTTCATACTGTCTACGGTGCACTATATAGCCTCACTTACCCAGACTCCGTGAGGTGGCAGCACTTTACGCGGATACCATTAAAACGCCGGTGTGGTGGTCCCACATTCGGCCGGTCCCAGATTCAGCTAAACGAATATCTCGCATGCGCGCGCAAGCGCAGTCCCGCTTTCATCTGCACTGACGTAGCTTTGGTGACATATGTCAAATTTCCTTAAAACGCATACCGCACATGTAATGTTTATTTAAAACTTGCGAATAGCAATCATACTGGTATACTTGATGTATTACTAACATAAACTAGGTTAGTAACGACGGAGTATCCTGGCCCGCTACCGTTCGGCAAGAAACTGCCGAATCTGGGACCGGCCGAATCGGGGACAGCGACACCGGCAACGTGATCAGACGTAGTCTCGCTTAACCGACTGTCGGTCGGCTGCGGAACTACGCCGAGAAGACAGTTTGGTTACTTAGTCGGCTTTTGTTTGTTTTTCCGCGCGATCTATACAATGCTGCCACTACACGGACACTGGTTAATCGTGCCGTAATTTCTATTTTATAAACAAATGCAAATTTGTATTTCTATTTATTTTGTGTTAATATAAGTTTACTTTTGAATAGTTTATATAATACAGCATTATTTGATAGAAAGGTATCCTTATTTAATTTGTATGCTATGCGTATGGGGCTAGACAATGCTACCACCTCACGGATCCTGGTTAATCCTGCCGTAATTTTTATTTTATAAACAACGGTAAATTTGAATTTTTACTTACTTTAGTGTTAATATAAGTTCAATGTTGAATACTTTTCATATGATATCATTATGTTGTAAAAGTATATCGTTATTTTAAATTTTATTTCATAGTTGGCCTGAGAGCCAATCAGCGTCTCTACCCTAATCTGCGGTAAGGCCGCCCTGGCGGGTCGAAAATGCAGATCCACTCTTTCCCCAGGCGGGTTAGCCTCGGTTACCCAGACTCCGTGAGGTGGCAGCACTTTTAAGCCCCCTCAACTACGCCTGGGACAGTATATATGCTTAAGTTTCTACATCCGGGCAGCCTTACCCCAGAATAGGGTAGAGACGCTGATTGGCTCTCAGGCCAACTATGAAATAAAAATTTAAATAACGATATAGTTTTAAAAGATAATAATATCATTTGAAAAGTATTCACCATTGAACTTATATTAAAGGTTGACAATCATTTCGTTTTGCCCATCGCCAATCCTTTTCTTTTATGTCCTGATGTGTAATGTTTCAATAGTTTAACTAGTATGCGCAATCAGTTTAATTTTAAAATGCGTACTTATCTTTTTTTATTCGGCAAAAAAGAATCGTCGTTACACCGGGTATAACTGACGAAACCATTAGCCGGTGTAGACGTCCTGCCCTTTTTGGGTCACGTGTTTTATACGAGATCGGCATCCTACGGCACAATAACAAACCGCATGTGCTTTTGCGTGTCGTGACGAACGTTCCGAAATGTTTCTTCTGTGAAGGTATGTATTAAGTGTTTTATTGCAGTTAGCAACCAGGGCGAGTAGTCGTGGGCTAATTCAACAAGAACTGCAACTTGTGAACTTCATTATAGGCCTACTCGACGTGGATTCTCTAACTTGTTAGATTATTTTTAAAGTTTGACAGTCGGCATCGGCATCGGCCATCGCTTAGTCTCAGCCAGATACACTCATACAGCCTTTATTTATAAGTTTATATGTATTGTATTTGATAACGCAGGATCTTGTTCATAAGCTGTGTAATTGCAAAAGTACATATCTAGAGAGTGTAGATGACGTTAGGGACGAAATGATATCTCATTGGCTTCGGAACATTGGCAGTAGCTAGGCTCCGGGTGATGGTCACCGTGGGGAGCATCCGTTATCTCGTGCAACAGAACGTCAAACGAAGAATTATGTTGGTTATCACAATTATTTAAACAGTGTTTTGTGACTCACATTTTACTATGATTGCTGGATGTTGCTGATTTGCATTATATTTTATATAATAATAATATTATAATTATATAATAATTAAAAAAATTATGACAACCATGATGGTGATGAATTTATTCAATATACAAAAAGGTAAACATGAATATAAAATGCTTGTATAGCTACTAGCCAGTGTACACCATATGCAAGTATTACACATAACATTCTTGCACTTGTTTCCATTGTGGTCAGTGATGCCTGGCTGTAGTCTATGTAATACCTGATACCTTTCAACTCACATATGCCAGCTGTTCTAATCTTTATCTTTTCATCACAGCAATATATGAATGCATAATACAACTCAAATTATGATATATTAGTATGGGCCACACTACAATGCAAGTGAGACGAGGCAGAGGAGGGACTAAGAGTAATGCAATCACTTGTGTCGGGCAAATGCATGGAGGATACATAGTTCGCAAGAGGCCAACGTTTGATCACTCCAAGTGAATTAAACATTTTAACAATCAACAATGTATACATTTTATAAATATTTTAATATGCCCATTTCAATACTCATTTGCTTTCATTAGCATTTTCATAATATCTCGGATATGGAAAACTAGGATAACCTTTGCAGTTGTGTAATGCATGTTATACTAAGTGTGTCCAGTCCAGTGTCCACACAGACTTCGGTCAACACCTTTAAAAAACTATTCAGCATACAACAATAACTCAGAAATAAATTTATAAAATCAATTATTATTCATTCTGAAGAAGGTAGACATGTTTGAATATTCAGTGAAGGAAATATACTGTTGGCATCACAACAACACCTTATTTTGTCACTTCCAACATTTACTTTGACATCCAGCTGAGCCATAAAATGTCAAATATAACATGCAGTAGTTATTACATGACATACCCTGACACAAAATTGTATATTGAAAATAAAACAGAAAATATGAATGCGCTATGCTTGGGAGTAAATATAATTCTATAATAATATATAAGATAAGGCATCCCTACATTTAAAAATAGCATGGTAATTTTACTTTCATGTAATGACAATACAGACCTAATAAATTACAACCCTGCTTAGATATGAACCTGTACATGCTGCTGTAGCCAAATATTTCTTGCTGCCTTTTTTGTGGAATGCTTTAGGTCATACATAAAATATTATGTTATACAGCTGTAGATTTATTGATTATGGCAAAGAACACTCCATAATGACAACTCTAATACCATGATGCCAGTTTTTGTTTACTGAGTTTGAATATTATGCTTTTCTTTTCAGGTCAACACTCAACAGGAAACTGAACACCACCACTAGGTCAACAAGTTAATAAGCTATATACCATCCAAGATCCCGGACAAGATTCCACAACCATGGGCTGTGCAAGACGCTGCAGATCAAATGTCATGTGAATATCAACCGAGTGATCTCAGTCATGTGTTGCATCCATAACAGACTCCCCTGTACTGATGGTGTGTGCACTGACTTCCAGGCCAGTCAGTTACCCAAACTGACTAGAGACCCATATAGAATGCAGGTTGCTTGACATGCGAATATGGTGATATCTGACTAGCTTTGCAGTTTGTGGTAGAACAGTGAGTACCATGGTCTGGCAAATATGGCATGAGCCTTCGGTCAACCTCTCTCAACACAATAAGATAGGTTCGGCATTCTTTGGTGAACTTCATCGGCTTGGATATCGATGGCATTACTGTGTTACTTAGTTCACTCTCTTTAATGGTACTGCATGCCAGGTACCTGACATTTTCTGTGCATCCACATCTACCTGTGCAAGAAACAAAGTGACAATTAACATGGCTGTGACATTTATGATATCATATGTGATGATACATTTAGCAAAAGTCTATTATAGAATTGTTTGGTATTTGGTATTCATATCGTAAACTCTACATGCCAGATATGTTACACTTTATTAAGATCTGTTAAATCAAACAACATATCTACTAATGTAGGAAGCATTCAGCCACACTTATGTTATTATGCAAAGACTAACTATATAAAGTAATAATATCTACCACTATCTGTAGCCGGTACTCTTCATACAGGTGAGTAAACACATACCCGGGGTAGTGATTGCACATGTAACTCTCAGCCACATGGCGAGGACCATGACTAGTGTAATCATCATAATTATAGTTAACTTAGTGTACTTTATTTGTTATTATTGTTATTTAATATGTACACATTACATGTATATAGTATGTATATGTACTTTGTATCTAGAAAGTCAAAACTTTCTAAGACAATTACTTCAGGAGTTAACCAGTTAAACTTTGTCACATTGTAAATATTTTGGACAAGTCATTTATAAAATCTTGTCAGATGAGTCTGCCATTCAAGCCAAAGTGAAACTTGTATGCAAACTTGTCAAGAGAAATATGTTTAATAAAACATCAATTTATGTTCTACTGCTGTAAAAAATAAGCTATTTACAGCATGTTTCAGTAATATCCATAATGCATGCATTATGAGTAAACTTTACAATTTTAGGTAAATTGCCAGGATTTTGTTCTTGTGTAACAATTGTTTCAGGATTTTGAACAATTTGCCCATGGGTGTAGTGTTAGGCACACATTTGCAGTAGGTAATGTCATTTCGGGTAAAGGCATCATTTTAAAGCCTAATAAATGGGATTAATGTTTTTTAACTAACCAGCATTTGACATACTATGTATTTGTGCTGGATATTTTTGTGAATGAATGAATCTTGATAAAAGTAACTGTTTGTTTATATATATATATATATATATATATATATATATATATATATATATATATATATATATATATATATATATATATATATACCAACCATACATGTTTTCAACCTTTTCCTAATTTTATATTTTACTGATTGTTTTTTTTTATCTGATGTGCATGTGATATTAAAAATAAATACATATATCATGTGCAGTGCTTGCCATTATGTTGTAGTCAATCTTGTCAAAAGTTTCAATAAAATGTTTTTACTTTATGTTGTCTTTACTTTAGTCCACATGTGATTCCAACAATATACAATCTATCCAGGACACCCATTACTGCAAAAACCTCATGCAGACAAATAAACTGTCATACGCAGGAGCAGGTTCAGAAATTAATTCTAGGGGGCACAAAAACTTCCACTGGCAGATGAATAAAATTCATATACCTAAGCTGACAATTTAGATGCATATTAACATATATAATGCTCTACTGGTTAAGCCGTTTAATTTTTTTAAACGTTACAACCGTGCATAGCTGTGTATGTGACAACAATTGTAATAATTGTTTTACCAGCAGAACTGATTAGTATAAAGAATTTGTGTTACTCAATGACAGAAGTACCGCACATTTGAAACTCGTTTTATTTTCAGGTCATAGGGAAGCCTGCACCCTTTGACTTTGCATAATCTATCCATCTACACAAATAGGCAAATAGACGACTGTGACAAATAATTATTACACATAATTTCATGGGGCTAATAATGAATAATTTTGAATATGTTGTAAGTTTGTAATTATGAATTAAATGTTTCTTCACCATAATCACCTAGTTGGCATATTTTTCTCTGGTTATTCATATGAGATGACCACAAACACAGCAAAATTGTGTGAATGCAGTGACATAGGTGGGCATTAATTAGTGCTTTCTGTAAAGATAGTTATGTATTCCACTCTACTCAGCCTGCCCAATCAGAATGCAGTTGATACCAATTATAGTGCATGATGTAATGGTATTTCAATGTATAATTTCCATAATATTAATTTCTATGTTTGTAACATAAATATGGCAACATATAATTAACCAATATACACCACACTTTCATCAATTTAAACATAATCAAAACAAACATAACATCTTTCTTGCCATATACAAAATGAATAGTTTTTAAGAAACATCTTTAAAATGCAGTTACTTGTGTCATGATGATATTTCATGAATATCAAATACCAATGATTACCTCCATTCTGGCAAGCTCCAAAAGGCATTCTTTGTACACAATGCAGAATGGTTTGCCAGTGACGTCTTCCGCTCTTGTCATCAGTGTCATGTCTTCATCGTCTGTACTCATCAGTCACAATTTCTTCAATGTCATGCACAAAAGTTCACATATAGTAACAGGCTGCAGAGTGGCAACGTCTTTGCGACATCTGAAATAAAACATAACCAAACCAGTGAGCATTACTGTAAACACCTCAAAATGGACATTTAATCATCAACACTGGCCCAAGAGGTCCTCAGGTCCTTTGGACTATACAGCCCTGAATAGTTAATTTGTAATATTGAATGAAATATATTTTTTTTAATCTTAATCACTGCTGAGTTTTTCACCACAAAACACAGCAAATTGTGTTTGTTAACTTGCACAGGACCATAACATGTCATTAGTGGTTTTAGGCAAAATAATATTACAATAAACTTACTAAAATCAGTTAATTTTAATGCCATGAAGACTAAGTGAGCTGAAAACCTGCTTAGTGTTCCTCACAACTGCACTGCAGGCATACTACTGAAACTTCATCATGACGAAATGTACCAGTCTGTGAGACTAACAGTTTTTCTTTAATATTGGTCATAAACAAAGGTTGCTAGTATTAGCGCAGTGGTTCAGGGGTAGAGCATCAGACTCTAAAATAAGAGGACCCGGGTTCAAATTTTGTGCTGCCATGTGAAACCTTGGGCAAGTTTTTTTTCACACTACATTGCTCCATTTCACCCAGCTGTATGAATGAGTACCTGGCTATAAACAGTGATGACTATTTGTGTACAAGCAGTCTTCGCAAAATTGCTACATGGCTGAATGCTTCCCAGAGAAGCCGAGATGGTCTTCGATTGAACTACCAGGGAGTAAAGTGTAAAAAGCGCTTTGAGCAATCCTTACCTTTACCTTTAAATCATGACAAAAGTTACAATTTTGTGTCATAGTATATCACGAGCAATTTATTTTTAAAATTGTGGCACCCAGGCGTATGCCATTTTTGTTGTGAAGGAAGCTCGGAAGGATATTGAGACTTATTTTACTAGTTATTTGAGTTATAGGAATGAGCTTACACATAGAAAAGGTTTTGTGACAATACAAGCTACGCCTCATCGAAATGTTTGGGTCGGAAGTTGGTCATATTTTAAGAAATATAATAACATACCATCTTTGCATATACATGTATAGATTCATAATTAAGGCAACCAGACCTGCCATATTCCTCCGATTTGCACATTTATATACCAAATATGTACAATTTATCAATTTATGTCTAAGGTATGTGTATTCTGCTCACAATCAGGGTCTGAAAACCCTATCTCGAGTGATATTTTGAATACATCTTAATCATGATTTGTATCACCTAGCTGTACATTAACCGTACACTGTATTTATATTCTAATTGTAGTTATGTAATCTCTATATTATATAGATCAACTCACCACAATTTCACTGACACAGGCTCAAGATTGCAGAATATATTGACTAGTGAATTAAATGTAAATACAATTATTTATTTTTAACAACCTGTCAAATGTCAAAGTGCCATAACTTGAAACCTATTTAAGCTACAACGCTCAAATTTTGGATTCTTGCTAATCTTACCAAATGCAAAACTGGAAAGGCTCTCATCATACTGTATTAGTACTGATCTATTCAAAAATAATCTAAGACTAAGTCCAAGACGTCGATGACAGCAACCAATTTATGGAATTTTATTTGCGTTCACTCGGAATGACCCTAAATGGCCTAATACCGTCGACTAATTTAATAGCAAAACAATTTTGTCAGCTGGCACACGCAATATTAAAACAATGTGAAATGGTTGAAGCCGAGTAATAACAGAGTACTAACCTGTCGTACATGGACGTCATTTGATTCCACAACTTGCACAAGTCTATAACTTTTCCAAATACACGTGTGCGCACGGCCGCTGTTTCTGTCTTTCTGCGGCTCTTTGTGCACTTCCCTGTTTCCTTGCCGATTCGGTCGCAAACATACGCGGGCGTCCCATCGTTGAACAAAAAACAGCAAAAGAACGGGAATATTGCGACTCTATAAATTATAGTAAACAGTCTATCGAAGGACTGACAGCATGGACGGGTCAAAGGTCGATCTCACTGCTCGTTTTCGCTCACGCGAGATTTTCAAGCTACAGTCTTTTCCGGATGTCACGGTAACACAGGGTGTCCGGTTCGAGTTTCGGCTATGATAGCAAATACTCTTTTTCTGAGTTTTCTGTTTATTTAATAAAAACGAAGCCACACATTTGCACAAACGAGTTAGCATGTCACAGGGGATACTTCGTAGGTTTGCTTTTTCGTGAAATTAGTCTGAAACGCGAGGAGCAAAAACAATCGAACTGATTGTACATTTTTAACACAACAGTAAGTAAAAATTCAAATTTACCGTTGTTTATAAAATAAGAATTACGGCAGGATTAACCAGTATCCGTGAGGTGGCAGCATTGTCTAGCCCGACACGGATAGCATACAAATTAAATAAGGAAACCTTTTGATCAAATAATGCTGTATTATAAAAACTATTAAAAATTAAACTTATATTAACCCAAAATAAATAGAAATACAAATTTGCAGTTGTTTATAAAAAAAAATATTACGGCAGTGTCCGTGAGGTGGCAGCATTTTATAGATCACGCGGATACCAAACAAAAGCCGGCAAATGTCACCAGACTGTCTTCTCGGCGTAGTTCCGCAGCCGACCGACAGTCGGTTAAGCGAGACTACAGGCGGGTGTGAGGGGCTTAAAAGTGCTGCCACCTCGCGGAGCCTGGGTAACCGAGGCTAGACCAGACGCCAGACGGTCTTCTCGGCGAAGTTACGCGGCCGAGCTAAAGTCGGTTAAATGAGACTATACACTACTAATTTCTTGTTTTTTTTCTAGAGATGTTCCGTATGCTGTGGGCAGTATACGTACGGAACCTTCTGTAACAGTGGCGCCACACAGTGGCTCGTACCAACTGTTTGTCTCGATGGGCGCTTTTCGAACGGAAGAGCAGGTCAGATTGTCTTGTCGTGTTTTCGTTCAATTTTTAATGTAACTTACATGGTTATGGAAGTTTCAAAAGACCTTTTAGACTTTAGTGTATATTTCCGTATTTCGGATTGTTGGGTTTTCTTTACTTTATAAAAACCATAGGTCTACCTGGTGCATGTCCGCGGTCGTGGCGTGTCCCCAGGTGATGTTGAACCAGTGTCGGTATTCGGCAGCGTCGTACTTGTGTCTCGCGGGTGATTCCCAGCCAAAGAATACCCACTTCTGGTGCGGCAGTCTGTAGCGTGGCATCTCAGCCTGAAGGTGAAGGTTTTTAAACGCATGGTATTACTCTAAGCAAAGGAAGTCCACGTGGTTCTTAAGTATTATAACGCACGGAGTGTGAACCGCGAAGCATCAGTTTCTCTTGCCATTGTTTACTTAGCAACTCGGTCTACGACTGCGTTGAAGGTATGACCGCGATATCAATGACACTGATACGGACACGGTCGTGTAAGTAGATTTCTTGGTTTGCAAGTACATGCATCGGCCTACCAGGGGCTAGTTTCACGAAGCAAACATACGACGTCGTAGCGGGCGACAACTCGTCGAAAGCCTAAAACGTCGTAAAGTTACGCTAGTTCCATGGGTTTCACGAATCTTCTCCGTAGTTGATCTTAGCTGCGCTTTGAAAAGAATATATATAAGTTTACGTTAGTTGAAATATTTATGGGATAACTTTGAAATTAACACGCATAAGTTTACGTAAATGGAAATATTTATGGGATGCCCACAAGTTCGCTGATGCCCACTCTCAACAAAATTATTTTCAATGTTTACACTGGATATTCTTTACATTCATCATAGGTTGGCTTTTGGTATAATAACTGCAAAGATAGTAGCTTATGATAAAGGATTGTTCAGAGACAGGACACATAGATAGGTAGTAGGTCAATGTTACGTTAATTTAGTTAACTCGAATGCTTAAATGTAAACATTGATAATCGTCGTTGTTAACTTCGACCAATACACCGCCTATTTGCGCGTAGAGCTACACCAGTTCACAAAACTGCCACAAGAATGTTTACACTTAAACTGAAAGGAACCTGCAGACATTAGTTATATAAATAGTATCGTGGCTGGTCTGTCAGCGGAAAAAGTACGCCGTCTTCCAGAATGACCTCACATGCGGTTTATCGTAACATGGGTGGACGGAGGAGCATTCGCGGTCGCTTAATGTTCCATTGTCACGCATCCCTGGGGAAGACCTAATCCCGCGAAGTGACAAGAAATAAATTCCCGGAGTACACGGCTATGCTAAACGGTCTTTTAGGAAGTTGGCAAGGCGAATGTCGCCGTCTGATTCGCTTTGTTCCCGGCGGCGTGAGTCAGCGTTGGACGAGTCCGTCAGAGCGACGCAATAAATCTTCGTCGTTTTGTGTCGCACGAGCGCTTTTTAAATGCAAATCATGGATCAGATACGTCATCGCTGAGCCGGACAGGATGCCAGACTTTCAGCGCGTCCTGTCGGAGGCTGAAGACGCGAAAGTTAGATGCGATGATATCAAGAATTGCTTACGCGCTATCGATAATTTGTATTTTGTGTGCTCGCCTTAAATGCACCTTCTGCGTCTTGAGTTCCACGCTTCTTCGTCCCTTCGATCCCTTGCGGCTGAGGGCAGATTCGTTGTCTCCTCTGTCTCCCTCGTGAGTCCCTTCCATGCCCCTTCTTTTCTGCGGAGGTCACCCATTCTTGGTTGTTCATGTCAACCCTCCTCAGAACTCTCCAGATTATCTTCCCATATGAGCTTCGGTCTTCATCAACTTCATCTACCACCCTCATCTGCTTCACATGCTTGTTTTGGCATTTTATACTCTACTATTGCGGTATTTTAATAATGTGTCCTGCTCATTGCAATATGATACCGTTTTCGTGTAGTTCTCAAGTCAATCTCCTTACCATCTAAAACTATAACGCAAGGCACCCTAGATATCAAGAAAAGACGATGATGTCAACAGAACAACTAACTGGTTAATATCATAACAATGACCAGTCTATTCCTACCAATTTGGCTCCCTCTCTTATAAAACAAACTGTGTCAATACCTGTGTTATAATACGATTGCTTTGACGACAGTTCAGTATGTTTCTTTCTGTATGCCATATTCATAGTCTCGTTCGACCATTGACCACAGATGTTTGTCATTCTTACGTTGCCATTTGTCGCCACATGAACGAAGTGTCGCCACATGAACAAAACCCATGCCATAAACCTGCGAATTACATTTAAAAAGGTACTTTTTATGCCGACATACATTCAAGATGTACTTATTAAAACGCTATCATTTGCTATAAGTACTTCCTCTGCTACACATATGTCTGCTTAATTGTTGTGTTATCTGCGCAAAAAGCTGATAAATAGTAGTGTTTACACGAATCATTTTGAGAGCGCTGCCACGTGGATGATTAATTATACAACCCGATTATAATGAATATTCATACACGTGCAGGGAATCAGCCAATGTCCGTTGCCTTTAAACACAGTGAACTTGTCTAATGAAACCGACGTTTGGCGAACTGAACCGAATATTCATGACCATGTCTTATGCAGACACTATAAGCGGAGCTCAAACTAGAAACTTCTCGTACGAGCAGTTGTTATTTGTTTTACAATACAATAATACATTATTGTCCCGGAAGGCAAATTCAGTGTTCGATATGTTGTCAGGGTTATAAGTGATTAATAAAATACATTTCTACTGAAATGTATGCATACAATTACATGAAATAATTATGTTAACAGGATTACTTTTAAAATGCGTATTTAACTAACATTAAACAAATACACATTTTCACAATATCCATTGAAGATATTAACACACATAATTATGATATCCTAATGCGACTCTGTCTGTCATCATGTAAAACCAACGATGTCTTCAGCATGCAAATCGTCACATCAGAAGTCTTCCGTTCTATTCGGCTCAGCGATGACGTATCAAATCTCTAATTTACAATTAAAGCATTCTGGTGCGGCACTAAACGATGATGATTTATTGCTAGGATTTGACGGACCCGTTCTATGCTGACTCACTCCGCCAGGAACAAAGCGACCTTCGCTTCGCCAACTTCCTAAAAGACCGTTTAGCATAGCCGTGTACTCCGGGAATTTATTTCTTGTCACTTGACAGGATTAGGTCTCCCCGTGGGAAGCAGCGACAATGGAATATTAAGCGACTGTCAATGCTCTCCCGTCTATCGATGCAGCGATAAACAGCGAGCGAGACACACCGGAAACATTTCCACTTCCCGTGGTGAGAAATGCATCGAATCGTAACTTGGCGAGATTCAGCGAGATTCGTTTAGTGAAATAAAATTCTGATGAATGATCGACGTGCCTTTACAAAAAATAGCATTCAAATACTATTCAAATACCATTGTTGACTTGGGCCTATTAATATTTATTGTAACAAATGTTCCTGGTTTTTTTTTAATATCGCATTATAAATATTGTTATTATTATTTTAGTATGATGTATTATATGTGTTTAATGAATAGGGCCTGTAAGTGTGTCACGATACATGGTGGAGCTGATTGCGGACAGAACACAATAACGATATTCTAACGACAGTTGTAGTTTCCGACTGATGAATAATAGGAAAATCAGAAATTCGACGCGCATGCGTGGTTTCTATCATTGCGTTAACAATAAACAACACACAGGGGTTACGTTTCATTCATGGGGTTACAGATTTATTTATGAAAGTTGACCTGCAAATCGTTTAGTGTACATCAGTAGTAGAATGTTAACATATTATGTTAGCACGTGGTGAAATAATAATAATACTAATGTAACTACATTAGTATTATTATTACTTCACCACGTGTTATATGTAACTACTGTTACAGTGCATGGTTACACTGGACATATATACTTTGTAATGCCGTGGCTATTTGTTACCTTCATTTTACTCACGTCTTTCCAGTTAGTGTGCATTTTATACGAACCACCAACACATGAAATAAGACGTTTAAAGTTAGAAAAACGTTTCATCAATAATAATCTGATATCATTGTGCACGACAATAATAATATATTCTTCTTCGGCGAAGCCAGATAGCGTCAGATTTTCCGGTCGAAACACCAGAAAACAAATAGTCATGTCGTTTGTCAAACTTTCCAATTAGCCAATTAGTTACGCGTCATTACCCACACTTGCATCTGTCACGGTGTTCTCCTGACGGCGGCGGTCGTGACACCACGAGTCCCTCAGGAGACGTTACGGACGGTCGGAGGTGTCGGCCGTGGCTGCGCTGGAATCAAGTGCTCTTTGTGTTGAGAAGTCGTTATTGCTCTCCTGAACTCCGGTCTAACGAAGCGCCGAGAGTTGCCGGTTCCTTTGTTCGATATTGCGTACGCTTTCCTCGCGTTGACCTGATTGCGAAGCAGCTAATCTTGCATCTCGTTAGGGGAGGTTTACTAAGCTAACGACGTCTGGTGTTTTGTATTCTTTCATCCTCCCCCTCTACACCCACCCCCGCAGTGTGTGGTGTGGGACTTGCGATATTGCAAATTTCGCCTTAAAGCACATTGAATTAAACTCGCATTAAATCATCAAAATGCTATACTTTAGTCGTTATACCACATTTGCTTTTTTTATGGTTAAAACTAATAATGCATTATTATAGCCACATATTATTTATTAATTAACTAATGCATAACTATGATACTGATTTTTACTACATTGATGCATAATAACATTTATATCGATATCACTTTTAGTTAACTTTTAGTCTCTTTTTAATTTAGCTCTGCACAACAACTTACACGTATGCACACGCACGCACGCACGCACGCACGCACGCACGCACGCACGCACGCACGCACGCACGCACGCACGCACGCACGCACGCACGCACGCATGCATGCACGCACGCATGCACGCACGCACACACACACACACACACACACACACACACACACACACACACACACACACACATATATGGTCACAGAGCAAATATGCAGTTCAATTGTATTTCGGTATTATCATGGATACTGGTAAAAACCGGATTCAAACACATTACATATATAAACTCAGCCAATGCAACACGCTCCAGATTGACCAGTGAACCAGGAAGCCGCCGAGTCCAACAATGACGTCATTGCGTAACGTTAATGACGTCATAATGTGACGTCCGCCCTAATCACCAATTTTGTAAACAGTTTCACATCGCTGTTTCTTTGCTAATTGTGTTTTTATTTTATTTTTGATCAACTTATTTAAGAGTGAAGAGAATAATGTTAAAATGTTCATAACTATTTCATATTAATTTTTATTATTACGGTCTCTTTTCTGTAATTGAGGTCTTTCGATATTACAGCTTGTATGCTCTTTATTGTACCATATATGACTTATCTATGTCTAAAAAAACACTTCATGCTTATGGTCAAAATTTCAAACTCGGCCTAAATACTGTTGTGTAGGCGTATCAGTGGCCTGAGCAACGCGATTGGTCAGTGGTATGTGTAATTATCTATTACTCTCTGCGGACTCCAGATGTTCTGCTAATCACCGACTGACCATTTCTAACCGGACAATGTCCAGTAGCGCCACAGTCACGCTGTCTCAATGCACGGGTAGTTAGGTAGTTTGTCTTCGCTCTGGTCCCGTGTTGCCATGCTCGACAATCAAAGATTAACTACCGCGGGCCTAGAAACACGTCATGTAATTGTACTCACGCTCATTGGTCAATTATGATGTCATTCCACTGATTCGTTTATCTACTGATTAACTTTGTTTATGCTGCATTACTGTGAGGGGAAGACCGGAAAAGAAGGTGCTAAAGAAATCATCTTGAATAATTCGGACCCAGGCCACATCTGCCGCAATGTGTGTACACGTTATCAATAGTAACATTAATTTTACATGTCCTTTTTGTTTTTTATGTTTCAGGACCTGTTAAATGCTAGTGGGAAGTTACTATTTTCTTATAGATTTCACACGATTATGTTGACAATTTGCAATCATCAATAAAACGTTCGATACCATGTGTTACAATATGAGGTCAAACAAATATATCGTCGTCAGTCAAATATTTGTCCCGAGTTGGGGTAAACGTAGGCGAAAATGTCACGGGTCAACGACTCTAACAACCATTTATATTTGGACACTGTCGACGTGCGCACTTTCTTCAGCGTCGACATTATGTACTTGCCACCATCGAACGGCCACGACGCCGTTGTAAGCAACAGTAAACGTTGAATCATCTTCATTCGCATTCTGCATATCCCTTCTGATTCCTTTTGCCCGTAAGGGTGATTCCTTTTCCCCGGTGGGTAACGCAAAACACCGTCGTTTCCTTCGTTCATATTAATATATATATATATCCGTGTCCCTCTCAAAATCGGTCTCTAGTTGGTCTGTAGCCAAATGGATGCCCTTTAATGTTGGTACCAAAGGTAGTTCATTTTTATTTACATTCTGGAGGCTATATCCCTTCGTCTTGTCTTCGTTTTGTTTGTTACAAAACGTCGGTGTTTTTTTTCGCCGCAGCGTGGCAGCACTGATTTTCAATATTCAATGTCACCTTAAGAACAAACTGGCCACCATATCGCGCATCTTGACAAGATCAGAATTAATAAATTCTACTAATTGTACTTTGTACTTCGAATACAGTTACATACCTTAAACGTTTTGCTCTATTAAGGTATACTCCACAATTAAGCAGAAGCGTATAATATCCAGAATTACAAACAGATCACGGATCGCTGTTTTGAAGGCACATTTCAAATATCAAACTTCAAAGTATTGAAATTTAACCTTGTCTAGGTTAGAAATTCATTACATGTCTAAGTCAGAAATTGCAAAGCCAACATTTGAGATACTGTGCACATTTGTGAAATAACTGCTATGGCAACAGTTACGCGCCAGTTTAATAACAATTAACTAAATAAAAACATATTTTACTGCTACACTTATATCAAGAGAACAAGTCTGCTCAAGGCTGTGTTGACAATACAAGATAAGATAAGGTTAAAAACTGTAATGACAATATTAGCAGAGGCTGACTGGACAGCGGGTGAGGCTCAATTTTGTGCTCACTAAAACCTCCAATTAAATCCTCCTTGAGGCTAACAAGAGTTCTCCAACTGAACGTGCTGTTCGCCGTATGGTCTATTTAAAGGGAGGTGCCATCTCCTCTGTCCTGGATTAGCAGAGCAGTTTTTAAAGGGATATCTGCTGTCTAGAACGTGGTAAAGTTAAACATTACAGGTATTGCAGTTAACTCTGCTCGCCTCGATGTTTGTTTACGTGTTGCAGGCTGAATCTTTCAAACTGCGAACAATTGTTCAGGGCTAAATAAAGTAACTAAGACCAAATTGGCAGGTAGTACACTTTCAGCATGCATGTTGTAGTCATAAGAACATGATATTAAATTAAAGCAATTAAGACCCAGGAGCTGGCGCCATCGCTTTAAGTGAAACTCGACTCCGTCAAGCGGAATTCTGCTTCAGCGACTAGCTGACTGGACGAGACTTACGTCGGCACGAAGTGGTAGTTGTCAACACCCCACGTCGATCTGTCGTCGCCCGTCTATTCCCGGCTCTAGTACCACGGCATGTGGAGTCAGACCATATTTGCATTTTCCATAGGCGACCATTATAACGTTTCCTTCATTTCCTACTAATCTTGATGAGCTCTGTCATTGACAATTTCACAGCATATCGACAGAAGTTCTGTGAAAACATAGTGAAGTTCTAATACCTCAGGCTCCCACAACCCTCTTTCAAACCTTACACCCCTCCATTTCTGCTTGAACCACCCACGGATTGCCCCTGATTACACCACCAAGCAAAATGACAACTGTATTAATACGCAGAAATGCACCGACTGACAGCTGTCATAATTTGACAGTTCTGACGCCACGCTGCACAAAAAACATCATTTTTACTCATTCCACACTATGTGCTCACAAAAATTGAGACAACCTGCATAATGCTGCTTTTGTAGGGTACTCTTTGGTCGCACGGGTATTGGAGGAAGAACACCTTATTGTGGTCTTACATCTTACGACTGCACGAAGTGGTACTTGTCAAGCCCCACGTCGATCTATTACTTGGTACACGCAGGCAACGCTTTCTTCGTTCAAACATCTGCTTAATCGTTCGGCATTTCATTTAGACCCATTTGACACATTTCGTTTGACGGTAGTGGAAGGGCAGGTTCGTGTGTGTGTATGTGTGTGTGTGTGTGTGTGTGTGTGTGTGTGTGCGTGTGCGTGTGCGTGTGCGTGTGCGTGTGCGTATGCGAATGCGAATGCGAATGCGAATGTGTATGTATGTATGCATGTGTGTGTATGTATGTACGTGCGTGCGTGCGTGCGTACGTGCGTGCGTGCGTGCGTCAGTGTGTATGTGTGCGTGCATACGTGTGTGCACATGCGTTTGTGCGTGGGGCTATAGTTTACTGTGTCGAATATTGCAAATATGTTATATTTTATTTCAACCAGTCGTGCAGAAAATGTACAGCTGACAGTTGTCCAAATATGACATTGTTTTCGCATAGCAATGTGTGTGTGTGTGTGTGTGTGTGTGTGTGTGTGTGTGTGTGTGTGTGTGTGTGTGTGTGTGTGTGTGTGTGTGTGTGTGTGTGTGTGTGTGTGTGTGTGTGTGTGTGTGTGTGTGTGTGTGTGTGTGTGTGTGTGTGTGTGTGTGTGTGTGTGTGTGAAATGATTGTATTGGCTTCTCAATTTAACAAGAAATTACGTACACCTGTGATTGGTCAGATAACGACGGTACACGTTTTTTTATTTGGAGCAATGACTTAATCCCTCTTATATTTTGGAGATGTGCTTAGCCCATAATTTTAAGGGAGGATGCTTAGCCCACAATGCTTAGGGGAAAAGTGGTTTTTGTGGCGTAATTATTATTTTTAGAAGGAGTGGAGAAATGATTAACCTCCTATCCAATATTTGGGTGCATGTTTTGGTGCAGATCCAGATTTTTTTAAAGGAGTTAGTTTGAGGAAAGCCCCAAAGGGAATGAAAATCGAACAAAATATTTGAAAGTACGAAAATGTTGGTGACTTCTGTTGTTGTTGATTGCCTCCCCAATAATGATTACGTTTGTGCATCATCACTATAGTTGGCATAACATAATTCTGTCAACTTATCCAATGTTTGCATGCAGTTGTTATCTGAACAACTCTGCCCTGCGTTTTGTCACAAACAAAACATGTGAGGTCAGAATTGCAACTAAATATTATAAGACAGAATGTCCGAATCCCTTGTGCGTTCGACATCCATTTTGATGGTGTGGCGGACCTTGTTGCTAGGCAATACATCACGTGATCGACGTCAAGTGTGAACGCCAGAATGTCTCCCGTTTGTCGTGGTTCCGCTTTGTTTTACGTCACACAGTCGATGCAATAGTATGCGATGGTAACGATTTCTGATTCTTTTATGTTTCTTCTAAATGGCCAGTCCTGAATTTCCTAGTGGATTATTTCATTTAATTGCGAAATCTTAAATTACGTAACTTGATACATCGGTATTTAATATATCTACTAGTATCTTACTACGCCTCCATGAGCACACACTTACTTAATGTTCCCATGGAAATAAAGCTTTGTCCTAGGCATCTTTCTGGGAGTAAATGTATTCAGTTGTGTTAACGAGTCAGTGAATATAAGAGAATACGTTATCGTCTACTTAGCTCAAAGCTATGAATCGATTTGCATCCATATATTATTATTGTCATGTCTCCATCTAAGTCTATCGTTTCCATCGTCCACGTGTCTTCTTACCTGCATATCTGCCTCTGAATCCCTCTCGCTATATCCGTCCTTTCATTAATTTGTGCGATTGTTCGTTCGTTCGTTCGTTCGTTCGTTCGTTCGTTCGTTCGTTCGTTCGTTCGTTCGTTCGTTCGTTCGTTCGATCCATCGATCCATCGATTGAACATTCGATCGTTCATTTGTTCGACCGTTCGTTCATTCGTTCTTTCGTTTGTTCGTTCATGCAATAAATAAATAGATCTCAATCGACTTATCGAACATTGGATTGATCAACCAGTAAATCTTCAATAGATCAACAGATCGATCGATCAAACATCCAATCATTCACGTGTCAATCAACTCATCCATTCGTTTACTCACCCAACATCCAAAATGTCCTTGTATGGCCTCCTACTGAATTAAATACTGAGGGATGTGTACATGGTCTAGACACCGTGTACATTGGCTACTGATTTGACAATGCTGTTTAGAGGGTATTAACTAGTGACTGATGTAGACAATAACAACTTTTGTTACAAGAACAGTGATACTTAATTGTGTTAACTAGATACACATTAACATGTGTGTTAACATAAGGAATGCAAATAGCCATGAACGATGAAAGTTACAATGAATCACAAAAACATCTATATTCAATGCTGAAACATTATTTATAGATCGATTCTCAGTTGAAGCGCGGTATATTTTGTTTTGAAACTGGATGTTTTGTGTACAACTTGAAAGTGTTGCAAGCGGAACCTTACAAATTGCGAACATTGTCCCGAACTTAATAATGTAACTAAAGACAAATTGGCATGCACTGCAACTTCAACATGCATGTTGTAGTCATAAGAACGTAATATGAAATGTTAAAATAATACCTTCGAATTGACATCTTTGCTTTAACAGTGATTATGGCTATAGGAAGACGAAATACACGGAACATTTACTAGTGCTTTAGTGCTAATGGTAAGTTCAGACATCACACTGAATCTACCAGTCCTTGGTACCGTAAAATGCAAACCCCTGTATTATAATACCACTCGACTTCTCTCGATTCGTCCACGGAATATGAATCATCCAGCTGACTAAAATAGCCGAACCACACACAGTGTTACAGGCGCAAATCTTTGCATTGAATGCACAAATAGTGTCAATTATAATGCTGCAAGTATGCTACATTCATAGCTGTATTTACTCAAAGACTTTAGCCTAGACGGAACGTTTTACGTTTGTCTTTGTGCGAATAACGTGGGCACACACGTGCACGCCCATTTGTATAGGAGTGACCTTCTCATACGCCCGTCACCTGCGTAAATATTTGTGTCCGTACTTGATGTATTTAATCACTTTCAAGTGACAATAACTTCACACCACAACGCGCCACATGAGAATCAATCAATAGGAAACACAAGGGAATGTCTTAGAGTCTCCAGACAGGATAGAACCGCACTTTATTAAGGTTTGATTTACCATGTACGTCATTCTTGTGAGTCGCCATTGGCTCAACCTTGACATGTTTCTCAACATTTCGATTTTTTCATTTTGTTCTGTCGGTTCGCGAACAGTTGGACATGTCGTCATATTACAGATGTTATTTATAATAATACTTGTGCAAAATCATAACTGAAACATTTTGTCTGAGAAAGTGACCGTAATACGATCTGATAATACAATTTCTAGACGTCTGCGGTGACAAGAATTAAATGCTTTTCAGACGGTCACCCCTTTTTTTTTCAAAATCAGGTTGCCGGAAGTAAACCTTTGAACAAGTTCACAGGGAACAATGTCACAGAAAATACTCGATCTTTACGTATTTATTCTTCTTTCTGTTTACTATTATATACAAATAAAACTATGAAATATATTCATTAAACTATTAATATAATTCAGTCAGAGTAAACAAACCGCAAACATGCAGTGAATATCTTTAGTAAATATGAATTATTAATTTCATGACCATATGAAATACTACGACTTGCCAGAGTGGTACATACATACGTACGTACGTACATACATACATACATACATATATACATACATATACACACACATACATACATACACACATACACACATACATACATACATACATACATACATACACACATACATACGTACGTACGTACGTACGTACATACATACACACACACGTACGTACGTACGTACGTACGTACATACATACATACATACATACATACATACACACAACACACACACACACACACACACACACACACACACACACACACACACACACACACACACACACATACATACATACATACATACATACATACTGTCATACATACATACTGTCATACAATCATACAATCATACACACATAATATACATACAGACACTCATACACACATACATACACACACACAAGAACGCACACACGCATACACATATCCACATACACGGTGTACATTGTAAAAGTACATGCACTTACTATAAACGTATCAAAAATATTAAAAACGTCAATAATATAAACATGTGCAGTCGTTCATAATATCATTTATAAAACCCCAATCTAAAAATGTGTTTTGAGAAGTGTTTTATACTGATGGAATGTCTCAGCCGTCGTGATGTTGGAGCTAACGGAGCGATAACCACAGCCGTGGTAGTACGCAAGCCAATCCCGTCATGAACACCTGGGTAAATAAACATCACGACGCCAGGGCGGCGCTTGCCACGACTCTGTTGACGTTGCCGCCCCCCAGTACTGAGCGTCCAACCGCCGCCATTTTTCTTTGCAGTCTTTATAAGCAGCAAGGACTGGCGTCTTTTATGCATAGGAGTAATTATTTAACCGCATCTTTGATGGGTGTCTGCGCTGGAACGTTGTCATTACACGGTGTGCTTTACAAGACAGACGCGGTTAATATTACCCACGCGTGCCTAATTGGAAGAGATCAAAGTTTCGAACTTTCCGGAAATGTTTTCTCGATTTTCAATTCACTCACTGGAAACAGGGAATTACGTTTGCCATGCGAATGTGGAAGTTCTTATCTAAAACACCGCATTCATGTTTTGACATGTAAATAGTCGCTATTTTGTTCTGATAATACTACTATAATTATAAAAGTCATGGGAATAAAAAGAAGTTTTGATACTATTACACGTAGACGATGTGGTTGGTTCACATTGGTTGAATTCACAAAACATTTAACGAACTTCTTTAATTCTTCATGAAAATGCTCTTTTTCTGCTACGTTAAATTTCTTCAGGTAGAGCGTCTTACCTATCTCCATCGAATAAATACACTTTGTGTAATAAGACCATTACAAACAACAATTATAGTAAAGTGGAACCCGATGAACCAAATCATAGATGGAAGAGTTCATCGTCGTTGCGACGTCTATTTACTAATACAAACCGTGGGTTTCTAATAACGAAATATGTAAACGCATACATGTGTAAGATTGGTCTAGTGTTTGTGTCCTGTTGCCAGACATTGTAGTAACTAGTTGACATGCGGATGTATACACACGTGGGAATCACGAAGTGTGAGACGATGCCTTCTTGATAAATATTTATGAGCGGTGACAGAAACATGAAACTGACATGACGATAGTGTCACATTTACTACACAATACCCGGGCAAACTTTATTTACACATTTTCTTGGACACTGCACACATTTCGTCTAAGTATGCGTAGAAAACAATTCGTATAACTTATTTAAATATATCAATAAATAGTATTTAAGTTCGCCTTGTCGATTTAGATGAATTATATGTACAATTATGTCCAATCTCGCCTTCGTTGAAGCGGCTATGACACACCCAACTGCTGAAACGCAAGATGGAAATTAATAAACATGGCGATTGAACTCCCTTCATGCAACACTGCAACGACAGTGGTGGAATACTTAATACAGCGTGCTCCAAATGTTCACATGTAGAGCCTTTACAACAGATGGGACTAGCCATACAGTTGTAGAAACACATTCTGTCGAAAACCGTCGAATATTTAAATAGGTGAATACTGCCGCAAATACACAGATCTGTACATCGAGGACGGATTCCGGAATTAAGCAACGTCAGGATGATTGTTCGAGGTTGTTGTGACGTAACGATCGTGTCATAAATATGCTTAGTTGAGCGGGTACTATTTCTTTTTGAGACACCTGTCAATTTCCGCATCATTGTCTCTGGTGTTGATGCAAAAGCGACGACGTATCAGTAATACTATTTTGTAAATTGGAATTAATACAACACGACTCTTGGTCTGTTACAGAATAACAATAATTATGTGCATTTGCTGACAATAATCCATCATGTTAGATTACTGCACGAATTGATGTCATCAATGTCATAAGCATTTGTCTTTTTGTCATACGGGTGTAGGCTCTGGCAATTTGGCGTCGTCGATTCGTACTTTCTTGCTGCCGTCGTAAATGGGTCGTCGTTTTACGACATCCAACCGGAAGTCTGTATATTGCGACAAGTAAGGCAAAAACATGGCGAGCGCAGTCCCCGTGATGCCGAGCACATAGGCCCAGCCCAACTCGCAGATGCCCGTGTGATACATGCCCGTATTGTGGCAGTAATGGCGGACGACACGTGACTGGAAGCCGACGGGAAAAATGAGCAGAGCGGCCGTCATAGTCACCACTGCAACACACAAAATAACAGGGTCACTTATCTCTGTCACAGTTCAAGCTATGGCATAGAGCAAGGAAATAATCTCCGTTTTGTTACAGTTTTGTAATTTGAAGTAATACACGCAAGTAAACGCTCAGGTTTCCTTTTAATTTCTCGTCACATGTATACGTGATAAAATACAATACAATACAATACAATACAATACAATACAATACAATACAATACAATACAATACAATACAATACAATACAATACAATACAATACAATACAATACAATACAATACAATACAATACAATACAATACAATACAATACAATACAATACAATAAAGCTTTACTGTCCCCGACCGGGAAATTCATTTTGCAGCGTTCGTCATAAAAATATAAAATGCAGGAGTAGAGAAGTAAAAAATACAGATAAATTCATTATTAAAGCCGTATGTAAACATTAATCATAATAAAATACAACACAAATCTATAATATAATTGTAAATTATAGTTATAATTGTAATTATTGAATATAAACACTGGATTGTATATAAACACTGGATTGGATACAACATAAATTAGTTATTGACGCCAGAGAGATTTTATAGTCGTGCAACTACCGATAAATGAATGAAAAGTGACTGCCGCGAGCATTTAGTCTCCATAGACATTCTCGTCAAGTCAGAAATCACAAATCATGAAAACGTAGGCCTAAACAACCGTGGAAAACAGACTAACCGCAAGACTTAGAAAAAATGAGGACGGTGACTATAATGGGATATCGAGTGAAGCACGCACGCGTCAACCTACTAGCGCGCAACATAACTAAATAATGTCCCAGCATTCAGTTCGTCGTTGTGTGGTAATAGTAACTTAGACGGAAATTAGATAAATGCGTTGCGCAACCTCAATGTCTAGGTTTCTCTCAACTTGATGAGCAATTTCACCAGGCACTGTACACGTTATACACTTGGCGGTTTCTCGTCTTCTCATTTGCTTACACTCAGTTGATGGAGTATGCGATACAGCCACAGCATGTAGTTTTTCAGTCCTGCCACGAATACTCATCTTGTGGCGGTGGCCTCTTGCACACAAACGCATCCATTTCTCCAGTTGCTGCTATCATTCACACACGCATGGTGATAAAGGATAGTCTTAATTTTTATTTTTTGCACGTCTCATTCCAGACTAATTATGCAGACAAAATATCATGTGTAGCTAGCTACCAGCTAGCGTACACCCACGTGCCAGCTCGCTTACACAACTTTGTTATTGTGGCGTGCGAAATAATCGGAGAAGCTATCATATTACGTTGACTGGGTCCGGTCATAATTCCGAGGAAAGACAAAAGTTCAAGCGGCTCTTTATATTGCTGTCATATGAGAGTATTCATAATTGCAAGTTATCGGACCTAATGTGCAAAATAAATGATGTCGATTATTTTAACGAACGCACGCCCCTTTTATTACACATACAAATATTTAATACGGAGACTCTTCAAACATTATACTATTTAACCTTAATAAATATGTTGAGTGTATGTATATGGGTCAACATAAAATACGTCTACCCGCCTGTCCGCCTGCCTGCCTGCCTGCCCGCCCGCCCGCCCGCCTGCCCGCCCGCCCGCCTGCCTATTTATATGAATGCAGAAATGTTGTATATTTGTCTGATTCACGATAGACTAAATCAGTTGGCGTGTGTCCTGTCTAGTTGTCTACAAAGCAACGACACAGTCTTGTATGTACGCCCATCATGGCAATTGCCGCCTGCGAAGGGTAGCGCCAGGGGACTAGGAATGCAAAGCGATCTGTGATAACGTCTCATTATAATTCCCACGGCCGTGTTAATGAAATGCGTCCGGATATACATATAGGTTGATCTCGTGTGTGGTGGCACCGATACATCCATCACAGTAGCATCACGTGGAGGCTATCTAGACATTGATAGGTCTACACTAATTTTGGGTAAAATCAGATAATATCTCCTCCCAGAAGCCGGGTTCCATGTGTATATTCATATGGTCATTTCCGTGGAAATTTGGTCTCTGTCATATCAATTGATGAGGTATTAAATATCTTCAAAGGTAGTTCACTACTGTTTTCTAAGTGGTTTACTTATTTGACTTCGGTCGCGATATCTGGAAACACTCAAAGCCAATTACCGAGTTGACATTTACTCTTCAACCTACATTATATAATCGGTGACAGAGCCAATCATCGACAACATTACCACCCAAATACGTTAATCATCTCACCTATCATTCACGTCAATGTTCGTCATTGACAATCACGTGGTTCGATTAAGCAATACTTTAACAATTAGCAAATCTAGGGATTTTATCTGAACTGTACAGGAACAAACGTGTGAGGGGGCGCCTTTAACGGCGACGGTTTGATTTAACCACAACCACCTGTTGTGTCGTCGGGCGGACGGGCACAACGTGTGATAGCGACCGTTCTTCCTGTCATCTGGGTTGTTTATTTTCGTAGATCGTATGAGGGACACGCCACGCCATTAGCCATGCAGGAGCTGGGTCCCTTGACGGGTTTACACGCATCCCGGCGAGGGTTAAGTGTGGCGCATAATACGAGCCCGTGGTCATGTCTAGACGGACACCTGAGCGATGTGTATAAACACGTCTTCACGCGTCGCTGCCCAGCTGCGTCCGCTCACGCGTGAAATTGCTGGCGTTGTGTGGCTGTCGACACGGCGAGAGAGGGCGGATGGTACTGGATGTATTGGCTGTCTCCCAGCGCGAGCGGGTTTGTCGTGGGTGTGGGAGGGTGGAGAGGGGTGGAAAGAGGGAAAAGAGGGAGGAAGGAAGAATAGGAATGAGGCAGAGGGAGAGCGTCAGAGGGAGATATAGGGAGAAAGAGGGAGGGAGGGAGGGAGGGAGGGAGGGAGGAAGGGAGGGAGGGAGGGAGGGAGGGAGGGAGGAAGGAAGGAAGGAAGGAAGGAAGGAAGGAAGGAAGGAAGGAGAGAAGGAAGGAGAGAAGGAAGGGAGGCAGCGGAGGGAAGCAATGAAGAAAGGAAGGAAGGAGTGAAGAAAGGAAGGCGCGTGCGCGCGCGTGCGTGTGTGCGCGCGTGCGTGCGTGCGTTGATAACGTGACTCATTGGTCACCCGACAGAACTATCGCCCGTTTCATGTCATTACACACCCACATATACATATAGTCATATACACATGCATGGCTTGTTATAAGCTGCATTGTTTGACTTGTTTCGCACGTTCCGTCTTCTCCGTGCAGCTACAACTTGCAACGGTTGTAACTGCCCAGACCTATACAAGGCTGAAGCTAGAGGTCTAGAGCTGACTGATCTCACTCGCCGCTACCAGTGGCCCGTGACCCGGCCGTAGGACGTGGTGCCATTACCGTCGCCCCTCCCAGGATGGCGTCAAGTAACATGACGGTGACACCCTAGTCAGTAGTCACACAGAGCTGGTTACGAATTCATTAGCATTGAAGGAGAATTGCCGCTGACAGCTGTAGACTTTCTTATCGTGTCATTTTGTCGGTTTGTATTTCTGCGCTCGTCCGTCCGTCCGTCCGTCCGTCCGTCCGTCCGTCCGTCCGTCCGTCCGTCCGTCCGTCCGTCCGTCCGTCCGTCCGTCCGTCCGTCCGTCCGTCCGTCCGTCCGTCCGTCCGTCCGTCCGTCCGTCCGTCCGTCCGTCCGTCCGTCCGTCCGTCCGTCCGTCCGTCCGTCCGTCCGTCCGTCCGTCCGTCCGTCCGTCCGTCCGTCCGTCCGTCCGTCCGTCCGTCCGTCCGTCCGTCCGTCCGTTCGTTCGTTCGTTCGTTCTTCCTGTGCAACAGTCTTAGACAGTGAATAAGACGAGCGAAAAGTCATGATGGGTAATTCGAAGTCAGGGTATTTTAGGATTTCATTGTAATGTATACAGAACGTCACGTCGGCTAGTATATCATTTTGAAATTATGTTTGCACTTGCGGGCGCGCGCGTGTATGTATGTATGTATGTATGTGCGTGCGTGTTTTCGCGAGTGCCTGCGTCATGTGTATGTATGTGTGTGTGTGTGTGTGTGTGTGTGTGTGTGTGTGTGTGTGTGTGTGTGTGTGTGTGTGTGAGTGTGTGTGTGTGTGTGTTTGTGTGTGTTTAGGTGTATAATTGTGTGGGTGCGTGTATGCATGTGTTCGCACGCCCATACGTCCGTGTATATGCTATGACCTGTATACAAATAGGGCACACATTATTATCCGTATATTATATCATAATATTATACTCTCGCTACATGATGAATACGCAACAATCATCGCGTTCTGTAAAGCCGCTGACTCCATTGTGTAATTGCCGACAATTGACACAATCACCAGCCGATAACGACAGGAATTAAATGTTATTTCATGACATCCTGTGATGAACGGTTTTCGCGCTTGTGATAATGCCTGGCAATTTAACGCGGTTGATGGTTTAGTCGGGGATTTGTAACACGTCTGCAACGGATTGGCGATATTTGAGCCCGCGTATCATCTAGTCCTGGTTCACACACCACGCAACCAGCAACAAGTTATGTTGTGGATATGTGGTAACACATTTATCAACCAATG
The DNA here is from genome assembly GCA_964017155.1 of Oasisia sp. SBJ-2009. Lineage (NCBI taxonomy): Eukaryota > Metazoa > Annelida > Polychaeta > Sabellida > Siboglinidae > Oasisia > Oasisia sp. SBJ-2009. Next base: position 34,800,277 of record OZ024865.1, read on the forward strand.
CGTCGTGTATTAAACAAGATGCATTTATAGACCTGGATAATAAGCATGACACATTATACGCATAAAAAACATTGTTCTCGATCGTTTTGTGTCAATTCTGTCATAATGTAGCAGTTTACGGGTGTACCTTTAGGAGGTTTAGTCTTTATACTTAGAACATTATTGTTTTTGGGGCATTTCCGCACAGCACACCTTCTTCCATTGTGCATATAAACTGTTGATTTTAGTCGAAAAATGACTACATGTTTCCGCCGACCTAGTTAGACACATCTACTGTAACAACGCGTTAGAAATAACCATATAACGCTATGTCAAAGATAGTCGTCAGCTGGGGTATTCACGCGGAATTCAATTCCCGCTGTGCCACATTAAAGCATCGTCACTTTTCATTAAAATCAACTCTAGCGTGCTCTGGCCATCGGCAACAGTGAAAAGACGAATCGGGGACAATGTTGGTGGCTTTATACGAGCCGACGTCGTTCCGCTTGTCACATACGAATAAATCAACGTCCTAGCTACAGGATGGTTGCGCGCTCGGCCGAGACCACGCTACATTTTCCACAAACGAACACTTCAGCGTTTCCTGTTTTGTACGGTACATTTAACGATACATTTTCTTTAAACTTTCATAACCCAGTAACCATTAATAAACCGACACATCGCGATGGACGTTCGTGGAAACTGCTCGAAAACTTCGCAAACCTGATACACGTAAATGTTGGCCCAATCTGTGATGTATTTTGAAATGTTCTCTGTAATTGACGCTCAGCTGGATAATATAATTATACAGAATTTTGATATCAGATTGGAGGTATGATATTGATTTATGTTCAGTTGAACATGTTGCATGCGCTGCTTCAGGAAAGGACCAAGTTTGTTAGCATTGTGTACGAAGATGATTCGACATAAAGCTCTCGCTCTTCATAATTACTGTCGAGACCGACAACTTCATGCATTTAAAATTTACCAGATAATTTTTCGGCAACGAAGATGCGCGCGTGCATATTGAGAATGCCATTTCGGTATTTGTGGGTGTGATAGACATCTAACAGATGGCTGTTAGTGTTCGATTTGGTGACTTCGCAAGTTCGTTTATCGCTCACCCTGACGTTATCGATGTCCTTAATTACTTGGAGATGACAAAGCTACTTTGAACGAACATCTTTAGACTGCACAATGGTAACGGTTTGAAAGAAGTTTCACTGTGAAAGGCAATCTATGGTAACGGTTTGAAAGACGTTTCACTGTGAAAGACAATCTATTGTTACTATGTAAGATAAAAGTGCTGAATGTCAGCATTGCTTGAGATATCGCAGAAATAGTTGGCGCTTTTCCGCTGCACGTATAAACGTATAGGAGTGGAATGGAATTTTCAACGGCTTTAACCACATAAATACACATTGGACAATGTTTGAAAATTGTTTTGCGACTTGCGATCTCGTTGCACTTGCCAGAATGATTTATAATAGTTTCTTGGAAGAATAGGCAGAATCTCCATTTAAATAGTGTGATTCCTTTGTTGTTTAGATATGGTTCGGGGCAGCATAAAACACACTTTTTATGATCATCCAAGTTAGGCAGTTTTGTGTCTTAAATGATTAAAACTTTGGTCTGCGGAGAGGTAAATGTACACATTATACGGCCCACATATTAAAACACTCTTATGCTATAAGGATTCTTTATGGATAACTGCTGACGATTCGTAACCGTGGTTTGTGGCTCGGTGATAAGTTATTTCAGCGACTCGTTGAGCGGCAAAGGCGATTTGAAACAGAATAAAGCGAGACTTCACGCCGACGGCTGTGCAAATAGAAATTCGACGCCGCAATTCAAAATCGTTATTGCTCCGAGGGCACTCTGGCATGCTAATGAATCACTTCGTTCGTTTGTGCTACGGCTTTATTTGGTTGGCGATGTGGGTATCTGCATGCCACAATGTGTATGTTTCAATAGACATTTGTCACTTTCTATGGTCATGGTAATTTCATCCGCGTGGCTTTTTCATCAATTCATCATGCATTGCTATAGTCTTGCTTGTGGCAAGAGAATTCCTAGAATCACAACGCAACTGAGTATTCTCTGTACCGCTTTGCCGTTTCTTGGGTGAGACCATTCATCTTTTAAATACATAATATTATTAGCAGTGAACCATCGTGCCCCAAAGACTATGTATCAGTATCGTCACCTTAATATAAATATTTATCCAACATAATATGCAATTATATGGAGAAAAAATTGTGCAAACGGAAAAAGAAGCGTAAACCTCAAAAGGATTAGCGAAGATGGCCAGAATTCAGTAAAGAGATAAAAGTAAAACTTGCAAAAAGAGCAGGGGTAGAAAATCACATGAAGGACACAGTAAAAGATGATAGCCTTGCTGAGATTCGAGGGCTGAAGAGGAAGGGACACGAGACGGGACATGGAAAGGGACACGAGAAGATGGAGTGAAGATGAAACATGGAGAGAGGAGTGTGTGGGTGGAAAACTTCGAAAATAAAACAATAACGCGGGTGGTCCGGCCATAATGTACCTAACAGTGACCCGTGTCCAGCAGGGAACAAGGAGGATAACAACAATTCCTCCTAAACGCCCCGTTATCTTAAACATCCGTCTCCATCATATTCCCCTCCGTCCCTCGTGATTCCACAGGCCCGATCAACT
>OZ024865.1:34805437-34815437 GCA_964017155.1 Oasisia sp. SBJ-2009
TACCTGATTATAGACAGTGGTGGATATGTGAACGAGCAGCTTTCGCGCATTAATTGTAGCGTATGGCTGGATGCTTCCCAGAGAAGCCGAAATGGTGTCTGAGTGAACAGGTCTGCCAGGGAAGTAAAGTGTAGAGCACTTTGAACGGTTGTGAGGACTGAATACTGCGCCCATAAGAAAGAACTTGCCCTTTTTAATGACACAAGTATAATGGCTGCCGATGGACTAGACCAAGTCGACAGGTCTTGCTTCTCAGAATCCTACACTATATGTTAGAAATGTAATCGTTCGTACAGCTGATTGTTGATACTTCATGAACGTATATATCTAATCAGGACCTCCGTTTCTTTTCTCTGCACAGCGGGGTGGAAGTAAATAATCTTTGGTTATTGTAGGTCTGCGCAGTTCGATCAATTCGACTTGACGAACACAATTGCCAGTGGAATAAACAGAAGATTTCTAAATGTGGGCGCTACGTATGGCGACGCTTAGTCATAACGTGGTTTCCTTACCAAATCGTTGTGGTACAAAAGGTTACATAGGAAAGGTTAGACAAAAAACCCGAGAACTATAGCCAAATGACAGCGGTTAGAATAGTCACGTTTGTCTACAAATACACCGGATAATCTTCATGTTTTTTATGTGATTTTATCGGGACGATCTCAAAATGTGGTGCGAATTTCGCAACTTACCGGACGAAAAGTTATATGTTAAACTAAACAGCAAGTGCCTACATTTTAGTCGTCCGGAAATGTGATGTCTGCAATACCGCCATTCCCCCCAATCATTTAATTTCTCTTCAAAATTGTATGACGTAAAATACGGGAAGGGCCGGAAAGATCAAATTAGGGGCGGGAAGGGCCGGAAAGATACTTCCGTCTCATGTTCAAATTAGGGGAGTTTGCACCCCTAGCCCGATTCGCAGGCATATTTTTATCGTCTCACACACGCTACGGCTAGTATCGGTCGCAACATCCCCGGAGCCGAAGCAGCTTCGCCGGCGTTGACGACAGTAACAGACCCGCGAGCTCTCGACTTCACAGACCGAGATCACAGCGCCGCTCGTCTTGATGACTTTACCAGGAGAGTGACGTCACTCCCTGTCAACACTAGCGGTTGACAGGTCCCCGCAAAACGAATTTATCGCCTCTACTTTGGTGCGGGTGACTGGTGTCGTTTTGGTCACTCGCTCTCAATCACAGCTGTAAATAGGCGCAGTGTCGGGGCGATGTTTACAAACGAGTCGAGGTTTTATTGAAGTGACACTACCTGCGGTTAAATCGACTAGAACTAAACGGGAATTTGCAAAACAACGTCTTAAACATAACTTGACAAGCATAATATAAATTATACTCCTCAAATAGGGAAACAAAAGATATGTTTTCATAGCCGGCGAGGCATTGTAACTTATCCTACAAACCTTCTTCTGAGAAAATACAAAGACATTTATATTTCCAAAATGTTTATTCATATCACCAAAATCAGTCAAGTTAATTGTAAATAAACAGACGCAATCAAATTTTTACTCATGTTAAAGTCAATACCTGGACGGCAGCTATAGCAGTCAGCGCATGCAATCTTAATTAAGATTATGTTAATCAAATAATAGTATTTTTTAAACGGAAGAAAGTTATATGTTCCTGTTATTACCATTGTTACCTTATATATATATATATATATATATATATATATATATATATATATATATATATATATATATTAGCAGGGCTGTATTTTGGAAAATTACGTTTATTTAACGCGATAACGTGATTTCTACAGATTTTATTTTGGAAAATTACGTTTATTTAACGCGATAACGTGATTTCTACAGATTTGCGTAGACAAACATGTCAACGTCACGTCACACATGTTGCGATTGTCAGATTGCGTAAACCTGACGTCATTTCGTCATTGATGTTCCAATTGATATCACACACCGATCTATGACGGGAGTTTATTAGTTTTGCGACTCTACGGTATTATTTTGCAAGTTTGAAGAGGAACATGGAAGGCTGGTTTTAACGCAGAAGAAGACGTCGATGTTGACCAAGAACAAGAAGTTTATTTTGACTCCGAAATGAAGAAGAAGAAAAAGTCGATGTTGAGCAAGAACAAGAAGTCTTTTTGACCAGGAAATATAACGAATAGTGACTCAATATAATATAATATAATTTTTTCAGGCATATGAATTTATACAAATAAAATAGATATGCATATAATAAGATAAGATAAGATAAGATAGCTTTATTGCCATGTGTTCACATTGTAGTTACAATAGAACATCATTCACATGCACCAAACGAAGATGTTAAAATATACTACTACATTAAATAAAAGTAAATAAATAAGAACAATCACATAAATAGGTCCGAATAAAAAAAATTGCTCTTTAAAACATCGATAAATATTTGATACGATCTAGTAGAAATATATTAGCTTAACATGTAAAATATGAAACAAATATATATATATATATAATATATAATAAATTATGATAAAATATACATACTAAAAACTCATCGGAAAGTGGACTATGTGTTTGCTGCGGGTGGGAGAAAAATCACTTCTGTTTTGACAGGGCTTGAACGGCTACGGGGAAAAAGCTAGTATTAAAACGGTTGATCCTGGTTTTGATGGATATATAATAACATAAGTGCTGGATGAATGGGGACGTTACGACAACTGTGTCTGCCGGGTGCCTGCATGTGCCCTTGACGGCGACGGATGCATTCCGTTGCATAAGACGATATCGCCCGACTTATTTGGTCGACAAACAACGTGGAACGTCTTCCACGTTGATTATCTCGACAACAAATTGTAAGATTCGACGAAAACGATACATTAGGTGGGTGACAAGACGTAAATAAACGTATACAGTTTATATTGGCGGCCAGTCGTAATTGTGTGTGCGGTAACTCCGCGCAATTGCCACGCTCGTTTTTAGTGAATATTTCAATTGGAAAATCGATAACAGTGGCGAGTCTGCAGTCTGCGTGTTTGCGCGGCGTAATATACTCGAAGTGAACGTGATGGCCGCGTAAGGTTATGTCGTTAAGCTCGTCAGGGTGTAAGTGATACGTCTGTAATCTCGGTTCCCCGTAATCCCACCGGTCACGCCCACGTTCCTATGCATGGCGGTGATGGGAAAACGATTACCGGTCAGTGGGTGTAGGCTCAAATGTTTCGACGATCGCCAAACAATAATAAACGCGACAGCGAGTAGACCCGTGATTAATCGATATTGGGATTAGCTAAGCCCGAGACTGGTTGTCTCAAATATAGTTTGAAATCTTATATAACATGTGTGATTTCATAAATACAAACTAAGTTATTAAGAATGGACGAGGGAAGGAGGGGATGGGGGAGAAAGGGAGAGAAAGGGAGAGAAATGGAGAGGACGAGTATAACATATGCACAATGCCGTGTTCAGTTATATAACTAACATACACGGACTGGCCTCTCATATAACTAATTCAAGACAAATAACAGACTGGTGGTATTTGTCATATGTCACTCTGAGTATTTGCACAGCACTATCGTGTGTAGTGTAAATAAAGCCAAGTTCTTATATAGCGCAGTATCCAGTCCTCAGGACCGTTCAAAGCGCTTTACACTTTACTTCCCTGACAGACCTGTTCACTCAGACACCATCTCAGCTTCTCTGGGAAGCATCCAGCCATATGCTACAATTAATGCGCGAAGGTTGCTCGTACACATATCCACCACTGTCTATAGCCAGGTCCTCATTTATACAGCTGAGTGACCTGGAGCAATGTAGACTGAAAAAACCTGCCCCATTTTTAACACCACAGCACAGGATTCGAACCCGGGTTCTCGTAGTCGAGAGTCCGAAGCTCTACCCCTGAGCCATTGTGCTGTACATACGCCGCAATGTAACGAGAGAACAACGCGATAGAAAGCTTTTTGTTATTTAGCACATTGATAGCACAATGCGTTCGTTCCGTCATTCAACTGTTAAGAAAAAATATACTTATATACATGCACTAAATTAAAGTGGCGCGAACTGGCGCAAACCCAAGCCATTTGGACCCTCAAAGTGCCGCAATGTGCAATAGTTTAGCACATGATATGCTGGTTATGAGAGAAGCGATTGAACAAATCAACGTCAAAGTCAAAATGAACCCCGCCAGAACAATAGCAATGACTGCAAGTAGATGATCCGACTGGAAGAATATTAATTTTCGATAGCGTCTACTTCAATGGCCGCTACCCACACTGAGAATTGGGGTCATGCGGGGTATTTAGTTTATTTATATAGCGTAACATGCCGCGCCCCCATCATGACAGGGCCGAGTCGAGATCACAGGTGACAAAACAGTTGTGGAACTCGATAAAGTAGCGAAATGTCATTTCGTAGATAGCAGTGGATCTAAGCGACAGAGTTGTGACGCCGCAATGTCACCTTTGACCCCGCAATGTCACCTTTGACCCCTGACAGACTGGCAGGACGTCTGCACTGGTAGTTGGAAATGTCAAGCTCGCTCTTTCAACATTGCACAGGCGTATAATAACTTCACCTAATGAACTATAAGTATTACCATTATATATTAATAGATTTGCACCTGCTGATTGTGTTGACGGATGAACAATAACACTTTACGTGTAGTATTGAACTAAGTAATGCTCCGTGTAACAAATAATAATATAATAAAATAAGCTGGAATTGGAATATCTTAATTTGACAGTAACAAGTACAATAACACGTAACAATAATATAAAAGCAAACCATGTAGTCCCATTGATAGTGCGCGATTGAGAAACTACACAAAAGTCTTATGGACCACAAGGGTAGGAAAAGTAAAGAAACAAACATTCTTATATTCGTGAAAATGTTCATCAAGTTGGAAGTATATTATTCAAGAACAATTTCTGATCACTCAACTAATAATTTCTACTTAATTCAACGTTTCAACTGAAACGGTGAAGTGATAGAAATTATTATAGTGAGTGAGTAGAACAAACATTCTGTTGTTTCTGCATAAGTTATGGCCAATGATGGAAGGGTTAAATCAAGTAGTCCCCAGCCTATTCCAAGCATGGAGACGCGTTAAACAGGTACACACGAACACAATCATATATTCAAAACGATATGGCAAAACTATCGCCAAGGCACGTGTCGTTCTGTAGCTTAATAAGCTTCTGACAACCGACATGAGCCGCGCCCATCATCCGTCTCATGCACATGGCCGCTAATAGATTCTGCCTCGCGCTTTCTGATATGAATTCAGAGCGATATTAATGGCACGTTGGTAGCAATAATAATGATCATTTCAACAATACTTCATACTTCACGCAGTGAGAGCGCCGTGGTCTTCAGCACAAAGGATCGCCGCAGAAAATGACATTTGCATTGTCGCTTAAGTATGTTTGTGCACATAACGCGATGCACATTCGCGAGCTTTTAAATGGTACATCGCGTGTCACCTAGACGCACTAGAAAGGAGGGCGCTAGCCTGGAACAGCGAACTATTAGACCAACGTCGGTGAACGAGAAAGTTGTTGCTCGCAGTAAACGAGGGCCGGAGTTGGAGTCAGACCACATTTGCATTTTCCATAGGCGACCATTATAACGTTTCCTTCATTTCCTACTAATCTTGATGACATCTGTTATTGACAATTTCATAGCATATTTACCCTCCATAGACAGACGTTCTGTGATAAATACGTGGACTTCTCATACCTCAGGCGCCCACAGACCTCTTTCAAACCGTACACCCCTCCATTTCTGCTTGAACCATCCACGGATTGCCCCAAGCGAAATGACAACTGTATTAATACGCAGAAATGCACCGACTGACAGCTATCATCATTTGACAGCTCTGATGCCACGCTGCACAAAAACATAATTTCTACTCACTCCAGACTACATTTGTGCTCACATAAATTCAGACAACCTGCATAATGCTTCCATAAAATAATGTTCAAGGGGCCTCCGCAAAACGCTTGCCACTTGCTATCGAAGACGTAACGTAATTGTTTAATTACGATGCACTGTATTCTCCACTAAATACACACAGAGGAATGCAAACTATTATGATACTACATCGGGTCAATCACTAATAATAATCAAATGTGTTACTGTTTTCTAATATATGAATTATATTTAATATATATTGTTATTACATTCGACAATATATGTTTTGCAAAGGAAGGAGGCGCATAATGAAATATTTCTCTTTACCGTAAGAGTTATCTAACATCCCGTCTATCAGGAAATGCTGCTAACGATGTCTTAATTTCAATGAATAGAATGTGTGTGGGACCTGCATGCGGCGTACGTGGCGCTTTGGGTGTGTGTGTGTGTGTGTGTGTGTGTGTGTGTGTGTGTGTGTGCGCGCATGCGTACATGCGTGAGTGTGTGTGTGTATGTGCGTGCGCGCGTGTGTGTGTGCATGCGTGCGTGCGTACATGCGTGAGTGTGTGTGCGCGCGTGCGTGCGTGCGTACATGCGTGAGTGCGTGTGTGTGTGTGCATGCGTGTGTGTGCGTACATGCGTGAGTGTGTGTGTGCGTGCGCGTTCGTGTGTGTGTGTGTGTGTGTGTGTGTGTGTGTGTGTGTGTGTGTGTGTGTGTGTGTGTGTGTGTGTGTCCCTGTGTGTGTTTGCCCGTGGGCGTGTATGTGTGCGAGCATGTGTTAGTCCATCCGCATGTTGGAGGTGAAGGCAATATTATGTTATGAGAATACAAATGGGACAGAAACGCTCCAAAGGAAAAACAAATCCTACGTATTTTGTTTTAATCTTACGCATTTATGCTACCTTTATCACACGTGCGGTCCAGTCAAGGTTGACGCCAGGTGCACCACATCTACAGTATAATCCAGCAGAGGATCAGGGCCCGATGAACCCCGACTACCCCATTGCGCCTCGCGTCACCCACGCGGCCATGATTAGCTAATCGGCAAAGCCTAATCCGTCGATTATCCCGTCCAAACAGGTTGCGCTGATCGGCTTATCGTCTCGCACGTGCAGTGTATTATTGGCGGTGTTTAATTGCGTCGCTAATGCAGCGGATTAAGCCGATTAGGACGTGCGATAATCCGTTGATCCTTGTTGTTTACGTGGTTCTGCGGTATAGACGTAACACAAGTTCGACCCGGATAGTTTAACGCGGTTGTGTAGTTGATAAACTGTGACAAGTTTAGCTAACCAGTGACGTGGAATGACTGAGAGACCTACCACAAGTCATACTTTCAGGCTGTCCGTATCATTATAGCAGAATAGTTATGGTATTTGCTTTCGTTGGTAAGATGATGACGTCAGAGGTGTCGTTCTGGACGCGCATGCAACACGTGTCACTATATCGTACGCCACTCAATGACACCATCTTTATGCTCAACTACTTCAACTCGATTACAACCCACTAAAACCAGCAACACAAGACTGCATCCTCATTGACAATGTGCCCACACAGAATCACGAACATGTGGACTATGGCTGTACTATATCACATCCTCTTCAATTTTATTCCCGACGCACACGGCTATCCGAAAGAAAATCCGTTTCTGACGAAGAAACACAAATGGAATAATCGCATTGAAACGTCTTAGTAAGACATTGTTTCTTAAACATTTTCACAGATATTTTCCAAAGCTGGTACAACTAACGTTCAACCCAGCCAACATCTACTGAACAAAACAAGACTGGACACAGATAAGACGAGAATCTCCATCCGTAATTCCCCAGTTTGTGTCACATGACGATGGTCACATGACACGCCCGTAGTAAACTATTCGGTGCATGAAGACTGAGAAGCGGGGAGACATTTGTGACCTGATTAGAGAGGTGACCGTGTTAACTAATTTCCTATATTTGATTGTTCGTGGAACACACTTGGATCTATCCTAAATTCACCTTTATTGTGAGATGGTTGTATTGTGTAGACGGAATAGAAGGGAATGGAATGGAAGGGAAGAGAATCAAGTGGAATGAAATGGAAAGGAATGGAATGGAATGGAATGGAGTGGAAGGGGAATGGAAGTGAACGAACGGGAAGGGAAGGGAAGGGAGGGTAGGGTAGGGTAGGGTAGGGTAGGGTAGGGTAGGGTAGGGTAGGGTAGGGTAGGGTAGGGTAGGGTAGGGTAGGGTAGGGTAGGGTAGGGTAGGGTAGGGTAGGGTAGGGTAGGGGAAGGGATGGGATGGGATGGGATGGGTTGGGTTGGGTTGGGATGGGATGGGATGGGATGGGATGGGATGGGATGGGATGGGATGGGATGGGATGGGATGGGATGGGATGGGATGGGATGGGATGGGATGGGATGGGATGGGATGGGAAGGGAAGGGAAGGGATGGGAAGGGAAGGGAACTGACATATCATATCGTACTCACCTCCCATGGTCTGTATGTACCCGTTGAAGACGGCGATCTTGCTGTCGAGTTGGCGTTGGAAGCACAGCGTAAGGACAGCGAGCAGGGCGCCGAAGCACAGGAAGGCACAGCCGCCGCCGTAGAGGACACAGGCCGCCTGCCACGAGTTGGACGGCAGGTGGGACACGCTGAAGTAACCGCCGTAGATGCCGCACACCTGCGTCGGAACCTGTCGACACACAACACACAGCTGGTGAAAGAAGGAGAATTCACACAGTTGTGCTGAAGCAAGGGTGACATTTCTTAAGTTATGTTTTTATTTAATATTAGTTCTTATGACAACAGTATGTATGTTGAAGGTATATTGCCTTAAAATGGCACTAGGAGAGGGGGGGGGGGGGAGGGAGGGAGAGAGGGAGGGAGAGAGGGAGGGAGAGACGGACGGAGAGAAGGAGACAGACAGACAGACAGACAGACAGACACGGGGACGGGGACGGGGACGGGGACGGGGACGGGGACGGGGACGGGGACGGAGACGGAGACGGAGACGGAGACGGAGACGGAGACGGAGACGGAGACGGAGACGGAGACGGAGACGGAGACGGAGACGGAGACGGAGACGGAGACGGAGACGGAGACGGAGACGGAGACGGAGACGGAGACGGAGACGGAGACGGAGACGGAGACGGAGACGGAGACGGAGACGGAGACGGAGACGGAGACGGAGACGGAGACGGAGACGGAGACGGAGACGGAGACGGAGACGGAGACGGAGACGGAGACGGAGACGGAGACGGAGACGGAGACGGAGACGGAGACGGAGACGGAGACAAAGTGAGAGAGAGAGAGATACAAACAGGCAGGCAGGCAGGCAGGCAGGCAGGCAGGCAGGCAGGCAGGCAGGCAGGCAGGCAGGCAGGCAGGCAGGCAGGCAGGCAGGCAGGCAGGCAGGCAGGCAGGCAGGCAGGCAGGCAGGCAGGCAGGCAGGCAGGCAGGCAGGCAGGCAGGCAGGCAGGCAGGCAGGCAGGCAGGCAGGCAGGCAGGCAGGCAGGCAGGCAGGCAGGCAGGCAGGCAGGCACCGGCCGACCGGCCGACCAGCCGGCCGGCCGACCGACCGACCGACCGACCGACCGACCGACCGACCGACCGACCGACCGACCGACCGACCGACCGACCGACCGACCGACCGACCGACCGACCGACCGACCGACCGACCGACCGACCGACCGACCGACCGACCGACCGACCGACCGACCGACCGACCGACCGACCGACCGACCGACCGACCGACCGACCGACCGACGACCGACCGACCGACCGACCGACCGACCGGACCGACCGACCGACCGACCGACAGACAGACAGACAGACAGACAGACAGACATAGGTGACAGATAACAACCAGGATCGAAGCATGTAACAATAATAGCGGGGAAATAAGATGCCCATGGATCTACTATATAAGAGAAGATAACTATAATATGAATAAAATTAAAATTAAAGCATACCGCGTTAACCAGGCTCCATACAGAGAATGGGTAATGCGAGATTATCAAAAAGAGCTTTGACAAAAACAGAAGATGATGTCAGAAGAAGATAGAAAGATGAGTAGACATTATGTAGAGCAAAACCCTGACAGATGATCACTAACAGTGTTAGAATAAACAAACAAGA
>OZ024865.1:34820437-34832937 GCA_964017155.1 Oasisia sp. SBJ-2009
CATTAAAGTGGCAATCGGTTTATTTATTTATTTATTACCATTTATTTATCATAATAAATACCTACACACAATATAAAAACTTAAGAAACAATGTGCTTCTATTAAAACTACATGATTTAAACAAGCACATTAAGACATTGCAAAAACCATAACACGCAGGAGTATAAGCGTTATGATTCATTTGAAAATAGAAATAAGTAGAAGTAAAGATAAGTTCTTATATAGAGCAGTGCCTAATCCTCAAGACTATTCAAGGCGCTTTACGCTTTACTCCCTGGCAGACCTGTTCAGTCGAATACCATCTCGACTTCTTGCAATAACAAACATATCCAGAACTTTTATCCGCCCACAAAATTACATCATTAATTTATTCATTCTCTTTAGGACCTTGGTCGTCTTATTGTAGGCCTACCAGCTTGTTCAGTGTAAATCTGCGATTCCTTCTTAGACCATCATCAGCCTCCCAGCTACAGTTAATGCTGGTGGTGCCACCTAGTGATTAAAACGTCATCTAATTCAGCATGTCCATCCAGACAAATCTTATTAAACCAACGATTACGCACACGGCCATGGTGACATTATCATATTTGCCTTGATTATATATTACAGCGTCATCTAGTGGTTCATTGCAACAGTTTACGTATATTTTGATTATGACGTCATGTTTCTCTGCGTTGGCGACGACGCTACAGAAACACCAAAGAAGGACCATCTCGTGCTACGTAGAACCCGCCCCAGAGTGTACGTCTGACTGGCAATGGGCTTCTACAAATCCACGTTAGTCGCTAGAGGCGCTTATACGCTGAGACCGTAGTTGCGTCTCAGCGCCTCCAGCGTCTAACGTGGATTTGTTTGCTTGTTTTGCGGAATGCTTGTTTAAATTATACTCAATTAGTTGTTGAGGTCGCATGACTCCGAAACCTCACACATAGCTAAATATGGATATAATCTAACATGTCAGTCAATGTGAAGGCATAATATGTACATTAATGTACATTTACAGCCGAGTCGATGGAACGTTGAGTTTGACTGATGAGTGATGGCGACGTATGCTAGAACGATTCCGGAACGGATGATTAAAATAATCTACAGCTCGCCGTATGATTCACACGAGACTGGTACTTCACACATAGTTAACAATTGATTTTGTATTATTACATGTCCGTCATTGTGAAAGCATAATGGCTACATTAATGCACATTTACAGTAAAAATGGCGCGGTCCCGGTTATTTTTGTAGTGCTCTGATCACATGACATGTTGTTGGTCTTGACTTTGTCGAACATACCCACATCTCAGAATCAGGCTACGCGACTACACGGTCAACCTTCATTTTTGCAGATACCGATAGCGATACCGGGTTTATTACGACTGAACAGCTTATATCTCACTCACCCTCTATCTCAAGAACAACCTTAACCACTGTATCCACCTGAGATAATGTCGAAATAGCCCGCATGTTCTTGCCGCGAACCGATCATATGGTCTTACAAAACATACTCATTTTTATTTGTTTTGTACTAATATCGACGAATAGCAGTGCGCGATATTTTTAGGTGGGTAAAATATGTTACATTGTATCGTATTCGGCCGTGAAATTAAGGTTGGTGTGTCACTTGGTGAATTTGGCTGTGTTTATTTAACAAAATAATTAATGTTATTGAATTGAATTCTATTTTGGTTACATATACACATTTGACCAGGACCAGGTTTCCACGTTGATGTCGTTGCACGGCTTTTATCAACAGAAACCATGACAAATGCAATAATTATTATTATGTCACCCTTTCTCTATATTGTGAAATACCTTTTCATATATATATATATGAAGGGTACGTAAGCTATTGACCGTGCAGGCGCGTAGCCAGCGATAGTTTGTATGTGTGTGCATGTCATGACATGTGTGCTCAATAGATAGAACAGCCAAAACAACGCCATCTTTGCACTGAATTCGATCGAACGTCCCACGACGTTCCATCAACTGTAAATGTATATTAATGTAGACATTATGCTTTCATATTGACGGACATGTTATACGATTTCAATATTGAACTATTTGTGAAGTATCAGTCTCGTGTGATGCATACGACGAGCTGCAGTGTAGGTGATTTTAAACATCCGTTTCGGCATCGTCGTCATCGAACCAGCACACCTGTCGTCGGGCCACCAGTCGACGTTCAATCGGCTGTAAATGTATACTAATGTACATATTATGCCTTCACATTGATGGTCATGTCAGACTGTATCCATATTTGGCTATGTATGAGGCTTCGGAGTCATGCGAGTTCAACAGCTAGATTGTAGGATGATTTAAGCAAGCGTTCCGCAAATCTTTTCGCAAACCGTTCCGCATTTTACACACTTCAAGATTACGTAAAAGACGGCACACAGACCCTAGTTGCGTCAGAGCGTCATCTGTCGGATTAGTTATTGTGGTACCTCATTGCGAGTTTTTCTGTCAAGCTCGTAGTATTTGAGAACGTTACACATCCACCAGTAACGGGACTCTTCAGCTGCACACAAGCATCGTGGAACTCAGGCCAGGTGTCATTGTTAGTGTCATACACGTTTTAATCAGTGTTTATGTTTTAGATTAATTTATAAATATTCATATATATATATATATATATATATATATATATATATATATATATATATATATATATATATATATATATATATTTACGTATACAGTTTTAGTAAAGGTTTTAATTTTATATTAATTTATATCATTTACATACCAAGTTTTAGTACTATACATTGCAAAATACTATACAAAAGCAGTGTTTATAATTTATATAATTTAAATTTTATATATTTCTTGTGCAGCGCATCGATCCGCCATGCGGGAATTAGCACTATATAAAAACTGTGTTATAATTATTTATATGGTTGTGATGTCGGCACCAGTGATGGCAATGGGCTTCCACAAATCCAAGCTAGTCGCTAGAGGCGCTTATACGCTGAGACCCTAGTTGCGTCTCAGCGCCTCCAGCGACTAACGTGGATTTGTTTACTTGTTTTGCGGAACGCTTGTTTAAATTACCCTCAATTAGCTGTTGAGGTCGCATGACTCCGAAACCTCACACATAGCTAAATATGGATATAATCTAACATGTAAGTCAATGTGTAGGCATAATATGTACATTAATGTACATTTACAGCCGAGTCGACGGAACGTTGACTGGTGCCTGTGATCAGTGATGGCGACGTAGGCTATGCCTATGGCCTATGCTAGAAGATTCCGGAACGGATGTTTAAAATTAATCTACAGCTCGCCGTATGATTCACAAGAGACTGGTACTTTACACATAATTAAAAATAGATTTCGTATTATAACATGTCTGTCATTGTGAAAGCATAATGCCTACATTAAAGCACATTTACAGTAAAAGTGGCGCGGTCCCGGTTATTTTTGTCGTGCACTGATCGGTCTTGACTTTGTCGAACATACTCACATCTCAGATACAGGCTACGCGGCTGCCTACACGGTCAACCTTAATTTTTGCAGATACCGATAGCGATACCGGGATTATTATATCTCACTCACCCTCTATCTCGAGAACAACCTTAACCACTGTATCCACCTGAGATAATGTCGAAATAGCCCGCATTTTCTTACCGCGAACCGATCACATGGTCTTACAAAACATTCTCATTTGTTTTGTACTAATATCGACGAATACCAGTGCGCAATATTTTAGGCGGGTAAAATATGTTACATTGTATCGTATTCGGCCTTGCAATTAAAGGTGAAATGAACATAAAAATTATAATTAAACCAAGTAAATAACATACTAATATGATGCTATTTATACAGGTTTAATCACTGACAACTTTTGTAGTATATATATACACGCAGTTTATCGTCTAAAAATCACCCCATCTGATCGATTTCCGAGTGAAATCCCGAAGTGAATAGTGTCAGTGGCTGCCGCTTGGAAAGTACTGATGACGTAATATGTACCATAGAAAATTTACCCATATCACTGGCAACATGGACGACATGGAGTTAGAATCTGGCGAGTCAGATTTGGACAGTTATGCGGCTACTGTAAGAACTTGTTGGTCGGTGAAAGTATACAGTGGTGAACCACTGGCTTCAGTAGTCACAAAAAACAAGCAGGAAAGCCACATTGAGCAACGGAGAGGGTGAGTTATCAGGGGCCGCTGCCGTCGGTGGACTACTGTACGAAGACCCAAACATTTCTACGGTGGAACAAAACATCGAAGTGGATAGTGTCGATGAAACACCAGGATGGTTGGTGGTATATTGTATACGCATTTATGACTGTATTAATTGGTGTGATAGCAATATTACATTTTCAAAGACAGAAAAGTAATAGTAGTTTTATTAATACCAACGGTATCGTATTGCCACGGAATTTCGCTATGGTAATGCATAAACTTCAGACTTTATTTCTTCCATTCAGTAATAATAATCCTGTGGTTGATTATTATATTACTGTTGAGTTTCATGTCTAGGTCAGCCAGGCAAAAGTAACGACGCAGAAAAACTTTTAGGCTTGGAGTTTAGATGAAATGTGTCGATCACTAAAAGTGTCAATGCAATTTGGACGATGTCTGTAACTTTTGTATGCAAATGTGTTTGAACTGGTCACTGGTTATGCCTGGATGTCGTGGAATTCCAGTATACAAGTGAACTTAATAATAAAAAATAGAAATACTCAATTTGATTATCAAGCCCTAATAATATATAATTAATTAATGCGTTTGTAGATATCAAATATTAATGTTACAATAAACTCTTCAATGATGGTTGACTCGAACGACGACATGAACATGAAATGGTCCTTGACCTGAGGCTGAGGCTATAACCATCGACAAACATGCGCTCCCTAAAAATGTAATAATAAACTGATTTTTCAGTTGGACATTATAACAACCATTCGTAAATAGGGCACTTACGCAGAATTTAGACCAACCTCAATTGTGCCATTATAACTTTATATTTGCCAACATTTGATATATATTCTTGCCACCATTTGTGTTAGAATCGGAACGCCTTATCTCCAAGTCCCCCCAGGCCAAGGCCAAGACCAAGACCAAGTTCCGCCGTTTCTGGAAAGGCAAGCTTCGCCTTTCCTTCGTTTCTATCTCCCGGATTCGCTTTAATTTTTTTGGGATTATTGGGCATGTTAGTGTTGATTTCTTCAAACGTTGTCGACTTGGCTTAAAACACACAGACTGGTAAACAGCTGGATCTGTGACGAAACACGAACTGTCAAAATAATCTTGGCATAAGCGAGAACACCGAGTCGGTGTCCAGTTGACTCGACCGACTTGTTTGATCTACTGCCTTTCGTCGCCTTGGCTCTTTCTCTATCGACAGAAAACTAAAGAAACTCTTTCCGGAATTTTCCCCGTTGCTGCATCCAAAAGCCACGCAGAATACCATGTTTTATTCGATGAAGAAGAACACCGCAAGACACCATACACCAAGAATACCATTGAAATCCTCAACCTGCTGCTAGCGTCTATGGTACATATGACGTCACACTCACGGAAACACCCGAAGGCAAAATTTCATAGGCGGTGTGTGAGGAAGTATTCTTATTTGCATGATTTTAGAAAAAATATTTGTTTTCAATTATTCATACTACACGGTTATATTATGTTATATATATTCTATTAACCACAGCCTTTAATCTAGCATGTTCATGTCACCTTTAAGGTTGGTGTGTCACTTGGTGAATTTGGCTGTGTTTATTTAAAAATAAAATACTTTATGTTATTGACTTGAATTCTATTTTGGTTACATATACACATTTGATAGTGTCAGTGAAACCAGCGTGAGGTCATTGTCATTGTAAATAAAATCGTGTACGTAATGTTATTATAGTCTGAATTAGGGTGCATGTAATTAATTGTTAAAAGAAACGGCACCAGGTCCCAGGACCAGGTTTCCACGTTGATGTCGTTGCACAGCTTTTATCAACATAAACCATGACAAAGGCAATTATGTCACCCTTTCTCTACTCTATATGGTGAAATACCTTTTCATATATATGAAGGGTACGTAAGCTATTGACCATGCAGGCGCGTAGCCAGCGATAGTTTGTATGTGTGGGCATGTCATGACATGTGTGCTCAATAGACAGAACAGCCAAAACAACGCCATCTTAGCACTGAATTGACTGGATCATATCGGTCACCTTGTTTCGCCACACTTTATACTTATCCCACCTCCCTTGCGACTTATGCCTCTCTCTCTCTCTCTCTCTCTCTCTCCCTCTCTCTCTCTCTCTCTCTCCCTCTCTCTCCCTCTCTCTCTCTCTCTCTCTCTCTCTATCTCTCTCTCTCTCTCTCTCTCTCTCTCTCTCTCTCTCTCTCTCTCTCTCTTGCATGGCAACAACGATGTCTCCTGTGAGCCAGTCTGGCTGTTGTTTGCGCTTCACGTTTCTATGCTTCACTGGCACATGCGTGTCATACACACACCAACAAAATACGACATCCATGCATCCAGCGCATCGTCCACATCAGTATACTTAGCAATATCTGACCATGGCATCTGATGAAGATCATGCACAAAATGGTATGCAAAGTGTTTGTATTGTCGATATGTGATTGCACAGGGGCCAGCAGCCTTTGTTGAATTACGTTTGCGTAACATTACTACTGGAAGGTGATAACTAGCAGAGAGTACACCAACCTTGCTGGCTCTAACATGTTGCGGGTGTGTCGTGTAGATATGATCAATCAGTGTGCCAGTTGTTGCAGTTACACGGGTAGGTGATATGATGATCTGCATTAGTTGGAATGCGTCGACAACACCTCGCCATTTCTCATTTATAATTTCTTTTATTCAATTCCAATTCAATTTCTTTCAATTTAATTTCTTTCAATACCAATTCCAATTCAATTTCTGTCAATTTCTTTCAATTCCAATCCTATCTATAATAATTCAATTCCAATTTCCGCTCCAATTCACATAACAAAAGTTAGCCATAAAAGTATACGATTAATGTGCATACAGGGGGATATAGCGTCTTATGTATTGATGTATTTATATAATTATATAATCAGTTTTAATATGTATATCTTAAAAATATAAAACAATATCATTATTATATCTATTAAGATAAAGAAACTATAACATACTACATTAATGTCATGTTTGATATAGTTACACTGGTTACACTTTGGACTGTTCGGAGATATCCTGGCTTCACTCCTGGTAGCAGGATAGTCCTAATATTTGTTTAGTACTTGACACTGGGAAAGCCTGATTGTTATCTGGACAATTTCAATGGTTCTCAGAAGCAGTCCCCATCCAGTACTCATTCACACGAGGCCGGTGGGACAAGCCTAATTGACTTCGCATTCATCACTTTCATCCACTGGGTAATGTTTGACAAACAGCTTCATTGTCCAACAACTTTTCTTGGTCATTAAACACCATTGCCTGCACAGCAATACTTCCAACTCTCTGTGAAATAGCAGATGCTCAATTCCTTTTTATTCAATGCCAATTTATTTCAGAATCTTTCAATTCCAATTCCAATTCCGATTCAATCATTTTTTTCTCCAAATCTTTCAATTCCAATTCCTGCTCCAATTCCGGAATTGAATTGCAATTGAATTGACCAATTCCAATTGATTTTGAATTGACCCCAGCCCTGTATTGCATTATAATTATTTTTAGTGTTTTCATTGGAACAACGAACGTGACCACGTTCGTTTTCAGTCGGTCAAAACGTGCTTTGGTTTCTCTTGAATAAGCCATCGGCGAAGAGTTTCTGCCATCGGCCGCCTCGAGGGTATTCGAACTGATCGAGAGAGTCCTTCTTCATCTCTGTGGAGTAGCCAGGTTTCTGGAATCGTAAAAGATGACGATGTACCATAAATACAACGTATGCGTTGCTGTGCAAACTCAGACGTGCCACATATTTGGGATGGCAGTCCGTATTTGTGACCTAAAATTTGGTAAGAATCCGTATCAATTCGTATCATTAATCAGATCTTCCAGTTAACTGGCCTAAGTTATTAAGGCCTTTTCAAAACGGTTTTTCCACGGTATTTTCGATGAGATTATTGGGGCCAGTTAACTGGAAGATTACCGAAGTTTTACTTCACATCAGCACGGTTAAACTGCGCACCGCAAAATAGACAGTGTCATCAAATAATGACAATTTATTTCATCAGTTCGGGCGTATATCGAAATTTCACTAGTAAGCGTCAACATTTTGAAATCAGAAATGCAGGCGATTTCATTGAACTTGGCGTCGAGCTCCATTTCCTGTACTGCTTTTTATAATCGTCACGCGCCTTCCACGCTCCCCGTTCCCACCCGTTGAGCCACCTGCCGCAGTTTTCTGAACTACCAATTTACCATCACGCCATCAATTACGCGCTGCGGTGAACTAATCGGTGGTTTAGTTCGTTTGTTTCGAAGCGATTTACTTAGTCACTAACAGCAAACAATTATTCCATTATGCAGTATAGTTTAAAGTCTCATGCAAGGCATAGTGTGGGTAAAAATATTTCTCCATAAATTTAGTTAAAATCCGTATCAAAACGGAGTACGACCGTATCACTTAAAAAACCGCCAAAATCCGTATCGGATACGGGTAATCCGTACCATGTGGCATGTCTGCAAACTGTTACTCTGTTAAGTGTCCGTGATTTTACAATGCACCCCAGCAATGTCGAGTCTACATATCGAACCTGACCAATGCAGTAGTTCGTATCATTCTATACTCTCCACTGACAGACTACTTCCGCCATTGTCCACCGCGACCTGAAGGCCAATGACGAGTACCCACCGATCCCCGCATTATGCGGTTTATCAATCTTTATATCGGTCATCCCCTTCTCATTCCACCACCTTTTCCTTTGTGTTGTATGATTGACCAGATGCCAAAAAAAACCATCATGACTTGTGCTTTTGAAATTTGACTGAATTTCCGAATTAGCAGCACTAGGAAAAATGTAAAACCAATATAACAACATGCTACTAACGGTTGGTGCTTGGTAGCTGCCTTTCTTCACAATCACAGGATCCACGAAATGTTGATGAAGATGATCAATATACTCCACTACTCTGCAAGCAACAATAAAAACACATGTAGCACTTAATTGTTTGATATGTAGAAAGAACCGTTTAACCCGGGACACAGATTTGTAAAAACGGTTTTCAATATAAACGGTTGTTGTAAACAATTCTGAATAAACCACCTATGTTTGTCCAATTACACATGCACACACACGCACACACGCACACACGCACATACGCACACACGCACACACGCACACACACGCGCGCGCGCACGCAAGCACGCACGCACACACACACACACACACACGCAATATTAATTGGAAATTAATCTGGGAAAATGTGGAGCTATAAATTATGGTATGATCACAATGTAAGCTCAGCATTACTGTAGACACAAAGATGAAAGACGATCCTATTGCCACCAGTATATGCAAGAAGAAGTCGTGGTAGAGCGAACTTTTACCAACTGAGGGAATGTGTTGGGATGGAACCCGGGGAGATAGACAGGTGAGCGACAGACACGTCTGGGGATGTCGATTGAAGAGTTCAATCCCACAAGATGGCACGAGTGAGGATGAGCGCTAAAGACTCGCATTAGAATGTGGGTCGACACCACTAGCGATTAAGAGGAGGTCAAATAAAATTGCTTCACACTTTTAATGGTTATGAGGATATTGGTAGAAATACATACTTCCAATTGAAAGATGGGCGTTTAACCAGATGGCACAATCAATGCAGAATTATCCACAGAACAGTGCAGGTTGGACATGAAAAAGTATTCATTTTCCAAGGGAACAATAAATGTTTGGAACAAATTACGTGACCATTGCATTAATGCAAACAGTGTAAATGTTTTCAAAAATAAAATGAGCAGTTATTTGGCGATGGCGGGTAATAAGTAGGCGAAAATCTCGATATGTCAAAAGGCTTCCTTTTCCGCATGCTGTCTAGAGCTTGTAGCAATAGACAGCAATCTTGTTAAATTGGTTAACCTGACCTGTTTTCTCTGGTCTTGGATACACATATGTAGTCGAATATTGCCATGTGCTGTATCATCTCACAGAGGCCGACCCCTCCACCGTGGGGACAGACGGGCACTACAAGCAATAGCGTGATATATTTAAACACACTCCGTTAAGAAAACGACCAATTATTTGTCATTGCAGGCTATAGCCAAACCGACTGACCTCCAATAATTTCCTAGTATATTTCAAGTATATATATATATATTTATATATATATATATATATATATATATATATATATATATATATATATATATATATATATATATATATATATATGTATATATATATATATATATATATATACATATATATATATATATATGTATGTATATATATATTTATATACACACACACACACACACACACACACACACACACACACACACACACACATACACACACACACACACACACACAGTACCGGCAAAAAGTCATGGGAACACAAGAAATAACTGACATTATTCATGTTTCATATTGAAATTTTTACAAAACTAGTATTTTTTTTTGTATTGTTAACACTATAGTCAGGATGTATCATCACATCAAGAAATAATTAAATTGCATGCAAACGGAAATCTATAAAGTTGGTCAGAACATGAAAAATGTCAGTGTCAATTTTTCTTGCTGTGTTCCCGTGACTTTTTGGCGGTACTATATATATATATATATATATATATATATATATATATATATATATATATATATATATATATATATATATATATATATATATATATATATATATATATATATATATATATATATGTATATATATTATATATATGGGTTATTATATATATGGGTTATTGAACGAAGCAAACTACACCAGTGTTTCCAAAACGGAACACTAGAGTTGGTGGCCGAACAAGGAACACTAGAGTTGGTGGCCGAACAAGGAACACTAGAGTTGGTGGCATTAGACCATGTATCACAGTGGCGATGTCTGTGATATACTGGTCAATATAAATTTGTGAATTCAACAAGGTTTCTCTACAAATTACTGTCATGACATTCTTGATTGCATTTTCAATAACTCCTATGTGTACAGGCCCAACAATTATGTCTCTTTTAACTACGTACATTACATAAATGTATAATCAGGTCAAATACTTAGTTTATTGCTCGGCTCTATACCTACCTCCGAATTTTGCCGCCATCAGCAAGACGGACATGACCTCGTTGGGGCCAGCCAGCCGACAACAGTCTATCTGGCAAAACTGTAGTCCGTCCGCCTGAAGGAACTGTTTGAACATGACTCGGTTCTGACAGTGTTCTCCGGTCGCGACTCCCATTCCAAGCGGCTTCAGGGCCTACGGGGGCCCAGCAACAAGTGATGAGTTCCGTCAAACACCGGAACGACAACGACAATCTGTTTGTCAGTGTAAGGGGATTTACAAATATAAAAATCAACATTTGCTAAGGATCATAATATGTTTGTAATGGAACAATCTTGAGATGGCAGCCATCCAGAGACTCGTTGGAAGCATGAGACGCCGTTGCCAGGTTGTGATTGCATCACGTGGGTCACACACAAGCTACTGACAGTTGTTGCTGCTGGTAATTGAACTGGTTGGGACATTTTCATGACTTGGAATAATGCTTCTTTGACGACAGAACGCGTGTTGCCTATTGTTCACATTTGGTATAAATGAAATTCAGGAAATAAATCAAATTATATCCTCGAATACATGCCTATTTTTTTATTTGTGTGTGATACCCATGCCAAAAAATTTAATACCGCTCTAAATAGTGATCCACAGCAAATTGTGAGTAGTATAATAATCCATAACAATTGGACATGATCGATGCAACCCACCGTTACATCATGCAAACAAAATGGGAAAGGCCAATAAATTATAGTGATACACTGGCAGTTGTCTATGTCTTCAAGTGACGGAGTGGCTAAGTTAATTGCAGACACACGGCAGCATATGATATGTTCAAACACCGCAAAGGCAACGACAAACTGTTTGCTGGAGTAAGCTAACCGATTCATCCTCAGCAATTCATTGTATGCACATATCGTATGTTTTAGCTAAGTAAGCCAACACGACATGCATTCTGGACCTGGGTACATGTTAGAATTAGGTTCTTGACAAATTGCTAAACATATGCTACTTGCGTACATGTGATCCCCAGGCAAACGTAATGGTAACTTTACATACAGCAATATGCACTGATTGGTTCACATGAAGGCGTGCAATGTTAAGAGAGAACGATTTATATGTTATACACTACGACTGTCTGGAGACAGTTTCATTATTCAAGATCATTCTTAAGGTTCAACATTTATCCTAAAGTGCAAAATAGGGTTTAAGAGCTCTTAACAACGTCAGTGAAATGGACTCCAGAGCTGCTCTGTCCAGAAACATGTAGATATGTCTGAGGTCCAGAGCTAACGGTTTTCCATTCTACACAAGAGCACCTTCGCAATCTTCGCGTGACCAATGACGT
>OZ024865.1:34840437-34847937 GCA_964017155.1 Oasisia sp. SBJ-2009
ATGCATGCATGCATGCATGCATGCATGTATGTATCTATGTATGTATAAATGTGTATATGCGTGCGTGCATGTGTGTATGTGTGCGCATGTTGTTAACATTTATTAATGTACAATAACTTACATTTATATGTTTAACTTATATTAAAATGTTTGTTAGAACATGTCTCAAAAGCAATCATATAACTTTCTCTTTCGTTGTTTGTCAACGATCGTATTCTGACATCACACAGCTGACAGTATTACCCATCTCAGCTGCGGCTCTTGGGTAATTTCATTCCAGAAGGAAGCAAAGTCTCCTACGATTTCACTAAGGTTTCTACCCACAACCAAATGCGAGTAGTTCTTTATGGCGAGGCAAACTGTAACATCAATCACATCATATTTCTATCACAAATGTCTTCACTGAACAAACATTCTGGTACTAATCATTGTATCGCCCGCTAGCTTTCGCTATATACTAAGCAAACTATAACATCAACCTCATACAAATTAAAAATAGCAAACGTAAGTTATGAATGCTTTAGAATGGGTTATTAATTCAATATTAAAGTGCAGCAAAAACAGTAGCGACGGCGATCATGACATTACATAGACAATAATATTACTTTTGTGAATAATATAACTGCTAATATAGTAATAGTAATGCCCGTCCGTAGATTGGATGACATGGTAGTATATAGTTGACAGTCATAATAGCAATATTTACCAAACAAAAACCAGATTTACTCAAACATTATATCGCATTCACATACGTATGCAATGGTTTCAAGGCACAACAAATGCGTTACGCACATGCAATGTTCGCTGAACGTCTACGTTACGAAGCTCGGAGTGTACCATGAGACCTAAGCAAAGTTCACGTCCTTTGAGACAACTGTGATATTTCTAAACGTCCTAAATGCAATACTCATTGATGAACATAGTGTCACTACCGCAAAGGCCTATGCACCCATCATTTATTTATCTTCATTTTCTCCTTTCCCATAAATGTCAAAATGTATCAAATTGCAATTTAGAGAAGAAATTGTTCAGCTTTCGGCCGGAATCTCTGATAGACTCTATCTTGCATAACCTTAGCTTAGTGACGCTGGGAAACATAACACCATCGAGAAAGCTGACCTACAGATTTCGCCAGGCTATAGATGCTACACTAGAGAAATGTGGTTTAGTTGCATAACATAAATAAATAAACCGAATTAAAACAAATATATAAATAAACTGAACAGACAAAAAGAAACAGTTTTCTTCTAGTGCAATATAATACAATAATTAACTAATTAGTTAATATCCCATGCATACATGCGTACATGCATACATGCGTACATGCGTACATACATACATACATACATACATACATACATACATACATACATACATACATACATACATACATACACACACACATACATACATACATACATACATACATACATACATACATACATACATACATACATACATACATACATACATACACACGTACGTACGTATGTACATACATGCATGCATGCATACATGCGTTCATAAATAAATCCATGAATACATATATATATATATATATATATATACATGTATGTACCCTTGAACGCAGTGGCTCAGGGGTAGAGCTTCGGACTCTCGACTAAGAAGACCCGGGTTCGAATCCTGTTGTGCGTTGTTAAAACCGTGGGCAATTTTCCCCCTCTACGTTGCTCCAGTTCACTCAGCTGTATAAATGAGTACCTGGCTATAGACGAGTGGTGGATATGTGTACGAGCAGTCTTGGATACTTCCCAGAGAAGTTGAGATGGTGTCTGATAGTAAAGTAAAGTGTAAAGCGCTCTGACCAATCCTGAAGATCAGATGCTGCGCTATATAAGAACTTACCTTTACCATACATACATGCATGCATAGTGTATACATACGCACATACGTACATACATACATACATGCATACATACATACATACATACATACATACATACATACATACATACATACATACATACATACATACATACATACATACATACATGCATAGTGTATACATACGTACATACATACATACATACATACATACATACATACATACATACATACATACATACATAAATACATGCATACATGCATACATGCATACATGCATACATGCATACATACATACATACATACATACATACATACATACATACATACATACATACATACATACATACATACATACATACATACATACATACATACATACATACATACATACATACATACATACATACATACATACATACATACATACATACATACATACATACATACATACATACATACATACATACATACATACATACATACATACATACATACATACATACATACATAGCAATATTCTCATTGCAGAATATCTTGTAATCCTTAAAGTGAAAAAAAAGGCTACAGTTTAGTGTTATGCACCTAAAAGAGTTTACACTAGCTAATCATTTGCATCTACAATCCAATTTTTCACCTTAGTGGTTACCTCAGAAAGTGGTCTTAAAGTGGGAAAATCTAGCTAAATCACCGACACCATGAACCGGCCCATCTTGGATCTTGCAACCAATCACAACCCAGCAGTTTGGAAAAGTAATACGTCAGAGAGTCGTCTGCTGGTTCAGCTGTCATAACAGAGAGCCAAGCGGTACGTACGCTAAAAGTTGCCTTACGTCGGTTTACAACGAAATCGCGACATCAATATGCCACACTGTTCCTCAAACGCTTATAGTAATAGTACAGTGAAAGACAGTATCAGTAAGATGTCTTCTTGTTAACCTATGAATCGAGCAGAACTGAAACAGTGGTTCGGTGGATTCGTTTGGACAGTCACAGACACAGCGCGGATCCTAGACGACCCGATTTGATTGACCTAACCATCAAAACGACCACCAACAGCCGCCAAACTTCTCCTCACATATCTTACATACATATGCATACACTACATTATGTAATAAAATCTCTTGCATTCCTCTGACGAAGAAAATTCACACACAAAAACGCGCAGACCTCGAGTACAACTTGTTCGGCCGCTCAGCGGTACCGTAAAATCGCTTTTAAAAGCTTTACACAAAATACCGCTAGACGCCACGTTTCTGACTGCTAATATTTAATTGTTTTACTTCACACGCGCGAAATAGTTTAATTACTTATAAATAATATAATAATAATAATTAATTATTATCATCACTATGATTTGCAGGAAATTATAAGTTTTATTATTTTTATATTGATATTTTATTTTTATAATTGTTCATATATGTTTCTAGTATATTTATGTTTTTTTTCTTCTGGTGTGTATTTGTTGTTTAGCATTTTAATGTATGTAAAACGCCATGAACAAGTTTAAATTGGATGTGGCGCTATATTAAATAAACAAACAATTGTTTTTATTATAATATAATATTTTATTTATGTAGCACCACATCCATAATTGTTTGTGGCGCTTCACAAAATAATGCTATTAAAAATACAATAAAGAGAAAACTACTCACAGATAATATTATTTAAAAATAAATAATGAAAATACATGTTTCTATATCATTAACTAAGCTGACCTATCAGTCATAAATAAACATACAAATTACATAACAACAATTGAAATAAATGAATATAAAAGTATGGTTAATAGTAATAAATAATTAAAGTAGTAAAATAAGTACGACGTAATAATAATTTTTATTCAGCACATACACAACCATTATGCATAAGAACATATTACTGAAGCTATTTGTTCTACTCATGAATGACATTTCCACCATCAGATATGTAATAATAATTATTTTTGAACAAGACACTTTATTAATTATCGGAACAATAAATCTCTAAAATGTAAAAAGGAATATGAATATATGGGAAATATTATGGTGGTAGAAAAAGAAGGATTTAAAAACAGTAATATTAACATGTTATTGTTTTAGTTATTATTGTTAAAACATCGCTTATGTAATATAAGCTTGCATGCTCGCAGTACACGCGGGATGTTTATAGAAATATTGATGAAATAAACAATGTGACTTCATTGAAAAACACGTAATTTCCTTTTTCTTTTATAACTAATAGGCAATTTTGGATAATTATGCAGACACATGTATTTTTAATATTTATTTTTAAATATTACCTGTGGTAGCATTCTTATTATTGCATATACTTTAATAACAGTATGTTGAATAGAAGAGAAGAGAATTGTGGATTTGGCGCTATATAAAATAAACTAATAAAATTATATATTTGTATATTAAATTGTTATTTTTTATCAACTCTATTAGACCCATATCACCAAAGCGTTGCCTTAGTTTGCCGTTTAACATTTTCTGTAGATCATAGTGATGCAGCTAATTATTATTATATTATTTATAATTAATTAAACTAATTCGCGCGTGCGAATGCAGTAAGGTTAATAAATATTCGCGCGCCATCTAGCGGTATTTTGTGTAAAGCTAACTTATAATAGCGAGTTTACGGTAGTCGAAGTTGTCGAGTTGCCGTTCGCCAAGATTTGCGTTTCTGTTATGAATTTTCTTCGTTAGACGAATACAAGTGATTTTTTTGTAATGTAGTGTATGTATATGTATGTAAGAAATGTGGGGAGAAGTTTGGCGGCTGTTGGCGGTCGTTTTCGTGGTTAGGTTAGAAAGTAACAGATAATAATATGCATGCACAGTTCACGCCGACCAAGAAGACTCTCTGACGTCATTTTGTTTCTAAAATGGCGTAGTCTGTAGACTTTCTATGTCTATGTGTTTTACATTTTTTTTCTGGTAAACCACTGACGTTAAAAATATGATTGTTGTTGGAAGTTGTTACTTTTTATTCACTCTGTTAATCCCATATGATCCAAACATTGACTTTGTTTTCCCTTTAACAGTATTAGAAAATGGATATCCCATCAGATTCGTGTAGTTCCGCCCGGAAGCTTTATTCTCCGTCTCATTCGTTCATACTTGCAAGAGGCCAGTGCACAGATGAGTACCTACTATTGATGGTAAAGTGGGTTGACCACTTACCGACGTCATTTCCTCTGCCACAGGTAAACGCGAAGCCGCAACCTTCCAGCGCCGTGTCCGTGGCCAAGACAACGTAAGTGCAGGAATAGTCCGGGTCGCGATGCTGAAGGCAGAAGGCCACATGCAACTAAGTCTCGCTGTTGTAACGTTGTTAGATCGGCAACATTATGTACCATGACCTATTTATTCCTGATAGAAAGAAGCAGTCAGACCAAAACAACATAATGCATTAAATGTCATTGACAACTGACCATAATAAGGAGGGGTGGCATAGTATATATCGGATATGTATATATATATATATATATATATATATATATAAATATATATATATATATATATATACATATACATATACACATATATATGTATACATAATATATATATATATATATATATATGTATATGTATATATACGTTTACTTGTCTACATGTGGTATTATGTGTATGTGTGTGTATATTTTAGTTAACTAGTTACACTATTGTGATATTTTGATATATATATATATATATATATATATATATATATATACAAACACACACACACACACACACACACATATATATATATATATATATATATATATTATATATATCATATAAATATATATATATATATATATATATATATATATATATATATATATATATATATATATATACGTCTACTTGTTATATATATATATACGTCTACTTGTCTACTTGTCTACTTATATGTGGTATTGTGTGTGTGCATATTTAAATTAGCTAGTTATACTATTGTGATGGGTTTTGTTTTGGTTTTTTTTCCCACGAATTATTAGCTTTTTTCCACGAATTGTAGTAGTCCTTCAAGGTGGCTCGGACCACAGCCCTACCCCACAGCTGGGCCATTAATCACATACGAGGCTTGACCGGCACCGGCCGTCACTATCCCTCGCCCTTCGTATAAACAATTCACGATCTTTTACACGTTTTCTGTCTTCAACGATAAACCCCCGTTGACATAAGGTTATAAGTGAGATCAGTGTAAAAGTGTAGTATAACAGATAAATTAATGAGCAATATATATATATATATATATATATATATATATATATATATATATATATATATATATATATATATATATATATATATATATATATATATATTATGTTAAGAAACACAGTTTGAAAATAAAAAGTTGTTACGTGAATGGATACAATAAATAAATAAATTGATAAGCTCTATAAACAAAATGTATAACTTAAAAAACATATATGCAAAACATGTATAATATCTTACAGTGTACAGTGATTTGGCCTAGCTACTCCACATTGGGCCATTTACTATGTCAATGCAATTGATCAATGCAATTGTGCATTACCTTAATAAAGCCGATATGTAAGTTAAATATACCTTTATATGCATTATTCGGGATAGACATGTTTACTAGTTTATCGAATGGTTGACCATGTTATAATTTATCATAAACTGCCAGTTTGAAGGAAAAGGTCGCCAAGTCGATTCCAGCCCAAAGTAGAAGAACCACACGGCGGTGATTGACCTTAACGTGAATTCGCGACAACACCATCGAACTATGGACCTTCAATGGATGCTATTTGTGATATCACGTAACATCCTCGAACTCGCAGCACTAAAGTCTGTCTAAGTGCCTTATAATAATCTCCGATTCGCCTAATACAGAAACCAAGCTGAATCCGTGCGATTGAAACTGAAAACAGCAACATAAAACTAGGATTATAGCGACGCGCCTATGTCTGGAAAGAAGAACTCCTTAGTGTAGACTCTCTATAACAATTATAAACTCCATTACTTATGTCGTAATTTAACCTCCAGTTCATGTATACATTGAATAAGACATATTGTTCTTAAGAAACACTGAGTGTAAGTGTTATACCTCTCGGGTCTATAGATACGTCTCTGATTAAGATGGTAAAATCTTAAGAATATTGCTGATTCGAGATTAATTAACATTAACATTAATATTATATATATATATATAGATATATATATATATATATATATATATATATATATACTGTATATATATATATATATATATATATATATATATATATATATATATATATATATACTGTATATATATATATATATATATATATATATATATATATATATATATACATATATATATATATATATATATATATATATATATATATATATATATATATATATATATTATAATATAATACAAGTGTCTTGCGCCGTCGTGGCAGCCAAGTTACTCGAGCAACCCGCTCCTACGACCGCTTACGCCGCTTCTATAGAAATGTTTTGTGTAATATACGCCATCCAGTTCTATTTATTGCGTTTCGGCGCAGCTTTTCCAAGTCAGCCCTGGACTTTAGGCGTAAGCCGATCTGCTGCAGGTCGGTGTCAAGCGTTATGGGGAGGCTGGTTCTGGGTCGGCCGCGATAATCTTGAAGTCCCTCCGCTTCAAAATAGACTGACATGATCTGGTTTGCCGGCGCTTTCTCGT
>OZ024865.1:34857937-34875437 GCA_964017155.1 Oasisia sp. SBJ-2009
CTCTGCCTCTGCCTCTGCCTCTGCCTCTGCCTCTGCCTCTGCCTCTGCCTCTGCCTCTGCCTCTGCCTCTGCCTCTGCCTCTGCCTCTGCCTCTGCCTCTGCCTCTGCCTCTGCCTCTGCCTCTGCCTCTGCCTCTGCCTCTGCCTCTGCCTCTGCCTCTGCCTCTGCCTCTGCCTCTGCCTCTGCCTCTGCCTCTGCCTCTGCCTCTGCCTCTGCCTCTGCCTCTGCCTCTGCCTCTGCCTCTGCCTCTGCCTCTGCCTCTGCCTCTGCCTCTGCCTCTGCCTGTCTGTCTGTCCTGGCTGTCTGTCTGTCTGTCTGTCTGTCTCTCTCTCTCTCTCTCTCTCTCTCTATATATATATATATATATATATATATATATATATATATATATATATCTTCTCTCTGCTCTCGTTCTATCTCTCTGTCTCTCTCTCTCTGTCTCTCTCTAAACATACAATGTGTACGTTGTAGACCAAGAAACGGAAAACAAAAGAAGTTGGTGAATATCATATTACGTGAAGTCGCCCCTACTGCTGCCCATCGTGACATGTTTGTCAACAATTCGAAATCATCTGTAACAGGTAGGCCTATACAGGAGAACAAAACGCACATACGTATGCACGCACGCATACACCCACATATAAATACATATACACCCGCATGCACACAAGAATGATAGCATCATTCAATAACATAACTCGCTGACTTAGTTCTCTAATAGTCCATCCATTCCCCGTTTGTCCCACAGGCGGACTTGCCGTGGGCGTGCCTGGAGAAGTGAATGGTCTCTACAAGGCGTGGCAAATGTTTGGACGAGCGGAGTGGAAGGACCTGTTTGCACCGTCAATTCGCCTGTGTGAGGAAGGCGTTCCTGTTGTCTACTCCCTCGCCAAAGCCATTCGCCACTACGGCCACCTCATACGCAAGGACACACACCTAAGGTTACGTAGAGCGTCGTGACGTTGTTATCTATGATAAGAACGATACGATTTAATACTTGTAAACGTGTCGTGGTATTTGTTATGAGATTTTTCTGTTGATCGTATTTATAGCAATGTATATAACGATGCTCTAGAATACGTGACCTGGATGTATTCACTGTCTGCCAGATCGCGTTAGTAAGCCATAAACATTGCTCGTCATTTGAAACTTTCGCATGCGAAATACAAACAAATATCCAGAATACAAACCACTCTATTATCGCTCATCATCGCCAGTCACGCCTGATTGTCATGCAAACTAACACTGGCAGATCCCCTACAAGAAATGCTTGACTTAGCGGAGTCGAACGAGTTTATTGACTTTGCCAATCGTGACTGCTTCATCCGCGAAATCGCACGAGCAGCTGAACGGTTGTGTGTAACTCGTTCCATTAATTACAAACTAATCCAGCTTTAGAATGTAGTCTTCGTTCGATGCAGACGGGTGTTTGCCAATGCAGACGGTACTTTGAAGAAGGAGGGGGACATCGTGAAACGGCCTCTCTTAGCACGAACACTGAAGCGGATAGCTGATGATCCACACACGTTCTATAACGGTTCCTTGGCCAACGACATCGTCAGCGACCTGCGAGAGAGAGGTGAGTTCTGGTTGCGTAAGCTCGCACAGGCCAAATAAACGTAAAGCATTGATGCTTTGTTTTATATGTGAACCGAACCGTGGTTGTGTTATAAATATATATATTATGAGATTTCCATCGTTTAGATACAAATTTATATACATCATTTACCTTAACTTCGTGTTAATTGTTTTTCTATGTAATGTAATATAATATATATATATACTACATATACTATATATATATATATATATATATATATATATATATATATATATATATATATATATATATATATATGAATATAATATGTTACGATAACATAGCGCAAAAAAAGAACAATTTATAACCGCGTCTGGAGACAAGTAGGCTTATATTTTGCATAGACGCAATTGATCGAATAACATATCAAATGTCAAATTACAGATGTGATAAAAAGAACATAGAATAAGTCACCGTGTTTGCGGTTTAGATTCACTTTCTTAAAAATATGGTAATTTAACTGGGAATACATTTAAAGTTTAAAGCAAGTGACCATGTGGTCATATTCTAACATGGGATTCGTATCAAAATAGACATCTATATTTGTCAACGTTAATTAGCTACATCAAGTTAGGTTAAACAAAATATATTTATGCTTAGAACAATCAATTAACATCTGTCAAATATCTACTAATAACCATCAAACCTTAAACACCTTACCCAGTGAGGCATTTCGAAGAAAAACAACATAACCTTTCTTCCTAGGGATCCTGGATTACTTCCTGAAAGTTTAGCATCCGAATAGTATGTCGTTTATGAGAAAACCTTAGCATTCCCTCCCCATGTACCCACATACACACACCAAGCACACGCTCGCTCGCATGCACGGACACACTCGCCATTAGGAAATGTCTGTCAACTTTTGTAATTGTACTTGAATAATCACACAAGTAAATGGCATTTGCAAGATAATTATTCGGTTCATTTTAGGTGGCATCATTACATTACAAGATCTGGGAAACTACACGGCAAAGATTAAAACTCCTCTGAACATTACACTGAAGATTAACAACGAGATCCTCACCGTCTATTCCCCGCCGCCACCCGCCAGTGGCGCTGTGATTCTCTTCATATTGAACGTTCTGAAAGGTAAATATGGCTTCATACGATATCGGTTATGTATGGAGAACATAAATTGTCAGAAATTAACGCAGACATTTGCGTAGTCAAATCTACTTAATTATAATAATGGCAAGTTAAAAGGCAAGTTCTTATATAGCGCAGTATCCAGTCCTCAGGACCGTTCAAAGCGCTTTACACTTTACTTCCCTGACAGACCTGTTCACTCACACGCCATCTCGGCTTCTCAGGGATTAATGCGCGAAGGCTGCTCGTACACATATCAACCACTGTCTATAGCCAGATACTCATTTATACAGCTGACTGAGCTGAGTGAACTTGAGCAATATAGAGGGGAAAATCTTGCCCAAGGTTTTATCACCGCAGCAGAGGATTCGAACCCGGGTCCTCTTAATCGAGAGTTCGAAGCTCTACCCCTCAGCCATTGCGCTCTACCAAATATTTGCAACAAGGTTGTGTTTATCTAACGGATACCAAAAGTCAGCATCTGATATCAAATATAAGGCAAGAACATTCATTAATCGAGAAAGTGAGGATATGTAGACTCATGTCTGCCTGTTTGCTTGTAAAGGCTACCACTGGTCGAACGACACCTTGGCGACGTTGAGTGGTCGGGTGTTGACGTTTCATCGTATCGCGGAGACGTTCAAGTTCGCATATGCCAGACGATCTCAACTCGGCGACGAAGACTTCCTCGACATATCACAGGTGAGAATACGGCATGTAAATGTGTCACGATACATGCCGAGATACATGGTGTATCACGATACATGGCGAGATATATGGTGTGTCACGATACATGGCGAGACTAAATTGTAATGTTGTAGAAATGTATACAATGTACGCCAGAATATGATGAGAAATCAGAAATGACGTCAGCAAGGGGATAATACATACTCCGTTTGCAATAATCCGCGTTTTTTCTATGATTGTTCTAAATTACGTAATTTATGTCAAACGTCCGCGTACGTTGTTTTATGACATGACTTGGTCGACCTAGATACAATCTCTAGATGACATCACAAATTAGCGCAACGGGAATATAGGAACCAACTGCAAGATCACTGTGAATCATCACAGTTAAATATTATTGGTGAATATGTCAGCTCTACAAGTCAAGGCTTCCCGTTGTAATACATTGAATGCATTTTCCGTAGCTAAACGGTGCTTTCCCAATAGAAACAAGAACTTGCACTAACACGCAGTTTAATGTATTGTTTAATATTAATTACATTGTAAGTGAACCCGCGCATGCTTGCATATGTGTATTCCGTCTGAAAGTATGACGTAAAAGACAAGTATCACACTTGCAGCTTGTCGCCAACTTGACAGACGACACTTACGCGGCCAACATCCGGGAACTGATCAACGACGAGAAGACCCAGGACCTGTCTTACTATGGGGGCTCATATGAAGGGCGGAATGTGCCAGGAACAACTCATATAAACGTGTTGGCGCAGGATGGAGGTGCCGTCGCCATCACCAGTACCATCAACACCTAGTACGTTTGTATAGACATCTGACGCGATGCACTATGGGTAGAGCACACGATTGCTGGTCGTGAGCATGGCGGGTCGGTTCTTGACATCAACAGATTTCGAGGCTGTGACGGAGACCATCATATGTTCATGCACCCTCTGATCAGATATCCATGAACGTAATTAATTTGTTAAACATACAATACAATACAATACAATACAATACAATACAATACAATACAATACAATACAATACAATACAATACAATACAATACAATACAATACAATACAATACAATACCATACCATACCATAACATACAATACAATACAATACAATACAATACAATACAATACAATACAATACAATACAATACAATACAATACAATACAATACAATACAATACAATACAATACAATAACCTTTAATAGTCACTCCCAAAGGAAATTATTGTGGTAGATATTCATATAACACAATATAACACAACGACATTAGTATTGACAATGCTTATAATAGTAGTGCGCCCCATTGTATCCCCCCATCCTCCCCGATCACATTCCCCTCGCCGATTTCGCGTTTAGCTGCCTAACAGAAGTTGGAAGAAAAGTGTTACAATAACGGTTCGTGCGTGCTCTTACAGATATGTATCTACAACTAGATTGTGCAATATAGTCAAATTTGTGCAATGGGTGACAGGTGTCCTTTAAGATGTCCCTTGTCTTTTTCATCACACATGTTTCGTAAAGTTCATTCACTGTTGTGAGTGTCGTGCCAATGGTTTTGCTGGCTGACCGTACTACGTGATCTAGCACCATTCGATTCTTAACTGATAAGCATAGGACTGACTGGACTGTCGATTTATAGAAGAGATGATTCATTGTCATATTAAATTGTCTTAGTTTTCTGACGAAGTAGTTCCATTGACAACATTTCTTTGGAATGCGCTTCGTGTTCAATGTCCAAACAAGCTGGTTGTAAATGTCGACGCGTAGATAGGAGTGTGAGTCTCTCTACTACCTCTCCGTTGATGGATGGTGTAGGCGGACCATGTTGCAATTGCGGAAGTCAATGACCACTTCCTTAGTTTTCATTAATAATCAGATAATGGTATCCAGTCAGTACTTTCTCATGTCCAACTACGTGTATAATCACTAGTGTTTCCTACCGTTAAAGTGAAAAAAAAAGGCAACAGTTTAGTGTTATGCACCTAAAAGAGTTTACACTAGCTAATCATTTGCATCTACAATCCAATTTTTCACCTTAGTGGTTACCTCAGAAAGTGGTCTTAAAGTGGGAAAATCTAGCTAAATCACCGACACCATGAACCGGCCCATCTTGGACCTTGCAACCAATCACAACCCAGCAGTTTGGAAAAGTAATACGTCAGAGAGTCGTCTGCTGGTTCAGCTGTCATAACAGAGAGCCAAGCGGTACGCTAAAAGTTGCCTTGCGTCGGTTTACAACGAAATCGCGACATCAATATGCCACACTGTTCCTCAAACGATTATAGTAATAGTACAGTGCAAGACAGTATCAGTAAGATGTAATCTTGTTAACCTATGAATCGAGCAGAACTGAAACAGTGGTTCGGTGGATTCGTTTGGACAGTCACAGACACAGCGCGGATCCTAGACGACCCGATTTGATTGACCTAACCATCAAAACGACCACCAACAGCCGCCAAACTTCTCCTCACATATCTTACATACATATGCATACACTATGTTATGTAATAAAATCTCTTGCATTCCTCTAACGAAGAAAATTCACACACAAAAACGCGCAGACCTCGAGTACAACTTGTTCGGCCGCCCAGCGGTACCGTAAAATCGCTTTTAAAAGCTTTACACAAAATACCGCTAGACGCCACGCTTCTGACTGCGAATATTTAATTGTTTTACTTCACACGCGCGAAATAGTTTAATTACTTATAAATAATATAATAATAATAATTAATTATTATCATCACTATGATTTGCAGGAAATTATAAGTTTTATTATTTTATATTGATATTTTATTTTTATAATTGTTCATATATGTTTCTAGTATATTTATGTTTTTTCTTCTGGTGTGTATTTGTTGTTTTGCATTTTAATGTATGTAAAACGCCATGAACAAGTTTAAATTGGATGTGGCGCTATATTAAATAAACAAACAATTTTTTATATTATAATATAATATTTTATTTATGTAGCGCCACATCCATAATTGTTTGTGGCGCTTCACAAAATAATGCTATTAAAAATACAATAAAGAGAAAACTACCCACAGATAATATTATTTAAAAATAAATAATGAAAATACATGTTTCTATATCATTAACTAAGCTGACTTATCAGTCATAAATAAACATACAAATTACATAACAACAATTGTAATAAATGAATATAAAAGTATGGTTAATAGTAATAAATAATTAAAGTAGTAAAATAAGTACGACGTAATAATAATTTTCATTCAGCACATACACAACCATTATGCATAAGAACATATTACTGAAGCTATTTGTTCTACTCATGAATGACATTTCCACCATCAGATATGTAATAATTATTATTTTTGAACAAGACACTTTATTAATTATCGGAACAATAAATCACTAAAATGTAAAAAGGAATATGAATATATGGGAAATATTATGGTGGTAGAAAAAGAAGGATTTAAAAACAGTAATATTAACATGTTATTGTTTTAGTTATTATTGTTAAAACATCGCTTATGTAATATAAGCTTGCATGCTCGCAGTACACGCGGGATGTTTATAGAAATATTGATAAAATAAACAATGTGACTTCATTGAAAAACACGTAATTTCCTTTTTCTTTTATAACTAATAGGCAATTTTGGATAATTATGCAGACACATGTATTTTTAATATTTATTTTTAAATATTACCTGTGGGTAGCATTCTTATTATTGCATATACCTTAATAACAGTATGTTGAATAGAAGAGAAGATAATTGTGGATTTGGCGCTATATAAAATAAACTAATAAAATTATATATTTGTATATTAAATTGTTATTTTTTATCAACTCTATTAGACCCATATCACCAAAGAGTTGCCTTAGTTTGCCGTTTAACATTTTCTGCAGATCATAGTGATGCAGCTAATTATTATTATATTATTTATAATTAATTAAACTAATTCGCGCGTGCGAATGCAGTAAGGTTAATAAATATTCGCGCGCCATCTAGCGGTATTTTGTGTAAAGCTAACTTATAATAGCGAGTTTACGGTAGTCGAAGTTGTCGAGTTGCCGTTCGCCAAGATTTGCGTTTCTGTTGTGAATTTTCTTCGTTAGACGAATACAAGTGATTTTTTTGTAATGTAGTGTATGTATATGTATGTAAGAAATGTGGGGAGAAGTTTGGCGGCTGTTGGCGGTCGTTTTCGTGGTTAGGTTAGAAAGTAACAGATAATAATATGCATGCACAGTTCACGCCGACCAAGAAGACTCTCTGACGTAATTTTGTTTCTAAAATGGCGTAGTCTGTAGACTTTCTATGTCTATGTGTTTTTTTCCTGGTAAACCACTGACGTTAAAAATATGATTGTTGTTGGAAGTTGTTACTTTTTATTAACTCTGTTAATCCCATATGATCCAAACATTGACTTTGTTTTCCCTTTAAGTTATGCTTTGTTTATGTCTGAAGTGATAACATATATCAGTATCTTCACTCAGTACGTTTTGCTTTTCTAGCTTTGGATCAAAGGTCTTGGGAAGTAGAACAGGCATCATCTTCAACAACGAGATGGACGACTTCTCCACGCCTGGCGAATTAAACTTTTTTGGCGTGCCGGCTTCACCCAGCAACTTCATCGCCCCAGGCAAAATGCCGATGTCGTCCACCTGTCCCACTCTCGTCCTCGATGACGCCGGCAGAGTCCGTCTGGCGACTGGCGCGGCCGGTGGCACTCGCATCACCACTCACACGGCCTGGGTGAGAGCCAATTCAAAATCCAATATGGCCGCCGTTGTTTTCAAAATAGCTGCCATTTTTGTACTGTTTATGTAAAAGCAGGCTTATTTGTATTTTACATGCTCGCCAATCAAATGTTGTACTTAGCACTTTCAAAATATGCATTCAAGATGGCTGTTATATTACCAAGATGGCCACCTTTTTACGTTACGCACACGCTCCACTCTTTGTTGGTGCTCTTATTTAACGAAAAAACATTACATTATCCCATTATATATATATATATATATATATATATATATATATATATATATATATATATATATATATATATATATATATATATATATATATATATATATATATATATATATATATATATATATATATATATATAATATTAAATATGCGTGTATATGTTTCATCTTACATACTTATAACTTGCATGAGTAGTGCAACAGCCCAGACCTCGATTTGAGCACCTTTCTAAAACGTGTTCAGAATGTCTAGAATGCGGGTTATTGTTACTTTTGTAGTATTTAATAATATTTTTAACGCAAACATACAACAGTCAGTAAAATATCCCTTCTTAATTCCAAAATAGTTGTCAGTTGTATCCTGATATGGTGTCAATATATGTCCAACAGTATTTTTTTTTTTAAATTGAAGATCCCCAGATTGAGTTTTTCCCAAGGGATCAACACGAACGCTGTTTGCCCGTCATTGCAGGTGACCATTCAACACTTGTTTTTTGGAAGAAGTATCGACAAGGCGACTGATTCTGCCCGAATACATCACCAACTCGTGCCCAATGTACTGCGGGTTGAATCAGGCATCACAAAGGTTAGCGATGACCACCCAGAAAAAACTTAGGATTAGGACAAATCAGTTCACGAAGGCATAGGTCAATACGTCAAATAATCACAGTTTTTAAGCGCACATTCATTGTGTGTGCAACGTACAAACTAAAATCGCCACTATATCATTCAACTGAAGCCAGTTATCATCCACAAGATCAGATCTTTTCAAAATATGAGTTCCACCGTAAATATATCTGCGGACTTTTGCTATCACGGTCATTGCACGTCGAAGTTCAGTGTATTGCATGATTCTGGTTAGTTGAGCTGTGTTCTCCAGCTGATGAAGACGTCGGCTCTATTGAGACATAGGTGTCGGAAATGTAGGCTTATTTAAGGAGCATTTTTTTAATTCTAGGTTTACGCTTAGTCCCACAACATTTCTGCAAAGGGGTGCAGTTAGATATTACTGCTGACCCTCAAAAGCCTACTTTCAACGCAAATACAGCTGCGATAAATAAGAAATGCCAACAAAGGCTGTATTTTCAGCGAAAACTGATATCCCTCGGGTGACCTTTGGTGTCCTCGCATGGCATAGTAGATTAAATGTCACCAATTCGAATATTCTGAGTCATTAGACTCAGCAGAAAGATGATTGGAGAGGAAATTAACATCATATAGACGACCTCTACAGGCGGAGAGCAAAGAGAAGGGAATGGACTGCTTTTAACATTTGCTGTGATATTTAAATTGTATTCCTAACAACTGTTTTACCTACTGTATGTTAATCACATGTCATTCTTAGAACTTGCTTTAAAACATACTTTATTTATTAACCATTTTATCTCTCGAACATGACAAGAGAATGTGGGACAAATAAAGATATATGTGATTTGATTTTTGGTAGGCGTCAATCCCCCAATATTCACCACGTTCCGACGGTAATGACCAGTCAGCTGTTGAATGTCATTGGTTGTTGTAGGGAGAAAGAGAGGGGTTAAAGAAGAAGGGTCATGTACTGGACAAGGCGCTACCAGCTCTCGTGGGAAGTATCGCTAACAGACCAGCGCCGCCAAATGTAACACCGGGCGCTTACTACGGCATTCACACCGTCAGCGACGGCAGAATAAAGCCTGGCTCAGTCTGCGGGTTCTAGACGTATATATATATATATATATATATATATATATATATATATATATATATATATATATATATATATATATATATATATATATATATATATATATATATATACATATATATATATATATATATATATATATATACATATATATATATATACATATATATATATATATATATATATATATATATATATACATATATATATATATACATATATATATATATATATATATATATATATATATATATATATATATATATATATATATATATATATATATATATATATATATATATATATATATATGAATACCTTGCTCACTACGCCACCACGGGTTAATA
Source organism: Oasisia sp. SBJ-2009 (assembly GCA_964017155.1). Classification (NCBI taxonomy): domain Eukaryota; kingdom Metazoa; phylum Annelida; class Polychaeta; order Sabellida; family Siboglinidae; genus Oasisia; species Oasisia sp. SBJ-2009. Next base: position 34,868,309 of record OZ024865.1, read on the forward strand.
TTATACGTATGTAGAATGGATAAGGATTTCATATACATATAATATATGTATATATACATATATTATATATAAGATATACGGTATATATATATATATATATATATATATATATATATATATATATATATATCATATAGTATATTATATACGATTCATTCTTTAAAAGATGATAATAAACAGCTTTATTCACCCCGCAAAAAAAACTAAACAAACTTCCACATGTAAACCGACCGTTAAAATATACATGCACCAACCACTTTTACGTTTGTACTATTATTACAAACTATTTTGTATGCATGACTTTTAAACATGTTTACTACTATTGTAGTATAACTTTACTTACTTTGGAGCTTAATTGTCGATGATGAGTACGACGTTTCGACCCGTCAGCTACGGGCATTATTCACGTACTGGTGTCACGTGTGTTGCCTCAGATGTTTACTACTCTATGCTCAGCAAACAGAAGAACATTATCCGACGTATCTACTATTAGTTGACAATGCATTCGTACTGTATTGTACATATTGCGCAAAACAGATCCTGTGTGCTCCTAAATACTGTCAAAAATGACCAAAGTTTATTCGTTTGGTAATTGATGCACCAGTATCAATCACAGTTATGCGCGAGACCTCCGGCAAGATGCGTCATTGCCAACAATGTCGATAACGGTTAAATACGTGAATCACTACTGGGGTATGACAACTCCTAGACCACTATATTCTATGCTATTGTTTCCATGGCAATGTTTCAAAATATGAAGCCGGTCTACGCCACTACCTACTACTTGATACAAAATCTGCGTGCCGAGAAATGTGTGATTGCAATAAATATTCGTCTCAAAACATCGACTGATCTCTACACTTGTTTCACAAGGAAGGTAAATCAAGTATGACCCCGTGAGTTACACTATTGCAAGGAATTAGGTGCAGGTTGCCTTGGCATGCTGTTTCCTAAGCATATTGTTTCCAGTCGAGATTAGTGGATTGTGCTTGGTGTCATGACGGGCAAAGATGAATCTACTCAACGGTATTGAGTGGGTGTGTATATGTGCGCGAGAATGTATGTGACATTCGCGCGAATGGTGCCTATGCATATCATTGTTAAGATATTTTCCGCGATGCGATCTCGGCCTCTTACACAAATTTCGATTCGTGTGCCTCATTTTAGCATCATATTTTAATATAATTTAATTTTATATACAGTAATTATTGTAGCCAAGTTGTCTTGGTGCAACAGAAGCTCGCTCACAAGGTGATGTGTAATGGTGCACATGTTACTGGCATAGTTGGCTGCTTTGCCCTTTATCCACCCAATTGACTTCTTAATACTACAAGTAGAGCACATTCGGTGAAACAAATAAAATTGGCACACATTGCTAAGCACCACCTGAAATGGTTACGAGGAAATTATTCGATGGTTAAACCATATTCACTATATCAGTTCTGATCAGTCATGTAGCGTGGAAAATAGCTCGAACAATCGTCTAAGTAAAACGTTTCGATTGTGTTCTCGTCTTTGTGAGAACTGTAACATAACAATTAATGTCCATTCGCACTTGGTATGATACATATATCGATGTCAAGCTATCGTTGATTCTCCCGGTGATCGGCCTACATTATCAACTACGAAAACACGTTATATTGCACGAAGTGGCTACATTCGACCAAAACAAGACTTCACCCACTGTCGAATGACTTTTCCGCGTCGTCAGTCTTCACATCATCGGGCCTGGTCGGTTAGTAAAGCTGCCAGAAGTTGTCGGCCATGTGTCGCAGTATCTTCACCAGGCGCAGACACCTGAGAAAAAAACAATAAAAGAGCGTTACAATATGCACGGTGACTAACAACGTTGAAACCAGTAGACTCCATTCTTACATATGCCTACATCCCTTCACCCCACTGGCATCAAAGGCGTAAATCCCACAGCGATGCTGTCGAGATTACATTAAAGAAACTGGTATCTCTTGCCAGCATTCGGCTGCGCGGCATAGTAATGGCGCCAAACCGGAAACAGCACTCCTATTATGACGTCACGACAATACGGCAGACGCGCCATTTTCGTTTCTGGCGACGTCAGATTTCAAGATGGCGACCGTTGATCTAGACAAACTGGGGGGGGGACCGTTTTCTTCCGACTTCTTCTTCTTTTTTCAATGATGTCTGCACTTGCGCTAGTGTATGTTGTCATCGTGTACACGCATAGGACTACCGTTATATTATGGTGCAGCGACGTGTGCGACATTCGGGTACTTTTTATGTACGATGCATGTCAATGTGCGTGGCGTAAAGCACCGATTAGATTCAACAATGTCAGTCTCTGTTCATAGATTTTTATACCAAATATTTCAGGCCTGCTGCGGCGTCCGCGCGTATTAAACCCCGGCCGTCGGCTTACCAGTTGGGTGCGCTAACCACTACACCGTTACCTGCTAGGAAATTTGAGGGTGATGAATCACAACATTTAGTGCAGTTGTTTGTCACTCCTGAAATGATATCCCCAAAAATTAAAATGATGAAAACAAATAAATCACTAGGAGTTGATGGAATATCACCTAAATTACTTAAGGAAATTGTAAACGAAATAAGTACACCACTTGCTAATTTTTTTAATATATCACTTAAAGAGGGAATTGTTCCAGCAGAATGGAAGGAGGCAAATGTAACACCGTTATTTAAAAAGGGGTCGAGGAGTAAGACAGAAAATTATAGACCAGTGAGCTTAACATCAGTATTATGCAAATTATTAGAAACATGTATTAGAGACCACCTGGTAGACTTTCTTGTAAAAAACAAATTAATAACTAAATCTCAACATGGGTTCCTAAAAGCTAGGTCTTGTCTAACCAATCTCTTATGCTTTTTAGAATATATTACTAAGTGGGTAGATGATGGTTCACCGGTGGATGTAGTATACTTAGATTTTCAGAAAGCATTCGATAAAGTGCCACGTCAAAGACTGTTAATTAAATTAAAAGCCTATGGTATAGGGGAAGGTATGATAAATTGGATACAAGCATGGTTGACAGATAGAAGACAGAGAGTAATAGTAGAGGGAGAGATATCAAACTGGAAACCAGTTTTGAGTGGAGTTCCACAGGGGTCAGTGTTGGGACCAATACTGTTTGTGATATTTATAAAATGATTTGGATGATGACTTATCAAGTATAGTACTTAAATTTGCAGACGACACAAAAGTGTTCAGAACTGTAAAAACTGATACAGATAAAGAAACTTTACAAGATGATCTAACCAAGTTAGTAAAATGGTCTGAAAAATGGCAGATGTTATTTAATTTTGGTAAATGTAAATGCATCCACATTGGACATGGTAATGTGAGCAAAGAATACTTTATGGGCAATACCATATTAGGCACAAGTGTAAAAGAAAAGGACTTGGGAGTTACAGTTAGTGCCGACATGACAGTTTCAGAGCAATGTGGACTTGCTGCTGCAAAAGGAAATCAAATGTTAGGATTAATTAGAAGAAACATCACATATATGGATAAGACTTAAATAATACCATTGTACAATGCAATATTTAGGCCACACTTAGAATATTGCATCCAGGCATGGAGGCCATATCAAAAGAAAGACATTGATAAACTTGAAAGAATTCAAAGGAGGGCTACTAAACTAATTCCAGAACTTAAACATTTATCCTATGAAAAACGTCTGTTGGAATGTAGATTGACAACATTAGAAACTAGAAGATTAAGAGGAGACCTAATAGAAGTTTTTAAGATATTGAATGGATATGAAGATATTGAGAGCAACATTTTTTTCAAACTAAAAGAAGATAGTGTGACAAGGGGGCATAAGGCAGCGTTAGTCAAGCCGTACTCTAGATTATATAAAAGAAAATTCTCCTTCTGCCAGAGAACAATAACTGATTGGAATAATTTAAGTCATGATTGTGTAAATGCCAGCAGTGTAAATATGTTTAAAAATAAAATTGACAATTATCTGGCAAGGGCGGGCTATACCTAAGTTGAACACTTAAATGTTTTAGAAATTATTTTAATACTGATTAAATTATTTATTCATATAATTATTTTAATTAATTTATTATTATAAAAAATTGTGTTATTGTAGGATATTTTATGTATTTATTTATTTTACTTGTATATTTTTTTAGAGACAACGTATACATTGTATTTTAATTATGTAATTTTAGAGACAACGCATTTTAATTAGCAGCATTTTAGTGCATTTTATAATATTGTATATATATATATTTTTTTTTTAAGTGAACACTCGATAAGCCATAGGCTTCCTTGTTCACATGCCGTCTGGAGCTTGGTTCTGGACGGCAACTTGTTAAACCTTGTTAAACTACCCGCGCCTCTCGTAATGAAATTCCAAGTGTGGGAACAATTGAAGTGGGTTTGCAGTCTACACAAGTGCCTAATACCCGGTCAACACTGGATCCGATGTACGACGAAGGGTGTCCACATCGCGTCGCAGACAAAAGCAACTGCGATCTACGTCCTGAGTGAGTAACGATTTTCGTGTCCACACCGCAAAGATGTACGTTCTCATCGAGAGGGAACATACACGCCATCTGGTGTGTACCAAAGGAAAAACTGCAACTATTGTGTGAAGACGTCATTTGATACACGCACGCTGATTGGCTGATGCGTTTTTCGGAATTCTCCTAGGGGACTTACGTTTTGCGACTTGCGACGAACCTGTCCACATTACCGTCTAGCGGTGTACGATGCCGTCCACACTGCCGTGTAGCGATTTCAAAGATTCAACAGGAGAATTTTCAAAAATATCGCAAGACTGACTTATAAGGTTTGCGAGGCCGTCCACACCCGCCCTCCACAGGTCGCAAGGCCCGTATACGTCAAATGTGAGCAACTGTCTCCGGGGTCTACGTCCTGGCGAGGCATGGTGTGGACAGGGCATCATTCTTGTCGGAAATGGCATATCATTCATATTCTTGTTCTCATTCACAGATCACTGTACATGACGCATAACACTCTTCGACGAGTTGTCAATGTCTCCTCAAGCTTTCCACCTATGCCTCTAGGGGTCGCTGCGTCTGATTACATCTTCTCCACCTCTGGCTCGTCGATTTATAAAACTCCTCTTTTTTGATCAACCAATGAAATCACCCACGAGGAGTGTACGCATCATCAGGTCATGTGATCATTTTAAGGATTTTAGCCACACTGTGCTTGTGTTACATGCAATGTTTAATTTCCCCTGCCACAGGTATATAAGAAAGTAACGACTTCCATAGTTTTACTCTTCCAAAGATAGTAGTGATGAAAACGGGGTATACGCGCGAGCGTGTCTGTGTATGCGCGCGCGTGAGTGTGTGTGCGTGTGTGTACATATATGTGTATGTGTCTGCGTATGTGTGTGTGTGTGTGTGTGTGTGTGTGTGTGTGTGTGTGTGTGTGTGTGTGTGTGTGTGTGTGTGTGTGTGCGTGTGTGCGTGTGTGCTTACATGCGTGTGTGCGTGCGTGCGTGCGTGCGTGTGTGCGTGCGTGCGTGCATATATGTCTGTGTATATTCGTGTCTGCCTGTGTGCACTGTCCGTGGAGATGGTGGTTGTAAGAGAAGTATTACAATTGCAGCTTCTCGCCAACTTGACAAGCGACGTCTACGCGACCAACATCCGGGAACTGATCACCGACGCGAAGACACAGGACCTGTCTTACTACGGGGGCTCGTACGAACGTCGTGGCGGGCAGGGAACGACTCATTTGAACGTGTTGGCGCAGGATGGAGGCGCCGTAGCCATCACCAGTACCAGCAACACCTAGTACGTTTATATAGATCTCTGAGAAATGGACGTCATCCATCGGGCGCGCGGTGCACTATGGGTAGAGCACGCGATTGTTTGTCGTGAGGACGACGTCTTTTTGGACGTTGAGCAGTTTCGTTCACATCTTTATCAGTGTCTTTCCGACGAGTTACCACAGCCAGTGCATTATGTCGGGTAATGTGATCACACACACAATGGGTGAATGTATCACCTGTCGTCGACTCACGCATTGGTGGTCTGGCTTGGTCTCACGTCCCCGTCACCCGCAGCGCCTTTCTGGTCGGGTATATAAGGCCGACTTCGATTGAGCTACGCGAGTAACTCGCGGAACCCGAGTTCTAATCGAACAGCCGAGATAACTCGAGCACGTGACGATTTTTGACTGTTTTTTAGGCAGTTTCGTTGCCATTTACCACAGTTATTGATGCATAAAAAAACAGTTCAAACTTGAAGTATAATAATATAATTATTATCAATCGCAGCCCCAACTGGCAATGTAACAATCAATCATTTCAAACCAAGCGTTTCATGATGTAGCCTAATTAAATAGTTGATCTATTTGTTTCCTGTCGGGCGTTTCAATACTGCAACAGTCAATATCTATCAAATTTTTCAACGATCAGATTTATCGCGTAGGTAACGAAAAATCTGGTCATTCTAGTTCCGCTCATGCGCATATGACTTCTTCTCGTATCAGATATAGGTCAAACACGACCAGATGCCTCGACGACCAGAGTTTTTCGCTACAGCGTCTCATGCTTCCAATGAGTCTCTGGATGGCTGTCATCTCAAGATTGTTCCATTACAAACATGGCACGATCCTTAGCAAATTTTGAGTAGTATATGTGGTCCCTTCATATTTCAAATAGCTTCTCAAACATTACGCTCCTGAGTCGTCATCTTTGGACCCTCAATCTATCAAGGTTTGGTTTCCAGTGGTCGCCAATGATGACGGTCTTCCCCGCATTTACGCCGTATAACGGGAAGCGTAATCAACGTCAGTATCTGTGACGTAATACACTGGTGATTATGACGTCACGTAAACTTATCACGGTACAGGCACTGCCGCTGTTTTATTTCAAGACTTCGGAAGTTGAGTCCACTGATTTATTTGTCTCCTATACGGCAGGGTGTCCAGCAGTAAACACATTTCGAGTTTGGATGCTGTTGAAATCTGCCAAACAACTGGCTGACCAGGTTGATGATATACCGGACTTATATCGACTGCTCGTCGAGCAAATAATTCAAAACTCGTTATGGTAGACTACTAATTGTGGTTCCAGATGATTATCTACATGACAAAAACCTATATGAATTTGTTAAAGTGTAAAATATATGCAGTAAGATATGA
>OZ024865.1:34877937-34885437 GCA_964017155.1 Oasisia sp. SBJ-2009
AATACATCATAGTTAAAACATCGGTTTTACATTTGGACTTTGTACAACACAGACGCCTAGATCTATGGGAAATTGTAAAGGTGTCTTGGCCAAATAAGAGCAACAATGAAGATGTAATCGTGTGTGCGTTTGTGCGTGTGTGCGCGCGCGTGTGTGTGTGTGTGTGTGTGTGTGTGTGTGCGCGCGCATGTTACGGTGGCCATCTTAAAAATATAGCAGCCCTCTTGAATACACATGCAAAAAATCGAATGTGTTAAGTTCGGCAGTTGATTAGGTTTAATGTAAAATACAAACAAATGAAAACATTGCGCGTATTTTTTAAACAGCGGCCATCTTGGATTTCCAACTGGCTCTCACCCATGCCGTGCTCGTGGTGATGCGGGTGCCACCGAGCCCTCCAGTCGCCAGACGGATATTTCCGGTGTCATCGAGGATCAGGGTGGGACAGGTGGACGACATCGGCCTTTTGCCTGGGACGATGAAGTTGGTGGTCGAAGCAGGCAGTCCAAATGAGTTCACTGTGCCAGGCGTGGAGAAGTCGTCCATCTCGTTGTTGAAGATGATGCCTGTTTTACTTCCCAAGACCTTTGATCCAAAGCTACAATGCGAAAACAACACTAATTACTGAATGAAGGTACTGATCTACGTGTTCACTTCAAACGTCAAGAAAATACACTAATTCGTAAGGGCAGAAAACAATAGTAGCCATACACGCGAGTTACTCGCGTAGCTCAATCGAAGTCGGCCTTATATACCCGACCAGAAAGGCGCTGCGGCCGACGGGGAGGTGAGACCCAGGCAGACCACCAATGCGTGAGTCGGCGACACATTCACCCATTATGTGTGTGATCACATTACCCTATATAATGCACTGGCTGTGGTAACTCGTCGGACAGACACTGAAAAAGATGTGAACGAAACTGCTCAAGGTCCAAAAAGACGTCGTCCTCACGACAAACAATCGCGTGTTCTACCCACAGTGCACCGCGCCCCCGATGGATGACGTCCATTTGTCAGATATCTATATACACGTACTAGGTGTTGATGGTACTGGTGATGGCGACGGCACCTCCATCCTGCGCCAACACGTTCAAATGAGTTGTTCCCTGCCCGCCGCGACGTTCGTACGAGCCCCCGTAGTAAGACAGGTCCTGTGTCTTCTCGTCGGTGATCAAGTCCCGGATGTTGGTCGCGTAGACGTCGCTTGTCAAGTTGGTGAGAAGCTGCAAGTGCAATACTTCTCTTACAACCACCATCTCCACGGACAGTGCACACAGGCAGACACGAATATACACAGACATATACGCACGCATGCACGCACGCACGCACGCACGCACGCACGCGCCCAAGCACACACGCACACATACTCACGCACGCACACACACACGCATACACAGATACACACACGCACGCACGCATGCACGCACACACGCGCACACACACACGCACACACACGCACGCACACACGCACGCACACACACGCACACACACGCACACACACGCACACACACATACACACACACACACACACACACACACAGGCCTACCGAGGCCTACTTGCTGCGGTTTGTTACAACCGATAATGTAATAATCGCCTGATAATGTAAGAAACCTGCTGCCTGATAATGTAATAATTTTCGCCTGAAAATGTAATAAACTCATCTTGTCTGATAATGTAATAACATTGGCCTGATAATGTAATAACGTACATATTTCACGTAGGACTTAGTCGTTTTCGTGGATTTCATGTTGATTTCTTGCACTTAGTCCAATTCATTTATTTCGTCTATTTCGTAATACTGCAACTTTTGCTAGTCGGATCTTTTTATATTAAATCCAATATGCTGGTTCCGAATCTATAGTCAGACATGTCCCAGCAGGTTAGGATTGTTTAGTTATACATTCTCGCACCATGTGTTATGCATTAATTACGAGTGACGGGTTCCCTTTCCATGATTTCATGTCAGGGCATCTAATACCGCAGGCGTGGGGTTTGCTTGATCAATCCTAGTGTGAAAGCCAGATGAAGAAATGGTTTGTTAAGGACTGTTTATTAACGTTTATTAACGTTATATTACGGATTTGTTTGACAATTTCGAGTCTATACATTCTCGCATGATGTGTTCTTGATCCAACTATACACACATATACACATTATAAATATATATATATATATATATATATATATATATATATATATATATATATATATATATATATATATATATATATATATATATATATACATACATACACACACACGTACGTACGTACGTACGTACGTACGTACGTACGTACGTACGTACAGACAGACATACAGACGTACGTACGTACGTACGTACGTACGTACGTACGTACATACATACATACATACATACATACATACATACATACATACATACATACATACATACATACATACAGTATTTCTTTGGCTCTGGACCCATATCTACTTTGCATGTATCGACTGATATTGTGCATGTGATCTAGTGGGCCCACGTAGATGTTTCGTGGATCTAAGCATTTTTAAGGTTATAAGGATACATTTTACGCGTTACATGTTGCGTGTTTATTGTTACGTGTTATGTATTACGTGAGGTATTTTAAGTGCTACATGTTATGTGTTTCATTTTACGTGTTAAGTATTACATGCTACGTGTTACGTGATATACATTACGTTTTACATGTTCCGTGTTACATATTACATGTACATGTTATATGCTACATATTACATGTTATGTGTTGCGAGTAGCATGTTACGTGTTATGCTTTATATTTTACATGTTACGTGTTACACGTTATGTATTACACGATATCTAATACATGTTACGTGTTACATATAATATGTTACATGTTACATAGTATATATTATCTATTACATGTTACGTGTTACATTTGTACCTGTTACATGATATGTTTTACGTGTTACATATTATATGTTACGTGTTTATTGTTACATTTTATGTGTTACGTGATATATGTCAAGTGTTACCTATTATGTGTTACCTGTTATATGTTACGTGTTACATGTTACGTATACATGTTACGTATTTCATGCTACGTGTTACGTGATATATGTTACATGTTACATATTACGTGTTAAATGTAACGTGTTACATGTTACGTGTTAACATTATATTTTGCATTGTATGTATTATATAATATATATTTCAAATTATATATTTCACATATGTCCTAACGTCTCATTTACTGAGGAACAAAACCAACGAAATTCCAGGGGCGTTATATATATATATACATATATCTATATATATATATACATACATACATACATACATACATACATACATACATACATACATACATACATACATACATACACACACACACACAAGATATGCTTGAGGACAAAAGGCAGTCACCCGCAATAATAGCCTACCGTTTGAAAATTGCGATCCCGTTCACATGTTCAGAAATCGGTTCATTTAGGCCATGTGCAAAGTATCCTAGGTATAAGTATGCGTTCATCTACATAGCGCGAAATAAAAAAATAACCAAACAGTACCAAGAATAACTGTGAAGATATCATAGTGAATTTGATATTGCACAAGCAAGACACAGCTATATTAAATAAACAGGCAGTCCGACCACAATGCAAACATATATTTTGCAATATATTTCTCTATTAGATGTTATATCTATTTGCGCAATCTGCTGCCGACTAGTTCGGCTCTTCATCACCTCACCGGCCTTCCTCTCGATTGCTCTTCAAATTGCTAAACGTAGATGTTAGTATGCATGTATATATATACATATACATATATATATATATATATATACATATATATATATATATATATATATATATATATATATATATATATATATATATATCTTTGCATCTTGAGCACATCATGCGAGAATTGCCAGACACGAAAGTGTCAACAAACTCCCTAATAAAACCATGATGTGCTCAAGATGCAAAGATATATATATATATATATATATATATATATATATATATATATATATATATATATATATATATATATATATATATATATATATATATATATATATATATCTTTGCATCTTGAGCACATCATGCGAGAATTGCCAGACACGAAAGTGTCAACAAACTCCGTAATAAAACCTATGCAAAACATTCCTTAATAAACCATTTCTTCATGTGGCTTTCACACAATGATTGAACCGGCAAACCCGGCAAAGGATGCAGTATTGCGAAATAGACGAAATAAACAAAATGGACTAAGGGCAAAAAAACAGCATAAAATCCACGAAAACGACTAAGTCCTACGTGAAATCTGTACGTTATTACATTATCAGGCGAAAGTTATTACATTATCAGGCAAGAGGAGTTTAATACATTATCAGGCAGAAATTATGACATTATCAGGCATCAAGTTTATTACATTATCGGGTGATGTTATTACATTATCAGGCAGTTATTACATTATCAGGCGATTTTATTACATTATCAGGCAGTTATTACATTAACAGGCGATTATTACATTATCGGTTGTAACATAGCCTCGGTTACCCAGACTCCGTGAGGTGGCAGCACGTTTAAGCCCCTCAACTCAGCCTGGGGAATTAATGGGTCTTAAGTTTCTACATCCGGGTAGCCTTACCCCAGATTAAGGTAACGCTGATTGGCTCTCAGGCCAACTATGAAATTAAAATTAAAATTAAAATAACGATATACTTTTACAAGATAATAATATCATATGAAAAGTATTCAACATTGAACTTATATTAACACAAAAGTAAGTAAAAATTCAAATTTACAGTTGTTTATAAAATAAGAATTACGGCAGGATTAACCAGTATCCGTGAGGTGGCAGCATTGTCTAGCCCCACACGGATAGCATACTAATTAAATAAGGATACCTTTTTTATCAAATAATGCTGGATTATAAAACTATTCAGAATTAAACTTATATTAACACAAAATAAATAGAAATACAAATCTGCAGTTGTTTATAAAATATATATTACGGCAGTGTCCGTGAAGTGGCAGATTTGTATAGATCATGCCGATACCAAACAAAAGCCGGCAAATGTGGCCAGACTGTCTTCTCAGCGTAGTTCCGCAGCCGACCGACAGACTTAATCGGTGGAAGAGTTACCTTCTTATATACCTGTGGCAGGGGAAATTAAATATCTTGCACAGGAAAATTATAAATTTTAACTCTCAGGAATCGGATGATTGAGCGAGCGGTGTTTTACTTTCTAAAGCACGCGTCTGTTCTTACCTTTGATACGTCTATGAAGTCTTCGTCGCCGAGTTCAGAGCGTCTGGCGAAGGCGAACTTGAACGTTTCCGCGATACGATGAAACGTCAACACTCGACCACTCAATGTCGTCAAGGTGTCGTTCGACCAGTTGTAGCCTTTACAAGCAAACAGGCAGACACGAAACGTGATGTCTAGTTATAAATTAATGTTGGTTGCGTTACAAATGAATTAAACTTATACTTTAAAATATTTAGTAGTCCACTTGTATCACAGGGTGTGTGTGTGTGTGTGTGTGTGTGTGTGTGTGTGTGTGTGCGTGCGTGCGTGCGTGCGTGCGTGCGTGCGTGCGTGCGCGGGCGTATGTGTGTGTGAGTGAGCGAGTGTGCGTGTGTGTGGTGTGAATGTGCATGTACGAGCGCGGTTATGTGTAAATTTCTGACTTCGTTAGACAACAGATGCAAATATTTTATGATATACTTAAATGTTGCAGAACGAAATAAAAATACAACTAGGAATGTCCTCTCGATGTTTAATTTACTGTGCAAATACATTGTATTTCTGAAAATGCAATACCAACTTATGTTCTCAGTTAATATTATAATTATTGTAACGATATCGGATGAAGCCATATTTACCTTTCAGTACGTTCAACATGAAGAGAATCACAGCGCCACTGGCGGGTGGGGGCGGAGAATAGACGGTGAGGATCTCGTTGATAATCTTCATTGTAATGTTCAGAGGAGTTGTAATCTTTGTAGTGTATTTTCTCAGATCTTGCAATGTAATGATGCTACCTAAAATGATCTGAACAATTATTGTAGTTCATGTTCACGCGCAATGTTATTTAATAGTATTACGGAATTTTACAAAATATTCCTAAAGCTAATGTAACGTTAAACGTCAAACTTACGAAAACACTAGTATAACAATAATCGAACTAGCGTGATCGTGATGCATACGTATGGGGGAATGGCGAGGGAATTCTGACGTTTTCTCGTAATATAAACAACATGTGTCGTGTGCCGCCAAACTTTCAAACGTAATCTACAGTTCCTCGGAAGAAAGGCAACGTTATAGTGGTTTGGTTTCGATATTACTATAGAATCCTTGATATTACTCTCCGACTAAGGTTTCATGGTTCTTATCAGATGTTAGACAGACGTGAATTGTTTGTTCGAAAACAAACTGATTGTTTCTTTTGCGTAACTTATGCAATCACCACCCACCGCCCTCTCGCAGGTCGCTGACGATGTCGTTGGCCAAGGAACCGTTGTAGAACGTGTGTGGATCATCAGCTATCCGCTTCAGTGTTCGTGCTAAGAGAGGTCGTTTCACGATGTCCCCCTCCTTCTTCAAAGTACCGTCTGCATTGGCAAACACCCGTCTGCATCGAACGAAGACTACATTCTAAGGCTCCATTAGTCTATACTTAATGCAACGGGCTACGTACAACTCACACATCAGGTGAACTTTGTTAAATATAATTATAGGCAATAGAGCCACTTCGGCCAAATCTTATGCATACAACGAACGATACAGATCCACCAATCTTATTCAATAAATGCAACTTTCAACACGCGGAAACTGATAATCATAAGGAAAATGTTTCCTATGGTGAATGTAGGAACAGATAGCATTGATCCAGTCATGTGTTGTTTGTATTCTGAATGTTTTGTTTATATTTCGCACATGAATATTTCAAATGACGTGCAATGTGTCTGGCGTATTAAAACCGATCTGGCGAACAGTAGGTCTCTTCAAGACATGTGTTGAAGAGCATCGTACACATTGGTAAAAAGACGTGGACGATTTTCCGACCATTTTACGAAACAGATAAAAAATCTTATTGTTTTTATTGATAGATAGATACCACCAAGAGACAACACATTACGATACTCTACGTAACCTTAGGCCAGCGTGGTCTCTTATGAGGTCGCCGTGGTATTGAATGGCGTTGGCTAGAGAGGCGAAAACGGGAACCCCTTCCTCACACATATGGATTGACGGTGCAAACAGGTCCTTCCACTTCGCTCGTCCAAACATTTGCCACGCCCTGTAGAGACCATTCACTTGTCCAGGCACGCCCACGGCAAGTCCGCCTATGGGACAGACGGGGAATGGATGGAAACTTGGGAAATAAGGCAGAGAATTATATTATTTTATGATTTTATCATTCTTGTATGTGTGTGCACGCATGTTTGTGCATGCGTATATGCGTACGTGCATGCTCATTGTTCTCAGGTGTACCTTTGAGTGATGATTTCGGATCTTTGACAAACAT
>OZ024865.1:34890437-35002937 GCA_964017155.1 Oasisia sp. SBJ-2009
GTTCAACCAGTGAAATCACCCACGAGGAGTGTACGCAGCATCAGTGCCATCAGCTCATGTGATACTTTTGGGGGATTTTAGCCAAACTGTGCTTGCGTTACATGCAATGTTTGGAAACAGATAAACCCACCATGCCATGGCTGCTTTGGGTTTGAATGAACGCGTGAAACATAAACTTTGTATGAAGTTTAATATTTAGTTTCTTCATGAGCATCAAACGAGTATTTAGAATTGTATGCTACGACATGAACTGAAGTCGAAGATGGATTTCAGTCAGTCAAGAAAGGTGGGTGAATCGCTGTGCTACTAAGAAAAAATGATACAGCATGCAATAATTGAATAATATAATTGTTCTTGTCATCACACTGACACTGACACTGTCACTGACGTTGCTTGCGTTGATGAAAGAGGTGTTGCTCACTTGCTGCTGTGTGGTCTTGCTTTTGGGTATCGCGCTGCAGTTGTTGGGGAATCGGAAAGTGATGATGGCCGAATCAGCAAGGCCAAGGGTGAGTACAGATTATGCTGTCTCCACTGACGCTGTACCAGCAATGACAATGTCAATGTCTTCGCTTGATATGTCATTGACATTGTGGACGAGGAACACACTGTCACTGTCATTCACTTCATAAATATTTATGTCACAGTCGTATGAGTTGTGTTAATCAATGACATGAATCCCTGACCCTGTCGTATGTTTATTAAGTCTTATTATCTAAGACTAAATAAGAATATATTATTTTATGAAAGGATGATTCTGATACTAGACTACTACTATTAGTGATGATCTTCTGACACTGTCATTCACGTCTTAAATATTTATGTCACAGTCGTATCAGTTGTGTTAATCAATGACATGTATGCCTGTCGTATGTTTATTAAAGGACAAACAAAGTTAACTTTTACGTGGCATACACCTAATAGAGTTAATATAAAGTAACAATTTCCACATATACTCAATTTTTTAACGCCAGCGGTTTACCAGAAAAATATTTTTTAACACCCAGCCATCCAAATTCTATGCGCAACCCCATCTTAGACGAAGAATGACGTCACGACGGTGATCGAGGCGCTCTCCACGTAGATTCCCTGCATAGGATTTGGCTGTTGTCATGAAATGGCTGCATCTCGGCAACGCGCGTAACATGCTGATGACGGTAAATATAAAGTTGTCTATTATTGTTATCGCTGAAATCATCCCATCAACTGATGATACATGTCTACATCAAAGCAGTTCTCCTCAAAATCGACCGAGCAAAGTGCGCCCGCAAATCACCAACGTGAATCCATTGCTTCAATACTACCGGTTGTTTAAACTATTATTGCAACCGTATGCCGAACACGAAGGCATAATTACTAAAGTTTACCATAGATTTAACCACAGATTTAGATATACGTCTATAAGCAGCTGCTAGATGTCACGCCAACTGAACGAACTGTCGAAGACTCGAAGTTGTTGACCCTTAACGACGTCGCCGGAAGCTGACCGAGATATAGAATGCCGCGCGCTGAATGGCCAAGCCAAATTAACCCTTCGCCTATGGCGGCGTCTAGACCATCGTGGATTTCGTCAGAATTTTAGACTTTAAAGTCACATTCTGAGTAAACCGCTGACATTAAAAAATTGAGTATATGTGGAAATTGTTACTTTGTATAAACTCTATTAGGTGTATGACACGAAGCCGTAGCCTTTTTGTCCTTTAAGTCTTAACTTACCAAAATATAACATGTGGTGTACCACAAGGTTCCATACTTGGTACAATTTAATTTAGCCTATATTTTATGACATGTAAAGTATCAACTGGTATGACACGTATAATAATTGCTGATGACACCAATCTCACAATTTGCATTAATGGAAATAATATTGAAACCTTTTATACTACAGAATGTACTGTCAGTTAGGTTGGAATGACCATAGAAAATCAAAAACTAAAATGGCTAATAATGTGGTCATTATGAATAGAATCAGCCACCTGTAAAATATTCATGTGTAATATACTCTGTACTCATCATGCCTAAAATGTTCTTACTTACTGCTACGAAGTGTGGGGAAATACGTATGAGAACAAGATGCACCATTATGGTACAGAAGACAAAAAAACAATAGCTATATGTAAACATGAAGGGTACTTGTCACGAGCAAGACCTGTGTGTGTGCGCGCGCGCGCGTGTGATAATTGATGCACCAGTACGTCGCGGTTTGCTTCCTCACAATCACGACATGCGCGAGACCTCCGTACGGCGGCCTGACATCTCCTAGAGCATGTGTTTACTGTTGGCCACCCTGCCGTATAGAAGACAAATAAATCAGTGGATTCAACTTCCGAAGTCTTGAAATAAAACAGCAGTAGATACTGTACTGATATCAGTTGGCGTGACGTCATGATCACCAGTGTATTACGTCACAGATACTGACGTTGATTACGCTTCCCGTAAATGCGGGGAAGACCTTCATCGTTGGCGACCGCTGGAAACGAAACCGTGATAGATTGTGGGTCCAAAGGTAATGACTCAGGACCGTAATGTTTGAGAAGCTGTTTGAGATATGAAGGTATCACATAGTTAAATAATAAATTATTGACTTCTACACTGCTAGTATGTTCTAGTTATATCTTAGGTGTCTATTAGTAGAATTTGTTGGCTGATGATACAGTTCTCATACACGGATACAGATAGAAACATCGACGTGGAAACAGAAAAGGCGTTGGTTAAAGCAGTCGGTAAGATAGGAAAATGGTAGTACGAGATTCTAGTTAACGCTGAACTGTATTAATCAGGTTACGGTTGGAACGTGCAAATGGTAAAACTGGAATCACCTCTTATTGGGGGTGACAGCATTCCCATTTTATTTCGATTACTGGACTCTGAAACTTATGAACGGAATTGAAACCGAGTCCAGTGTGGAAAATGGGAGGTAGGTATAAGTTATTCGCGTAATTAATATGTGTAATAATTTCTGGCAATCACGGAGTAGCAGGAAGAAGGACGACATGGACTGCTCCAACAGCACCTTTTTATTTTAACAGTGTCATCATCTATAACTATGTACAATGATTAACGCTGTTAGAGTATATCATAATTTATACGTACATATACAACAATTGGACCATTAGTTGTATGCCATTGCACCTATTTGTTGTGCGATCACGGTGACCCGCCATCTTGGTAATAAATAACCGAATGTTGTGCATTGTTTACCTTGTAACCCAAACGATGCAGCGGTCTGTGGAATGATAATGTCACCTCTAAAGTATGACGGTTACAGAAACGGTCTTTAGGCCACCAGTCCACAGCGGCACAACTAACGAATCGACTGTTTCCTCTTGATTTAGTGGTTTTGCTGACGTGTTGGATATGGTTATCTAGCGGGATATATATAAGGTTATATTCCATCTTGTATATTATGCTAAGAAAAGTTAAAAGACTTAGCATAATATACAAGATGGAACATAACCTTATAGATATCCCGCTAGATCACTATATCCACCACAACACTAGATCCTCACGTAAATATGAGTCAGTTCTTGCAAATTAGACACTCTGCAAACATATTTAGAAACAGCTTCTTCCCAACCACAATTAAAGAATGGAATTCTCTGCCCCCAAACACTGTCTCAAGTAAATCACTAAACTCGTTTCAAAAAAATGTAATCCAACATTTTAATAATTAAGTCACACGACCCACCATGCGCACTGGCGTGATGTGTCCCCAGGATATTTTGCCAGTAACAGACAGATAGATTGTCTTTTTGCAGTTGCTAAGATACAAGGCCACGTGTCAATTAATCCTTACTGGTCCTAATAGTGTCTGCTTGTCAAAGGACAATGGTACATGCAATTATCACTGGGACTGACTTTCTACATTCAAGTATCAATGGAATGTTTCACAAGATGTGTCTCTTCTGTCAACCAGATTCAGACACGTGGTATCAGACCGAGATCATGTAACGTCACGCAGATATTAAGACGAACCACTGGCGGTGTATTGTAGCAAAAATATGCATTTCTAACGCTTCACAATATATACATATAATGCCATGTAAATGATCACTACAATGCACAGATGCAATGAGCATATCCACAGTGAACCTTTAAATAGCTAGTCGAGACAAATATAATAATCTTTGAATATGTAGATAACTAAAAATGGCTGAAATAACAACATTTTAAATATACTAGCACACAAATTCACTTTCATTCTTTTTTTTAATAACTTTTTGGATTGAAATTTGGTCAATTTGTAAATGTAATAATTTGCCACATTTTCATATGTACAGATTTGTTATCAATACAATATGATTAGTCATATTGCTTTACACATTGGCTTGCATGCATAGATAATATTATATACCATATTTACATTTGGGTTATGAACTATGTGTATTTTATTCACTATCAAAGTGTAAAAACTTTCTTGTGAATGCCTTGTAAAATAAGTCATTATTTTTATCAGCTTGTTACATATTCATCATTAACTGGTTTTTATCAGTACACTGTCAAAAACAATTCCACAGTTTTACTGACATAAGTTAAAGTGCTAGAGACTAGCTACATGCCTCCTTTTGTTTTATTTTAAGAAACCCCCGATAAAACTCCACACACAGTTGAAGATGTCATGCATAGGTATATGCCCCCACCATAAAACAAAACAATATTTGTATCGTGAAGTTCCAGTTACATGGCACTCAAATCTGTATTTTGATCATGGATAATCTTGAAAACCTTAACTGTAACCTTCCTCCAGTTGGAAGATATACCACATGATGCATGTGTACAAATCACTTTCTCCTGAAATACTTAATTTCAATAACAATAATTTAAGTAAAAACACATTTGGGTGATTAGTGTATCATAAGATAGTTTATAACATGATAACTGGTGTGAGAGTTCTATGACAGTGAAGTCCATTCGAGTTTATAACATGATAGCTTGTGCCAGAGTTCTATGACAGTGAAGTCCACTCGTGTAAGTCGTGTTATAACATGATAGCTGGTGCGAGAGTTCTATGACAGTGAAGTCCACTCGTGTTATAACATGATAGCTGGTGCGAGAGTTCTATGACAGTGAAGTCCACTCGTGTTCTAACATGATAGCTGGTGTGAGAGTTCTATGACAGTGAAGTCCACTCGAGTTTATAACATGATAGCTTGTGTCCGAGTTCTATGACAGTGAAATCAACTCATGTTATAACATGATAGCTCGTGTGAGAGTTCTATGACAGTGAAGTCTACTCGTGTTATAACATGATATCTTGAGCGAGAGTTCTATGACAGTGAAGTCCACTCGTGTTATAACATGATATCTTGAGCGAGAGTTCTATGACAGTGAAATCCACTCGTGTTATAACATGATAGCTGGTGTGAGAGTTCTATGACAGTGAAGTCCACTCGTGTTATAACATGATATCTTGAGCGAGAGTTCTATGACAGTGAAGTCCACTCGTGTTATAACATGATAGCTGGTGTGAGAGTTCTATGACAGTGAAGTCCACTCGTGTTATAACATGATATCTTGAGCGAGAGTTCTATGACAGTGAAGTCCACTCGTGTTATAACATGATAGCTGGTGTGAGAGTTCTATGACAGTGAAGTCCACTCGTGTTATAACATGATATCTTGAGCGAGGGTTCTATGACAGTGAAGTTCACTCGTGTTATAACATGATAGCTGGTGTGAGAGTTCTATGACAGTGAAGTCCACTCGTGTTATAACATGATATCTTGAGCGAGAGTTCTATGACAGTGAAGTCCACTCGTGTTATAACATGATAGCTGGTGTGAGAGTTCTATGACAGTGAAGTCCACTCGTGTTCGCGGACGTCCCAGCGAGACCGCCACTCGTCCGCACACAGTAGCGCCACCTGGGTGAGCCAGCCCTCATCCTCGGCCAGCTTCACAAAGTGCGGGAATGTCTCGTGCGTCAGCTGGCGGGAAAGTGTGAGAAGGCTGATGACGTCACCTGAAATTCACACCTCAGGATCAGAAAGGTTTTGTAAAATTCTTAGGGATTTGACACGTGTCTGGCTATTACACGATGCCCTAAAAATATAAGGTCATACATATGGGTGGTAACATTAAAGAATACTGACGTTACTGTGGATATTGGACCCACACGGCGTGGTGGGTGAGGTTTTCGCAACTACACAGTGTCTGTTGAACCCAGTGATAAATGGTTATTGTTCGAATGCCTTTTTGTTGCAAAATTTACAAATGCATTATTTTGTTTACTCGCCGTTATTAGAAATTCTACAGTTCTCCATTTGTATGAAATCATGTCTAATAAATGTTGTTTCTCCTATTAATTTATTTGTGTTGTTGTTGGAAATAAAAATTACTCCACTTAGAAATCAGGCTAATATTTAACCCTGGAAATATTTATGATGGTAGACTAACAGCAACATCATAAATTTGTTCAAAGATTTATCACAAAAAATAAAATACAATCTATTACACAAATAATGCCATGAGCCAGCAGTGTCTGTGAAGGAGTTCCTTGTTCCTTATAGTTTCACATGGAGAAATACATTACAAATCACATGAAAATAGGAACAAAATAATCTTCACTCACTGTTTCGAGCTGCATCTATGACTTTCTGAAGGAGTGACATTTCGGTGCGTCTCTGTAAAAGTACACCAATGTATTCACACATTGTCCATGACATTCTCATACAAACATAAGCATACTTGTCATGTTGGTTTTTAGAACTATTAGTCTATTTATGCAGTGACATTTTAAATGACATTCCCAGACAAACGATTAATAAATAATAATACATATATTTTATAAAGTGCAATTTCCAATAAACAGTTTTTAAAGTTCTGTACAAGACTATTAATCTGATATAATAGTTAACCAGTCAAATAATTTACATCACTTCATTAAAATAAACGAATAAAACTGTATTTAAACAATAAATACAGATTAAGTGACGGGTCTTAGACTCTTGTCAGTCTCACCCGGTATGTGATGTGCTTGTGTCGACTGGCATACTCGATCACCTCTGCCTGGTACACAGCCATCAACTCATCATGAGCATCGCTGTCCTCGTGGAGGGCGATATTGATGGCACCTACACATCACATCACACAGTATTAACAACGTGTTTCTATAGTACATTTAAAAAGGTAAGTACGGTCTTTAAGTACTTCTACACTTCACACCCTGGCAAATTGAACGACGACCCGATTTCTCTACAAATAGCCATCATTGTCCATACCCCAACACTCATTCATACGGCTGAGTGAACTATGGCAATGGAGAGAAAACAAACTTGCCAAATGTTTGAAACAGCGATACAGGATTTCAACCTGGATTATCTCTATTCAAACCCATGCTCTTGCCATTGAACCTGGATGTCTCTATTGAGACCCATGCTCTTGCCATTGAACCTGGATGTCTCTATTGAGACCCATGCTCTTGCCATTGAACCTGGATGTCTCTATTGGGATCCACGCTCTTGCCATTGAACCTGGGTTTCTCTATTGTGACCCGTGCTCTTGCCATTGAACCTGGGTTGTCTCTATTGTGACCCGTGCTCTTGCCATTGAACCTGGGTTGTCTCTATTGTGACCCGTGCTCTTGCCATTGAACCTGGGTTGTCTCTATTGTGACCCGTGCTCTTGCCATTGAACCTGGGTTGTCTCTATTGTGACCCGTGCTCTTGCCATTGAACCTGGGTTGTCTCTATTGTGACCCGTTCTCTTGCCATTGAACCTGGGTTGTCTCTATTGTGACCCGTGCTCTTGCCATTGAACCTGGGTTGTCTCTATTGTGACCCGTGCTCTTGCCATTGAACCTGGGTTGTCTCTATTGTAACCTGTGTTCTTGCCATTGAACCTGGGTTGTCTCTATTGAGATCCATGCTCTTGCCATTGAACCTGGGTTGTCTCTATTGAGACCCATGCTCTTGCCATTGAACCTGCCTTGTCTTTACTGAGAGACCCATGGCATTGTGCACCACATTTGTCCAAGGTTTCCCACATGTTCACATATGAGATAAACATAAAGGAAAACATGTATAGACACTGTGCTAAACAAACCTAGTTAAACGAATGTAATTATTTCCATGACAGAAAACTACACAAAACTAGTCCCCATGATACAGTCAGTTATTCAAATAGGGCGACCTTAATAATGAGGTTGAACCGACCTTAATAGTGAGGTTGAACCGACCTTAACAGAGAGGCTTAATTTATCTTAATAGCGAGGTTGAACCGACCTTAATAATGAGGTTCAACCGACCTTAATAGCACAGTGCCAACGTGACTGAGAATATACACTCCTTACCTTTGCGAAGGTCAACCGCAAGCAGATAGTTGCTGTCTTTGTACAATGTGGCCAGGGTCTTCAGCTGATTAAAGTTCTTTGCAATAACACCAACAGATGTACCAAGATTCACACTGAACTGTCTTCTTGTTCCTGCCAAGACACCGTGCAAGACACATTTAAGAACCACGTAGGGAATGACTGTGTTATTATGAGTATGTTTATGTTACCTGACATTATACATGGTTAATCTTCCCATGTGTCTGCTATTAAATCGTAAAATATATTACATTTAAAAATAAATAATTAGGTAAGACTGTCGCTTGTACAGTGCAGTTGTGATATCTAAAAAAACAAAGGAATCAATTATTTTTCTTTTATATTTGTAGAAAGAACATGTATATGAAAAATAATGAAATAATTCAGTATAACTACTCAAATCTGATCACTATAAACCACAAGTTTATGAAATGTTTTTTCTTTTTATGTCATAAAAATACATATCATTGAATTACATTAACATTAAAATACAAGTCTACCGAGGATTCAAGTACAAAACAAAGACAATGAATGTGTTATACACTTAAAAAGTCATCACTCAGACAACAAAGCAGATCACGTACTCATTAAAATCGGCTCAAGTCGATTAGCTGACTTCACAGAGGTCAAAAGTTCAAACCCAGACGACAGGTATCGCTGCAGGACAATGTGTAGGCGAGTTGGATTGAAGGTTTCCATGGTAACAGCTGACACGGCTCTGTAGTTTGTGTACAGATGTAGAATGGTGAAAACAAAGAACAGGGTCCAGATTACTCTGCAAAGAAAGATTTTACAATTTCAGTAAATATGTGACATTCAGTTGTTTTCCTGGTGACAGCTGAGAGTTGGGATGACCTAATAAAAGAAGGTGAGTGCTTTTTCAGACTGGTTACAGAGACAACTTAGGCTTAGGAACAAAAACGTTCCAACCCAACCAAGCTGCTTGGGTATAGTTGAAAGACAACCACAGCATTTATAAACTCCCGAGAACTTATGTGTGGGAATCATCTTTACACCACAATCAGAAAAAAGTCATATAATAAACATCTCACTAATCTGCACATTTCACTTATCCGACCAAAAACCTTTGGAACCAAAATGTGCAGATATACGAGACATCAGATGCTGCATGTTTGTAAATATTGCCTACTGGATATGAGCGATTACTAAATCAATTGCAAGTACTACAAACAATTACAGAGCATCACTGCTACATTTTGCACCTACAAAGCACCACTTACACAGGTTTGCCTGTAACCATGGGGATCAGGGCCAAGTTGCACAGCAAAGCTATCAAATTCACCAATGTCTCCTGCAAAACAGCACATATTAAAAATAAAACACACACAAAATGTGTCAGCAAACGGACATAACACTTAACAGTGAAAACATTACACTTAGTTAATTTAAAAAAAAAATTTCCTGTATACACTTATTTTACAACAACATTAAAATAATATTGTATTAGTTCCACAAGAATAAAACTAGCTATGATAGAAATTCCTTTTCTATGGGTAAGTACCAATTATTTTACCACAACAGGATTTTTAAAAGAAAAATAAATATGAGAGTAGGCATTCTATTATTCTAAAGGAATTATTATTTTTTTGTAACACAGTGCTGCCACCTAGCAGCCTCACCTGACTCCCGTCTTTTGCCGACACATCAGCCATGTTATTTCTGCGAGTCTGATGTTGCGTCAGCGAGGCTCTGGTGGCTCCCCCTGCCACACCAACCAGGGACTAGTTGCAGCAAACATCAAATCAGTAGTTAAATTAGTTTATTAAACGATGAACAACATATGCAGCTCAGGTACACAAATAAAATAAAATAAAAGATTAGAAAATTTAACGATTTTCTGATAATTTAATTATTAATTTTGTTGTCATATTGCAATATGTTATACTTATGCAACATGTATACGACAAACGCAATCATATTTGACGATGTCTTTTTGTGTCATCAGATATCAAATTAAGCACCACAAACCTCAAATCTACAGTTTGGTACACCTACCACACGTCACCATTAGAAACTCAAAGGGGACATATTTGATTTAAGATGACAGTGTTAACGTAATGATTCTGTCAATGATTCAATGTGTCCTAACAACTGGATCTAAGATAAAAAAATCCAGGACTGTTCTAAGTAGACTGTAGCTTTGCATAACATGGTATAATTAAACAGTTTATCTAAAACTATGCTTTGTTTCATATTCAAACACCATTATTAATTGAAATTTACCTAAATAGGAACTACTTTTTACCTAAATATTACTACTATTAACAACACTCATTTACTACTATACCTGTACATAAATAATTAAGCACTGTCCTAGAGTAACCTTATTTGAGGTGTTGTAATATGGAGGAGGTGACAATAAAGGAAGGTTTGTACTCAGGTGTGTGACAGGGATGATTATGGGGTGTACATTTACCTTGCACAGACCCGCCACGCACACAATGAACGTGAAGTAGGGGGTGAAGTGAGGAGCTAGGATCTCCAGAAAGATTGCCACGTCATTGAGAATGTCAGCAAAAAATCTGAAAACCGATGCAGGTAACAAATGTCCTGAAAGTGACAGCATACGTTTACCCACAACATATGCTACGCACAAAGTCACAATATATGTTACACGGTTTGTTGTGGTTGGGTCGGCATCTCATATTGAAATTCAAAATAAATGTTTAGCAAGCTAGTCAAAATGTCGTTAGCACTCTTTAATGCTACACACACCAGTCGATTTGTGCTTACACACCAAGCAAATAGTCAGTGTTATAGCGCTGACTAACGTGGATTCGAATGTTTAAAATGATGGTCGGCATTAATTCGCTGCTGGCATTAGATAAGGAGATATCTAATACCAAGTTGGCACTGCAGGCGCATATCCATAGCCAGGGACCAGTCGGCTGGTGTGAATGAGTTTTTCTCATAAAACAACGGTTAGTGATGTTTTGGCCAATAAGAAATCATAGCACAATCATGTGACAGACCTAAACATAGCTAATAGGGCATGGCTTTCATTTTTTTACTGTAACATTTTATTGACCTAGCGGGGAAACAAACTATTTATGTTTAGAAAGTTGTACATTATTTTTTTATCCTGTAGAAACATCAGAAAAGCGGCAAAAAAGGGCGTCCAGGTTACCTTCGGACTCACCGCCATCTCTTGCAGTCACTGTCAAGGTGCCGTCTGTAAACAGATGAACACTTCCTCCATAACTTGCCATAACATTATTATCAGAATGCAGACTTGCAGAGAACGATGTTGTATCAATTCTAATCACTTATTAATTAATAACATTGTTTACCAACGACAAACATACTCAAAACTAAAAAATTATAATATCATGGTACAGCTTTATTTAGCAAACTAGCACATCTTCAAAATATACTATTCCCAATTAGTATATATTTCAAAGTGTGTATAATATATATATATATATATATATATATATATATAATGTATATATGTATATATATATATATATATATTCATATGCACATAAAATACTAGATCCTAATTTAGCATGACAAATATATGACCGGAATTATATCCTGATGTAAGTCATGCATAAGCTACGATCTACATCAATTCTTTGTCAGTAAAATGCTCCAGGGACCATTTCAATAACATAGCTAGGACCTCTTAATTAAACCCAATTTTGCTCTTTAAAAATCAATTTTATCCTAAACATTGATCTAGAATATCTTAAAACACCATGACATGCCAGCAGGCCACTGTCGCTGGTGTCGTTGAAATAGTACTTTTGGTAATATGGAAATGGGCATTTGCTTTTTGGAGAAAAAACCTTTATTTAACAGAGTTAGTTTAACGATGAATTTTCCTTAGTGAAATGGTGCGCTGACAACAGAACGAGAACACGCATGAACACAGTGACGTACCCCTGGAGCCAGGCAAAAGCAATTCTTCCCACCATACTTGTTCCATCTGGAGAAAAAAGAATTTATTATTACAGTATGCCTTACTATCGGGATAACATGTGACATCATGTTAATGTTTAAATTACATGTGACAGCATGTTATTACATGCAATGTCATATTATTATAGGGATGAGATATGATGGAATGTCATTACAGAGAATTGGCATGTAACAATGGCATGTCGTCACAGAGATCACATGTGATGGCATGGCATTCCAGGGATAACATGTAACAGCAGACATGTGATGGCATATTAAACTATGGATAACACATTATAATAATGGCGGTTCTACAATATTTCCCTTCGCCACATCTGTCTCTCTAAGCTGTAGTTGTAGACTAATTTATACTCTAATTTGAGCGCATCATAAGAGACAGCCACAGATGAGATCCTTCTACATGTAACTTTGAAGATGATGGAGCTGTCCAAAAACGTGAAAACAAAGTGAAATTTGCTCAATTCGTTGCCTAGCGTAATCTACCATTCTCCAGCGCTGACCACTTCACAAAACTTGCCAAGCAGTTAAAATCGGCCGTGATACTGCGGGAAACTTTACATCGGGACGCATGAAAACAACGACGATCGTGAAAAAAAACGCGTCTTGATGCCAACATTATGAAGCTGTGTCAGAGCCACTGATCTTCGTAGCTGACCGACGAAGATAATGACCACGGTGGCGAGAAGACATTGGTGATTCTCGTCAAAGTATTCCCAAAGAGTTCGCTAAGGCAGTGACATGATTTGTTGACATACCAGTATGTAACATTGGCACATCTGCAAACATCTTGGAAACAATCGACAACTGTTTCAGGTATTCACTGATTTTTTTCCTGTTCAACAGAAGGAAGATACGGAACACCTCAGAATTCTAACTATCTTGATATCACTGGGCAAGTTGGCCACTAGACCATATATTATCAAGAGTACTAATCAAAATCAACTTAAATTAAAGCAAGTGTTTAGTAACGCAATCCAAGCAAAGTCAATGCTGCGTCAGGAAGAATACATCGACAGCACTTATTATCGTATACCGGCGTACCACGATGCCACAAGGGAAGGCCAAGGTGAAGGCCACCAACGTACAAGGTGAGAAGATGATTCCAGTAGTTGACAGTGGCACGCTGGCACTGACAACGATCCAACTATTCAGCGATGAACGCATTATGAAGAGAATGAGGGATGCGCTGTATTCATGGGAGCTTGTGGAAAAACTTGACAATATAACGCGTCGCCTGGCCGTGCTAACTACCAGTGACAAGGTGACGGACGACAGCATCAAGACGCTTGAGTCAAAATTGGCTGCCCTCGAGCATGAAGCCGACAAAGTTGAACAATATTCGAGACGACCCAACCTGCGTTTCACCGGAATTCGGGAAATTGAGGGGACAACAAACGAAAACATGACTGAGAAATTATTGGACATCATCAACGAGGATATGTGCCCTGATACTAGTGCTGGTTCGATACCAGGTTTTGTTCGATACCGATCGATACCTGAATTTTGTTCGATACTCGATACTCGATACTTACGTTGTAAGTCTAATATTCAGATAGAACACAGTTCCCAGTAGAAACAGTATGCATGCAACAGAAGTAGTGCTGGTTCGATACCAGAATTCTTCGATACCGATCGACATATTGCTGGTTCGTTACCAGAATTCTTCGATATCAATCGATACCAGATTTTTATTCGATTCTCAAAATTTACCTTGTAAGTGTAATTCAGTACAGTAGAGATCTCCAAAGAAACACACTACTATCCACTTAAACTAATGCCACAGAAACACACACAATTTTTCACTTACAAGTAGGTAAATATGTGATAATTTTATAGTCATGCAAACAATGATTAAAATGCAATTTTCATTTTATGTAAGTAAACAAACAACAATTTCAATATAATTGATTACTGTTGTAAAACTAAAAGGTAACTGTAATATAAAATTAAAACAATAAAGACAACTGCAATAAAATACCTTGTGACAAATAAATTCATCAATTGCACTGAATTATTTTAAATTAATAACAGTACTTCACCCCAGCTGTTTGTAAATACACTATAATATAGCAGCTTAATTTCAATTCACTGTGTCTCCTAAAGTGACCATCAACAAACACAGCTAAACCATAACATACAAATAATATGTTATTATTATATTAAATATAAATACACCTATCACTTATTATAGTGCCACTGCCAGCACAGCTGCACACTCACTGTTATAACTGTTTTATAATTAATTGTATCGTAAAGATAATTGTGATTTAACATATATTAATAAAAATTACAATTGCACTTCCCAGTTCACACAATTGTTTTTTTATATAAAACTTAAATTACCACGTTATCAAGTACACATAACAAGCCCCATAATGTTTTTGCAACTGTTTTCAAGAACCGGTCAGTTTCTTCCTCTACCTCTGGCTCTGTCAGTGGTGAATCTGTTTGGCCACTGCCAGTGACTGGCAGTGTCACAGTGAGTGACAGTAGATGCAGTAAAGTAAGCACAACGTCATCGTTAATCAGTCACGTCGTGTATGTCACTTCTTGGCGATGTTTGCCGCAGTTACTTAGTAGATTCGGCAATCGATGGCGATTCGCTTCGATTGCAACTAGATGTCCTTTGCTCGCTCACTGTCGAATATTTCGATAGAATATGTTCTCGAGTCAATGGCAATGGCCAATGCCATTGGGCAATGCCGAATGCGACGTTGTCCACGACGTCGACGACGCCATACGATGAAAATTGATCATCACGTTTTGATAGCTTCTTGAATGGTGACATGTTTCGTCAAATTCGATGTATTTCCCCCGCTATCTTTGAGATGCCTCTAGCACAGCAGACACTCTTTATTGGAAAACTGCCAAATTATTAGCGATGAACGTTGCGACTTGTTGTCGTTCGCATTGGTTGTGGGCATCGTGTACGGCAAATGGTGGCGCCACCAAACGGAACCCGGATAAACATAACCTCCTCATCGCGCTCGAATAAATATTTATATTAATAATATTATTAAACTAGTTTCATAAATACTAGAGCGTGCAATAAACACTCTATACAAATACTATAGGATGTGTGTTTTTGTACGCGTAACCGTAAATAAAGTAGGGAGAAAGATGGCATGGTACTGCCACCAAACGAGAGCGTCACATACGAACTTTGGTTTGGGTAACAAGGCTAAGTGAAGTCTGACCTACGCTAAGATAGCACACAGAAAACAGTTATTATAGAGACTAATTCTACAATAAAGTTTTAGAAAACAATTCACATTTTATATTATATTATTTTTTAAACAACCACGCCTAAGTCAATTTAGGCTGCGAAGCGCTGTAGTGATAGCTCCCGTAAACAACGTCGTCACCAACAACGATGTTGCGCCTTCGCATCGACTTCGTCGAATGGACTCGGTGTCGAGTATCGAAATATCGAAGGTATCGAAGGTATCGAAGGTATCGAAGGTATCGAAGGTATCGAAGGTATCGAAGGTATCGAAGGTATCGAAGGTATCGAAGGTATCGAAGGTATCGAAGGTATCGAAGGTATCGAAGGTATCGAAGGTATCGAATAGTGGGCGTTCGATACCAAAAATATCGAAGTATCGCGATACCACTAAATATCGGTATCGAACTTTCGCAAGTATCGCGATACGTCGATATTTTTGGTATCGAACCAGCACTACCTGATACATCCAGAGCAAATCAAGTGAAGCCATCAACTTGGAGCAAAAACCGACAGGGATGGAAAAGCATGACAGGAAGCAATCATTGTAAGGTTTGGCAGCGAAACTACCCGTGCTACTGTGTACCGTGCGCGACTTATGCTGAAGAAAAAGACTGGACCGAAGGTGTTCGTAAACGAAGATCTCACATTGACACGCGATGCCCTTGCTTTCCAAACAAGGCAGTTGAAGAAGAAAGGAAAAGTGATGGACTGTTGTTGGACTGTAGCTGGAAAGGTTATGGTGAAAGACAATAGTGGACTGTTATACACATCACCAGCGAGAGTGAACTGGCCATATATGGACATAAGTGAACAATGCTGTGCAGTTGAATCAGGCAATTTAATTACATGTTAACAAATGGCTAATAATTTTGCATATGATGTCGAATCTTTTCCATTAGCAAATATAAAGGATTTTATAGCTATAAATTATCAAACTAACTCATACCATCATAGCTATGAACCAAATACACCTCATACCGTTTTTAACTTTAGTTCGTTTAATTACAAAGACTATGGTGCACATCATTTAATTTTGTGAATACAATAATTTCTATTTCTTAATATGACTTACTGGTTCAAAGATTGTGACCTCTGTTTGCGAGGATATATGAACAACAGAATTACCCCTCTGCCATTCTTTTTGAGTAGTGAACTGTGAATTATTTTGATTTGCTAAGTACATAAATTTCCTTTCTAAAATGGCTTAAAACTGAGGGGTGGCTGCCACGAGAGCGACCAAAATGGTCTTAGTGACAGTCTCCTCGACCCTTGGTTATCTTATTTACATTAAAAAAAGTATATATACTTATAATTACATTTATGTTATTTTCAACACAATTAAGTGACACTTGTTACTGCACTAATGAAATATTATTTTATAATTTGAACTGTAGGTAATTTTGTTTGAACATTGCTTTTGTATTGCTGTATGTACTGGGTCAATAAACATTTCCGATTCCGATGTGTAAAGAAATGCATTGATATTATTTATTTATTTCCGTGACTTGACCTGTAGTGACACCACTACAAGTCTTCCACTCCCACTGTCACAAAGGTGATGGTGACACTCTTCTGTCTGACACACAGTAGTGTTAGTGTAGAGAGGCTACCTTTCATCTTGTGGAACATACTTACTGATGCATTCCACAGTTTGAATGTGACCATCAGCACTGCCTACCTCCAGTGTCAACTGAACCGTGACAGTTCCTGGCAGCAGTTGGCCGTGTCACCTGAGTTGCTGTCACTAGCCAAATTAGTGACACATGCCGATGTGTAGTTTGTCGTAGATGTTGGTGTATGAAAAATTCAACATACGACAGCGTAACTGAGTGACCGTTACGCTCGGACACTTGTGTGGTCCAGCTGAGAGGTGCGACTTCTGCCGTGACACATAGACAATGGGGAAGACTTGATTAACCTGACACCATGATGACTTAGATGTCAACGGAATTGTCAGCGATGCACTGACCAAGCAACAAGTGTCATTCGAGAATTTGTATTGTTTGCTTTTTAATGTTGTGTGTTTTGAAATAAATTTAATTGAAATGAGTACAGTGTTAAAATTATGTACTTGTGTTCACACTGTTTTGGTGTGACATGTAAATTTGAATGATGCAGATTGATAAAATCATATGGAATTTTAGGTCAAAAATACTGATTGTAGAGAACAAAATATGGCAAGTCTGTCCATCTCCGTTGGTATTTATGTCAGTTAAAAGAATAAGCAACCTTAACGTTCAAAATCACCCCAAAACCCACATCCCGTTCAACATAGTATATTACCATATAAGAATTTTGCGTTTAATCTTATATGAATGTTATGCACCTTAAAACTACTTTTAAAATGTGAGATTGTATTGACTATGGTCGCTGCCACTATTTCCCAATTCACAAGGAGTTATGCAATAGAATGTGTGAATGTAACTCTGTATGGATTCTCCGGCAGTGACACCCTACAGTGGGAATGTCTGAGTGACATCCGAAAGTTGCGACTTCTTCAGTTGTTCAGACAGTGGATAGGTTGTTAATTCAGGAAATATAGTAAATTGTATGTTACTGTAGTAGTGAGTGACCTTGACGCGATTTGAACACATAATCTTTGTATAACCAGCAACACAATGATGAGGTTAGTGATGATACACATTCCTGCATTGTTCAACGCAAAGTGTTAGTTGTGACTGACCACATGACCTGGCCAGCAGTTACCTTCACCAACACCAACCCACACAATTCTTGGCAGTGACTGCTAGGTGTTGGAATTTGTTGCTGGCCCAGCATCAATTTTAAGATTGCAGTTTCAACTGCACAACAAGTGCAACAGGTGAAGGGCGGGTTTACGCTATGCAACACGTTTGCAAGCAATGAGGCGATTGAGAAATCAGTTTGCAGAAATCGAGGCTGAACGGTGTTGCTTGCAACGCGGCTGCATTACAATACATCATGCATATTAACACTACGCAACACACAGTTGCTGCGACGAGACGTTAACTGGTCCCCAGCCCACCGTGTGGCGCTACTCTTGTCAACACATATTAAGGATGCCACATGCTCCAGCGACGAAGAACTTTTGGTAGTTGCAGCAACATGTGCAGTAATTGCGTGTGTGCCGCCAAAGAGAAGATGTTGGACAAGACCTTGGCTGAGAAGAATACGTGACTAACAGTGTCCCGGTTGTACAATGAAATACGACCATTACAATTGAGAGAGCAGCGAAGATGTCTAGTCAAAAGCGCAAAATATTGTCGTTAGAAGAGAGTGAAAGTTGTGGAACGTTTGTCGAAGGGGAGTCAGTCAGATTGGTTGCCCAGAGCCTGAGAGTGGGAAAGACCCAGGTGCAGGCAATCGCGAAAGAGAAGGACGACATTTTGCGCTGCTGTAAGGACAGGAAAAATGGCGACTGCTAATACGGGAAAAAACTAAAGTGCGTGTACAAGGATGTGAATGCGATGGTATGGGAATGGTTTTGCGACGCCCGTTTATGCAATATTCCCATATCTGGCGTAATGATTCAAGATAAAGCCGTCTTGCTTTCGATGAGCAACGGCTGTCCTCCACTCCACAGCATTAACACTATTTAAAGAAGCGTCCGAGGAAGTTGACCTGGATGCTTCAGTCAGTTGGCCGCTTGTACAGTGTATGCCAGTTGTCCTGGATGCTTCAGTCAGTTGGCCGCTTGTACAGTGTATGCCAGTTGTCCTGGATGCTTCAGTCAGTTGGCCGCTTGTACAGTGTATGCCAGTTGTCCTGGATGCTTCAGTCAGTTGGCCGCTTGTACAGTGTATGCCAGTTGTCCTGGATGCTTCAGTCAGTTGGCCGCTTGTACAGTGTATGCCAGTTGACCTGGATGCTTCAGTCAGTTGGCTGGTTGTACAGTGTATGCCAGTTGTCCTGGATGCTTCAGTCAGTTGGCCGCTTGTACAGTGTATGCCAGTTGTCCTGGATGCTTCAATCAGTTGGCTGGTTGTACAGTGTATGCCAGTTGTCCTGGATGCTTCAGTCAGTTGGCCGCTTGTACAGTGTATGCCAGTTGTCCTGGATGCTTCAGTCAGTTGGCTGGTTGTACAGTGTATGCCAGTTGTCCTGGATGCTTCAATCAGTTGGCTGGTTGTACAGTGTATGCCAGTCGTCCTGTGACAAGCTGTTGGTGACAGGTGGGTAGATGCTGCGCAACACGCTTGCATACGGTGAGGCGATGCTCCGTGACCTGGCTGGCTCGATCGACTTCCAGGATCAGAAGGAGGAAGATGGTGGACATAATGGTGAAGACACTCAAGCAGTACTTCGGGTTGTGTATCTGCATGGACCAGAAGGAAGATGGTGGACATAATGCTGAAGAGACTCAAGCAGTACCTCGGGTTGTATATCTGCATGGACCAGAAGGATGATGGTGGACATAATGGTGAAGAGACTCAAGCAGTACTTCGGGTTGTGTATCTGCATGGACCAGAAGGAAGATGGTGGACATAATGCTGAAGAGACTCAAGCAGTACCTCGGGTTGTATATCTGCATGGACCAGAAGGATGATGGTGGACATAATGCTGAAGAGACTCAAGCAGTACTTCGGGTTGTGTATCTGCATGGACCAGAAGGAAGATGGTGGACATAATGCTGAAGAGACTCAAGCAGTACCTCGGGTTGTATATCTGCATGGACCAGAAGGAAGATGGTGGACATAATGCTGAAGAGACTCAAGCAGTACCTCGGGTTGTATATCTGCATGGACCAGAAGGATGATGGTGGACATAATGGTGAAGAGACTCAAGCAGTACTTCGGGTTGTGTATCTGCATGGACCAGAAGGAAGATGGTGGACATAATGCTGAAGAGACTCAAGCAGTACCTCGGGTTGTATATCTGCATGGACCAGAAGGATGATGGTGGACATAATGCTGAAGAGACTCAAGCAGTACTTCGGGTTGTGTATCTGCATGGACCAGAAGGAAGATGGTGGACATAATGCTGAAGAGACTCAAGCAGTACCTCGGGTTGTATATCTGCATGGACCAGAAGGAAGATGGTGGACATAATGCTGAAAAGACTCAAGCAGTACCTCGGGTTGTGTACGTTTTGTCGTACCGCCGATTTGCAATAATCCATCATGTATGAGCATTCAGGAACCTGCACCACGTGGACATGCTAACTTTGACCCATGGAACAAAGTGCGACCCGTTCTCGGTGCTATGAACGAGACCTTCACATTCAAGACATACTTCCTGCCACATCGGTGCGTCTCCATCGATGAAATGAATCCAGCGGATATGTTATCCATATCAAACTATATGCTGGAAAAGACTACCCCACTGAAAGCGACTTGTGCCAGGCACATGAGGTTGTGATGAACTTGATGAGAAAGCTGACTCTCCTCAATAAGGACTACCA
The DNA here is from genome assembly GCA_964017155.1 of Oasisia sp. SBJ-2009. NCBI lineage: Eukaryota > Metazoa > Annelida > Polychaeta > Sabellida > Siboglinidae > Oasisia > Oasisia sp. SBJ-2009. The sequence continues at coordinate 34,911,294 of OZ024865.1, forward strand.
TCTCTAGACAACTACTACAAGAAGCCAGCTTTGGCCGAGGTCCTGTGTGGAGAAGGTAGGCTGCGGACTGACACTGTGTCAGCCAACTGACACAGAACATTGCATTTGTTGTTTATTTTATGGTCTAAAATTTGTAAATAAAAAATTATCACCATATGTGCTTCTTTTTGCATTATCTTGTAGGTTACGTATATATATATCAGCATTTGGTTCACGGTACATATCAATTTCAACCACTCAATAATTATTTGGCTGCTGTGTGGAAGAAATTCATTGCTTACTTTACATTTTACTTGTTTGTAAAAATTGCGAATATTTTTCATGGCGCAGTTTACATACAAAATCATAAAAAAGTCCTAGATGGATTTCGTTTCTATATATTGACTGTGCTGTACCAAATTAGTAATAAGTCGGGATTTGAGATTTCATGTGATAGCCGTTTCATGTCGGAAATGATTTTGTTTCAATTTTCTGTTCTACAAAAACTGTAATCTTCATTGTCTTATTTATCAATATTTGTGGTTCCACATAAGAATGTAATGATATAAAATAACTTCTGATGGCATAAAACTACTTAAAATCTACACAGTTACTGAAACAAAAGGGTATTTGGCCTATTTTCCTCGGCGGAATGGTCCATTTCTCAATGGGATTCCCTCTGACATACGGGTATCACTGGAAAGAGCGTGACGTCGTATTTTGGGGGCGTATATCTGTATCCAAGATCAAACGCTGGTGTCACCAGAGACCACCTTTACATGGAGAGATCTGACCGTGCCTTGCCAACCACTGACCCAGCAGCAGTGGTACCTCTATGACAATATCAGGCAGTTTGTATGTGATGAAGTGAGAAAGACGTTCTGTGCCCACTAGTGTCCCTAGAGTTGCCAGTGTTGTGGAAGCAAGGACTTCTAGTCAGGGGTAGGGAAGGTTAAGACCAGCGGTCGCCCTCCTGCAAAGCGTGCTCGCTGAGTGTGAGATGGTTGATGGTTCAGCATTATGATTCATTGCATAACATTCTATTTCATACTGTATAATGATGTATTGCAGCAGCTTTATTTCCCAGTAGGCCTTATAATTTGTTCCTGTTTTTTGTCAAATTTATCTGACATTTGAAGAAAAACACCTATACAACTCAAACAAAATTACAAAAAACATTTATCTAGTATGTTTTTAATTATTGTACCATGTATGAATTGGCATCAGTTAACTACCTTATTGCAATTCGCGTTGATCAGTTAATGTGTGCATAATGTATTACAATTTGCCTTTGAATTTACGAAAATCAGGAAATTAATTTGTGTCCGAAAGTGTAACGTGTGTTGTAAATGCCGCCATTTTGAATGCCTATTTCCATAATTTATGGAAAAAAGGGGATATCAATAAAGTCAATGTGCTTCATACGTTCAATAAGCAGTTGTTGATGGCTTATATTCCATAACAGTATGTTTTCAGTGCCTTATAACTTCAAAGAAAGAACAATACTCGGAAATCGCAATTTAACAGTTTGTTTGTAACAAATGTGTAAAATGGTGTTTTTTCAAGACTCGTATATTTTACTAATTTTACTTCATGTATATGATTACATAAAGACATACATGATGTGTCTCAAATATGAATGCCATACATTAACTAACTATTTCTAAGAGATTTTGCACAGAAAATGAATGCAGAAGTTTAAATTAACAGCTGTTTTCTCTTGTTTCGACATTTTTACCCGAAATGAATTATTTAAGTATATATTATTTTATATATTATATATTTGTTGGAGTTTTGTGAACTCAGCAACAAAGTCTTTTAAGGGTTGTAGCCTTCAGATAGCAACGCTTCTTCAAAGACAACGAGGCAGCGTGTTTGTTGTCGACACCCGTCAAAGACAAATTCAACATCCAGGAGATAGAGTAAGTTTACTTAAGAATATTACAACAAGAGAAAACCTGTCTTCCTTCAACACTTCTTCAGAGACAACGAGGCAGCATGTTTGTTGTCGACAGCCGTCAAAGACAACTCCAACATCCAGGAGATAGAGTAAGTTTACTTAAGAATATTACAACAAGAGAAAACCTGTCTTCCTTCAACACTTCTTCAGAGACAACGAGGCAGCGTGTATGTTGTCGACAGCCGTCAGAGACAACTTCAACATCCAGGAGATAGAGTAAGTTTAATTAAGAATATTACAACAAGAGAAAACCTGTTTTCCTTCAACACTTCTTCAGAGACAATGAGGCAGCGTGTATGTTGTCGACAGCCGTCAGAGACAACTTCAACATCCAGGAGATAGAGTAAGTTTAATTAAGAATATTACAACATGAGTTAACCATTGCAGGCCCATTTAAATTTAATATGCTATATATATATATATATATATATATATATATATATATATATATATATATATATATATGACCAGTCGTTTTGTTGCACTGGCTCATGAGTTTTTGATACCGCCTTCCTTCAACACTTGTTCAGAGACAATGAGTCAGTGAGCGTGTTGTCGACCGCCGTCAGAGACGAGCATCAAGCAAGCTGCAGAAAGCTTCCTGTTGGAATGTTCAGGATAATAGGGGGAAAAGACTGCTATTTCACTTTTCAACAGAAGGAGTTTTGGTAAGTTCATGAGAAAAGAGATACTCTCTGACCTAAAGATTAAGTACCAGACAGGGAAAGGGAATGTTCATCTCATCCCAGTTCTGGTACCGACTCATGTGGCGCCAGCACTGTGTGTTATCACAACACCGTAAAATCAAAAGATTGTAGGTGTACCAGACGAAAACAAATATCTGTTTCCAGTGGTGCGTGCACAGGGCCATTGCAGTGGGTACCACTCAATGCGCAAAGTAGTTAAACTCTCTGGGGTGGATGATTGTGCGTCCATTACCACCACAAAGATGAGTCACTATTCAAGCATGCAGTATGCTACTCTTGATGTGCCACTGGACCAGCACATGTATTTTACAGGCACATGGACCAGTCAAGGCACATCAATGAAACCATTTATCAGACGCCTTTGGCCAAGGCATAAGTCACTGTTGAAATCGATGATGCTAGTTTATGCATGCTGTTACGTTTTATTTTTTAACTACATGGGGATGAAATAAATGTTCTGTAACTAATATGCATTGTTCTGTACTGTTGTTAAAAATATATGCCGTCTGTGTTATTTTGTTGGTTTGTTTTTCTACTGTTTTTATACTTACGAGCTTTACTTATAATAAAATAACACATTTGTTTTAATTTATGGTTAAGTTCTCTATCTGTTTGTTTTGCAAATCATGAATAATGTTCTTTCATACTTTTTACTTGTACTTCAAGTACAATTTTTATAAGTACTTTTACTTGAGTAGCTTTTTCTAGGGTTACATTTACTTTTACTCAAGTACAAAAGAAATGTACTTGTTACAGCTCTGCCACTATGCAGGATTTAGGTAGGTAATAATGTACCGATTATTAAAAGATTTCTCTGGAATGCTCACCTGTAAGTAACTGAAATTGTTATACATTTTTTAAAGTCCATAAACTATTGTGCTGCTTGTTAAAATATCACGAAATGTGTTGTAGTTATTGCTAGTCATGGCTTTGTATTTTGCTTCATATTTTATGGTATGTTTCAGGCAATCAGATCTTGAGTGAAACTGGTTTTCGAAAGACATGGAAGGCCCTGCTGCCTTTCATTGTGACAGCCCGGCCGATGACTGACCTCTGCTGGACGTGTCAGAAAAACAACATTTACATCTACCGAAGCGTCAACCTGCCAGAAGCAGACAAAAGCGTCTCCTTCAACAGGAATGACACCTCCTAGTGGTCCAGCAGGAGCATTTGCTACAAAATGAGAGTTGACTGCTAGTCCTCCCTGTAGCTGTCAGAATGAGATGCACTACAGCTTTGACTAGGCACAGCAAGTCCACCTGCCTAGTGACCCACTCCAGCCAGGGCCAAACTAATTTCTGGTTCTGCAAATAGTGGGGTTGTTTGACGTCTGCTGAGGGAGGCCCTAAAGCAGGTGGACTTTCATGACCAAATATTTATCCTATGTGATGCAGTAACCAAGACGGTGGTGCCGCCTAGCGGATTAGGCCGGTGATATCCTGGCGGGTTAGTCAGGTACTCGGGGGACTTACTTGCGCGTAATGATATGGCGAAGTAATCAGCCCTCGGTGTTTATAAATCAATGCTATCCCGTTTATTCTGTCCCTTCGCTGTTCGACGTCAGACGAGCAGCGCGTGTGGTTATCCGATCGAGTTCATTATTCACGATTTGCGTTATTTGTTAGTTATATTTGGTTATTGTTATACAGTGTTATTGTGTCTAATCTTTGGTATTAGTGTGTTCCAGCGTGAATCGTTCGGCTTCGTCTGGTTTGACGTCGTGTTGTCGGTGTTTGCCGAATCCTTTTTCTTCTTCCCTCGTGGCGTTGGACGCCGCCATCTTGGAATTGGCCAATTTCAATATAAAAAAAAAAAAAACGGGCCAAGGTAAACGCTGGGATTTTGCGTTGGCGGGGTGGCACAGTTGTAGGAGTTAAGTATTCTTTTATTACGTGGGCTTATTGATATTATGTCGACTGTGTCAGATAGTCGAGATTTTGCGCTTGTTCTTGGGGATAGCCATGTCTACTGGCTAGGGCGTTTTGTGGCTAATTCGATGGTCCGGTTTGGGTCGGGTCCTGATTTTATGGGCGATAATTGCCGCATTCGGTTTAACGGTTTCCGGGGTGGCTCTGTCGACAGTCTCGAACGGGTAACGAGTCTATTAGCGGCCGGGATCCCGCGAGTGATCATTTTGGCGATAGGAGGGAACGACATTGATTCCGTTACGGATCACCCGCTGTTGGTAGGAATGCGTGTGTTTGAATTAGCGAAGTCGTTGGTGAGTCGGGGGGTTGAACGTGTCGTGGTTACCCAGGTCGTTCATCGCCAGTCTTTCCGCCATCTTTCCGTTGCCGAGGGTTCCCGTAGAGTAGTTGCAATTAACGAGTTCCTCGCCGTGGTGTGTGCTACAGAGCACATCCGCTTTTGGAAGCATAAGGGGATGTGGAATTCGCCTCTGCTTATGTTTAGGGGGGATGGGGTCCATTTCAATGACTTGGGCAATTATAAATTGTGGCGTAGTGTGCGTGGAGCAGTATTTCTTGCTTTGAAGGGGGTTCATGGCCGTGGTTAAGGGGGGTGACAAGGGGAAGGTGGCGGTTATCCTGGGGGCGGTCAGCTGTCTCAGTGTCTCTTGATATGTATTTTTGTATTGTGTTACTTCAATAAAATAAAAAAATAAAAAAATAAACCCACACCAACAGGAAACAGGAAGAATAAGTATGTTGTACTTCGGTGATTGTGTCCAGTACTCAAGTGTACTGGCGGGTAACTGTATAGGTGCACGTGTCCAGTACTCAAGTGTTCTGGCTACTAACATATCCGGGGGTGCACGTGTCGATTACTCAAGTGTTTTCGCAGTTCAGTTCTAAGTGCGCGTGTCCAGAACTCAAGTGTTCTGGCTACTAACATATCCGGGCGCAAGTGTTGAGTACTCCAGTGTACTCGCTATTATCTTATCAAATACATACTGTTCATGTATCATACTTCACAGGTTCTTCCAACGTTAATTTACATTTGGTGCCAGTCTTTTGTACTTAGCAGTGTACGTCCAACTTAAATTCTCCGATTTATGCTCATACTTAATGTTGTACGGGCAACTTAAATTATACTGCTATTGTCTCGTAATTCAAGGTTACAACATACAGGTGTGTCTAGTACTTAACACGTACTTGCAACGATATATACTGTGGGTATACACTCTATGCATAATACAGGTTTATGTTTATGAGAACAACCCAGTAGTTCTTCCGTTTACTTCGCTTATGTTAGGTTTGATGTTGTAGCATGGCTCCAGTGAGACAGTCGGCCCGGCAACGGGCCAGATCGTATCCCACGGGTGACAGCAACGCCACTCGTCCCTACGGCTCGCTTCGCTCCCGCTGCGGCCACAGGGGTGGCTCAGCAACAACTCGCGGCTTCGGATGCCGCCGTAGCAGATCTTCGTCGCGAGATGAGTGATATTCGCGAGATGTTGCAATCCGTGCGTCCCGCTATGGCAACACCATCGACCGAAGTGGCTACCGACCCTCCGGCACAGACAGCGGCATCACTTCCTGGACCTTCGTCTTCCAACTTGCAGAGAGCAGGTATGGTTGACCCTCCTTGGCCCACTGTCGCTGATATGGTAGAGACAGCAGCTGTCCAACCCACTGATGATCTTATAGAGGCCATATGTAATCTACCAGGGCCGACGCAGACACGGATATCGCCTATGATCACTAACACCCTGTCTATCCACCACCATGTTCCCGCTAAAATTCGTTCTAAAGTTTGGTCGCACGAATTTGTCGACATCTTTTCCCTACTCCCTGAAGTTACCTTAGCACAACAAGAGATGGCTTTCACTGTGCGTCTTGGGGGGGGGGGGTAACGAGCCCACCGTCTGCGTCACCCCTAGGTCGAAGGCCGAGGTTCCTACTTTCTACATGTGGGCGAAGGCTTTTGACATTTTCTCATCTGTCCTTCTCTTGAAGCCAGGTCATTTGACGGATGCTCCTAAGCTGCTACAATACCGGCATGTAATCCAGAATCTGTATGAGAGGGGTGGGAACCGGCGTGGGTACGATGAGTCTTTCAGAACACTCCGATCAGTCGAGGGATGGCCATGGGATCATATGCATTCACAGCTGTGGCTTATGTCTACCCAGCAACCAGCAGTTAAAGCAGCTCCACACGTCAGGCCCCCCTTTCTCAACAAAGGACTGGGCCCATGCTCTATGGGTACCTGTTACGCGTTCAACATCAACGGTCAGTGTTCATTCAATCCCTGCAAGTTTAAGCATGTCTGTAAGTGGTGTGGGGGGGCCCATCCCGGTTTCAAATGTACCTCACGTAAGCGTGCCCCTGTCTCCAATACTAGGGGTGGGTTCAGGCAGTAAATCAGTCGTACCTTCGCCAGTTTCGCCTAAAGTGTTGCTAGAGATGTTAAATGGTTACGATAACCTCAAGCGTACATATCTGTTTAACGGGTTCACAGTTGGGTTTAGCATAGGATGTTTAGGGATACCAGTACAGAGGGATACTAAAGTAGTCAACATGAAATCTGCATTTCAGTTTCCATACGTCATAGACGATAGGTTAACAAAAGAACGGGCATTAGGGCGTATATTGGGCCCTTTCACCATGCGTCCAACAAATCCGGTCTTCAGGGTGTCACCACTTGGCGTAGTGCCTAAGAAATTGCCTGGGGAATTTCGTATGATCCACAATCTATCTTACCCTCCGGGTGAGTCTGTTAATAATTACATACCAGCTGAGCTAACTACGGTGCATTATGCGACCATTCAAAATGCAATCTCATTTGTTAAATCTGCACAGTCCATTGTATTTATGGCTAAAGCGGACATTGAATCCGCATTCAGGATCATTCCGGTGGCACCCAATGACACACCACTGTTGGGCTTCTGTTGGAGAGATAAATATTACATGGATGCTGTCCTTCCCATGGGTTGTGCTAGTTGGTGTGCTATATTTGAGTCGTTTAGCACAGCTGTGGAGTGGGTGGCAGAGCACAAGGTCGGGTTGACAAAGGTTATACATGTACTAGATGATTTCCTTGTGTTAGCTGAGTCTAAAGTGAAATGTGAGCGTGATTTGCATGCATTTATGAATATGTGTCAACAGTTAGGTGTCCCTTTAGCACCCGCGAAGACGGTCGGCCCGTGTACAACTATACAGTTTTTGGGCATTACTATTGACACTGTAGCTATGGAGGCCCGCTTACCTAACGACAAGCTCGACAAAGGTCGCTTATTGATCCGTTCTTTCCTAGCCAAGCAGAAAGTAACACTCAGAGTTTATAAATCAATGCTACCCCGTTTATTCTGTCCCTTCGCTGTTCGACATCAGACGAGCAGCGCGTGTGGTTATCCGATCGAGTTCATTATTCACGATTTGCGTTATTTGTTAGTTATATTTGGTTATTGTTATACAGTGTTATTGTGTCTCCCAGCCACCTCCCCATACCACACCTGATGTACTCTATAGTTTTTTGACGCTTTTCCCTGTTTCTGATTACGTACACGAGGTTTTCACTAGGTTTTTCCTCTACATTATGTACGCGGGGTTTTTAGGGCGGTAAATAAAGCAGGTGGTTTTGGTAGGAGGGAGTGCGGAGTGACCCCCCTGACAATAATGGTAAATATGTTATGAAGAGAACTGTCACTAATAATCATTGGTAATGTATTAGAAGTTGTAGGTCTTGCTTAGCAAGACAATTGGGGCCGGCATGTTCGCTGTGTATAATGTATGTCTGGTATATATCTGTGTTTCATCTGATGTATCTCATTTAATATAATGTCAATAAAATGGCCAATTTCAATCATCACTTGTTTTGCATTGCTGTTTTTCCCCCTAGGAGTCTGTATATGCAGCGGGTACATACATGTCATTTATTGGGTAAGTTGCAAAGCTCCCAGTGCAGAGGGCATGAAGGCTGGTTGATAGATACATCAATAAATATATGGAAAATTAGTCCCAGACTTTCTGTGAGACACAAGGCTGAAGACGCTGACTGGTGGAAAGACTGTGGTGGTTTTTAGTGTGCTGAAAAAAAATCCTCAAACACATTTTGTGGTAGGAACTGATGAGCACTTCATGGTGGTTAGTGTAGCAATTGTGTTACTTGGGGGGAGATTGTCTCCAATCTGAGTCTTATGAAAGGCAATTATTTTTATGTGAAATGAGTACAGTAGGGCAGGCATGCCAGTAGGTTCAGTGCTATGACGTATCTGCAGTGTGATGACACGTGTTAGGCAAAGGGTAGTTGACGAAGTGATTTTTCGCCATTTTTTCTTACATGACCCTGTGGATGCAGAAAAACATCTTAGTAGAAAGGATAAAAACAACAACTACCGATGGAATGGCACAGTTACATGTCAACTTGACAATGGAGAGAGAGGTCTATCGGTGCACGTCGTACTGTATCGAACACCGCATTAAATTAGATGACACTCACGGCATTGATGGAAGTCATCTGTGGCATAATATCCTGTGTGTGACTGTGTCTCAGGTCACTCTAGAGCTACACAGTGTAAATAACAACCAGATAGCATATGTAAACAGAAACAAATGCTCGGGACATACACCATTTGCGGATGGCTTGTGAACCCTGGCCTTGAGATTAGATGCATAAGATGGGAATGAGAGTTTTACGCTTTTTACAAACATAGGATAAGTTCTGGTGAAACACAGGTCACTGAGGCTGAGGCCAGTAGATGCAGAGGACAACTTGTAGATGCTGGTTACCAAGAAGCAGGAACTTTCTGAGTGACGCATACTTGTCAATATGCACATGGGAAACTACAAAATGCTTGTTTTTCCTATTTATAGTGTTCAGTACATTTTTATACTTTAAAACACATCCAGAAAGGTTATTGGTGAATACTGATTAAAATAGGTGTGAGTGTGAAGAACTGTATACAGACCCGTGTCAGCTAGAATAATTGATAGTGCTTAATTTTCTTGCTCTGATACAAGGTTATTTTTAAATGCAAACACATGGGTGATTTACGATTACAAATAAAAATTTGTATTTATTTTGAATCCTGTAGGCTTCAGTGGGCTGGTCGTTACTGTGAGGATTGCCCACATGCTGGTGCCATAGATGTACAGGCAAACGACAATGTCCCAGTATAACCTGTCTTCAAATATCACGCTATCTGCATGTGAATGACACTATCTGCATGTCTTTAATCCGGTTGAAAACAAACTGTACTACAGGGTATGTGAATTCATCGATCAACTGAACTGGAACTTTGGAGAGAATTATGGAATTGGATACCAGATTTCTATTGATGAAAGCCTGGTACAGTGCAAAGGCTGACTGTCGTGGCGTCAGTTTATTCCAAGTAAGCAGGTATGCATTGGAATCAAATGTTGGGTGCCTGCCGATGCCATGAACTGGTTCGTTGCACGATTTCAAGTATACACAGGGAGGGATGCTAACACAGGCACAAATGTACCGCTAAATATACTGAAGGAAGAATACGAGAATATACACAATATATATACACATACATATATATATATACACATACATATATATATATATAAATATATATATATATATATGAATATACACAATAAGCATGTTGGCAAATTTTACATATCTTGCGCCTTATTCGAGTGGCTGTTGCAAGGGGATCTATACATGTGGCACAGTATGAAAAGGTGGAATCGGCTTCCCCAATGCAATCTACCTCCCACGTCAACCACAGGGAGGTAGGTGGTGGCCAGGTAGACACCCACACACTGCTTGGCAATTGACAGAGATATGTAGTTTCAATAAAAAAAAAAACGAATTCTTCATCCACTTTCTGTGACAACAACTGTGACTTGAGGTAGCCTCCCGACATCACTCTTGGCAGATTTCAACAGTGATGTTGACAGAGAGGTGACTGTGTCCACCAGCTTGAACAACGCAAGAGAATTTCCTGATTTGGCCGACAATGTGCACAGTGATCTTGTGGACGATGTAACAAATAGCTACGGGTTTGGATTTTGTATTACAGCAAACATTGCAATGAAATGTACTCATTGCAATGAACTTCGTTCGGTTAGTTGAGTCACGCACATTTCAGATTATGGATGGCGATGACAAAATCACCCTTGTTGCCTTTTTTCTTGTGAAATAATGTAGGTCATGCATGAAACTTTATATCATATTTACCGATTATGACAACGAATCATCCATAATTGTTTACTCCCAACTTTATTGTGATGCCTGTTTTTGTTTACTGAAATTTAATAAATGCTTTTCTTTACTATTCAACATGTCAACAGTACTCATTACCACTAGTTCCCCAAGTTAATAAGGTTGGAGCAGACAATGCTACGAAATGTACTCGTTGCAATATTTGCAGGTTTGGGTTTAGGGTTATATCGTACAATGCTACGAAATGTACTCGTTGCAACAGCTGCGGGTTTGGGTTCAGAGTTATAGCAAACAATGCTACGAAATGTACTCGTTGCAACAGCTTCGGGTTTGGGTTTCGGGTTATATCATACAATGCTACGAAATGTATTCGTTGCAATGAACCACATTCGGTTAGTTTTGTGTCATGCACATTTCAGATTATGGATGGCGATGACACAATCAGCCTTGTTTCCTTTTCCTTGTGAAATATTATTGGACATACAAGAAACATTTTATATATTTTTATTATGACAATGTGCCCAATGTGTTCAGGAGGTCTGAAGAGCATTATAAGCTAAAGTATCTCGGGAATGGTGACTCAAAGAGTTACTCAAGTGTGGCTGAATGTGAGTTTACACACTGGAACATGGCTTCGTGCAACGCAAGACACTTTAAGGGGGATGATGTGTAAGGAATAGCCACTGTTTTAGTTTTCCTGATGACAAAATCACCTGTCGTTCACTCATGTTGCCTTTTTCTTGTGAAATTATGTAGGTCATACATAACACATTATTTTATATTTATCTATTATGACAATGAATAAATATTTCCTCCCAGCTTTACTGTGATGCCTGCTACGATCTGCACACGCTGCAACAACTGCATGTTTGGGTTTAGGGTAATAGCGAACAATGCTACGAAATGTACTCGTTGCAATATCTTCGAGTTTGGGTTTGGGTTATATCGTACAATGCTACGAAATCTACTCGTTGCGATAGCTTCGGGTTTAGGGTTATATCGTACAATGCTACAAAATATACTCGTTGCAATAGCTTCGGGTTTGGGTTTAGGGTTATATCGTACAATGCTACGAAATATACTCGTTGCAATAGCTTCGGGTTTGGGTTTAGGGTTATATCGTACAATGCTACGAAATGTACTCGTTGCAATAGCTGCGGGCTTGGGTTTAGAATTACAGCAGACAATGCTACAAAACATACTTGTTGCAATGAACCACATTCGGTTAGTTCTGTGTCACGCACATTTCGTATTATAGACGGCGATAACAAAATCAACCTTGCTGCCTTTTTCTTGTGAAATGCTATGTCATACAAGAAACATTATTTCATATTTACTGGTTATGACAAAGAACACTTCATAATTATTTACTCCCAACTTTACTGTGATGTCTGTTTTTATTTACTGAAACAGAATGTATGTTTTTCTTTACAGGTCAAAAGGAAACTGAACTAATATGTTTAGAACCACTAGACCCACAAGTTAAAATGGCATACAGAACAGTTGTACATGTCCAGGATTTTTGACAAGATTCTACGGCCATGCAGCAACCTGCACAGTAAATGTCTGTCATGTGAATGTTCACTGAGTGATACCAGTTTGTGTTGTGTGTTGCATCTGTGACAGCTTCCACAGTCCCAGTGGTGTGTACACCAGCGCTGCACCTACGATCAGGTATCCGACTCAGTGTAACGAGAGAAGTTACAAGAACTGACAAGCTGCCCAATAAATGTTGTTGTGTGTGACAGATTACACAAATCAAGTGATTTACGTCACAAACTACCTCGTCTTTTGTCATGTTTTATCCGGATTTCATGTAAAATGCTACTTCCATATTAAAGTATACATATAAAATTATGGAAATAGTAAGGAGTCATTTTTCAAAATCACATTTTTAATCCTTAATGCCTACCTTAAGTTGGGTCATAGGAAGACACCACATAATGTGTCTTGAACACAAAATAACAATATTTCTTAAATATTGTTTGTATAATACTATGTGTAATGTTGTTGTTACCGATATATAAAATTGGATGTTATTTGTTTATTAGGTGCTTCCTGAAGTCAAGATCCAGGGTTGTTCATTTCACTGGACATAGGCCATCTGGTGGAAAACTCAGGAAATTGGCCTGACAGTCGCATATCGCCAAGATCCAGGGATGTGAGAGGTTTGCTGCCAACTCCCCACCCTGCCACCCGATGAGATCCAAGACACGTTTGCTCGACTCAGCATTCGAGCAACGACGGACCACCTGGAGCAGCTCTTCAGATATGTCAGCACCACGTGGGTCGACAGCATCTTGTGCCCCCCCAGCGTGGTCCATCTTTGGAAAATCAGTCAGGACCAACAACGACGTAGAGGGTTGGCACCGGCGCCTCAATGAACGTGCGAAGAACGGCCCTGGCCAACCTCTATGTCCTCATCGCCCTACTGCACGGAGAAGCGCAGCTCATGTCAATCCATGCGCAGCTGGTGTCGGAGTGAAAGCTCAAGCGGCACCAGCGGCAAACGTACTTGAGGTACGAGACCCAACTCTTCTCGTTGTGGGCAGAGTATGAGGCTGGCAACCGCACTGCATCTGCAGTGCGTTGCATATGCCGGTTATGACAGATTGCGTGCTCATGTTACATCACTACCCGTTTACATACGTTCATGTTTTTCTCATCTTCCACCCCCGTTATTGTTACATTATTTTGTGTTGGTTAATTGCCGCCTACTGGTGAAACAATGACTGGGTGCTGGATGGCTATTCCGGCCCATAGTTCCCCCCCCCCAGTCTGCCCCGGGTATCTTCAAATACACCAAAATGTGCGCGACATTGGGCTGACAGGCCTGCTATTTGCCTGGCGGCAATAAGACAACCAATTTCGCACCCTTCGTCAGACTGACCCCATCAATTTCCCATGGGCACAACCCAGATGGGACTTCTTCTTCCGGTGCATGTACGCCAAACCCATCCAAGGGGGGTCTAGTCGTGCTCAATTGTACCAGAAAGGGGGGAAATGTAACGCCCACAAGTGCCGCTTCAAACACATGTGTTCCAAATGTCAGGCAAACTCACGAAGGAATTTGTGTACGTCCTGAGTACATTTATTAAATGACTTTTATCAACAACAACGTTTATTTATTGTAGCAAACAACCTCAGGTCTCTGCCAGTATAAGCATCAGCAGGATATCATTTACAATTTTGGTTACGTTATACACATTAAGGCGATTTTTTTTGGTTATAATGTTGTTACGTTTGTTACAATGGACTCCGGGCCATGTTACACAGACGACTGTTTTCTGCGTGAAATAGCCCTACAGTGCGACATTAGCGACCTGTGGCAACACAGTGTATATTAACACACAGGTTAATGTTTGCATAATATTATGTGTAATGTTGTTGATACCGATATATAAAATTGGAAGTTGTTTCTTTATTAGGTGCTTCCTGAAGTCGAGATCCAGGGTTGTTCATTTCACTGGACGTAGGCCGTCTGGCGGAAAACTCAGGAAATTGGACTGACAGTGGCGTATCGCCAAGATGCGGGGACGTGAGAGGTCTGCCGTTGAGTCCTCACCCTGCTACTCCTGCCACCAGATGAAATCCAAGGCGTGTTTGATTGGCTGAACAATCATGCAACGACGGACCACCTGGAGCAACTCTTACGGTATGTCCACACCACGTGGGTCAACAGCGTCTTGTGGTCCCCCTGAGCGTGGTCCATCTTTGGAAAGTCGATCAGGACCAACAATGACGTAGAGGGTTGGCACCGGCGCCTAAACGAATGTGCCAAGAACGGCCAAGGCCAAACTCTATGTCCTGATCGCGCTACGACACAGGGAAGGGCAGCTCGTACCAGAGGTACCAAATGAGATTGTTCGCGTTGTGGACAGAAATGGTACTGTGAGAATGGCCCAATTCCTCGCCGAAGGAAAGCTGGTGGCAGGAGAATGAGTGCCAGGATCCTGTCCTATGAAGACATCTGCCAAATATACCGCTTCATTGACAATTACACTGAGGACAATGCACTTGGTGTGCCTGGGTTTCAGTTTAAGGAGACTTGGTGAGACTGACTCATTATGTTACACTTGCATTGCTGACCAGCTGCTGTGTAGCAACTTTGTCGTTGTGTGTGTGTGACTGTTATGTAAATTATGAAATCTTCGTACGTACGTACGTATATATATATATAAATATATGGAAATATGCTGCCACAACAAGGCTGCATATGGATTTTTATGCTGGCAACAACGCGAGATGAGTGGTGAATGGCCAGCTTTATTATGGTAATTTATGTTAATCTTGGCACGTGACAAGATAACAGTCACTTCGCCCAGCGTAAGCAGACGGAGTGGGTTTGGAAATTTTGGTTGCTTTCTGCGTTCAACGTTTGCGGCGATATTTTTGCGATTTGTATACATCTGCCGTTGCTGTATTCGCGGTTGCGTCGCCCCGTCCGTTCCTGCCGCTGTCATCCTGCGCACGAGGTGATTGTTGACGCTGTTCAAAGATTTACCCAGCTGAGTGTTTTTTCCTTTGTTCTCCGCCATCTTGTTTTAATTCTCGTCACTGGCCTTACATGTTACCATGTCAGTTCCGATTTCTCCGTGTCAGATTTTAGTCTTGGGTCATAGTTATGTTTACTGGGTTGGGGCGTTTGTTCGGTCGGCGAGCCCGACTTCGGCCGGTCTGTTTGGCGATTTTACGGTGGCGGGCCGACCCTGTGAGATTGCCTACGAGGGAATCCGCGGAGCAACGGTCGCCACCTTATTATCGCCCTCCGTCATGTCCCGGGTTGTTGCGCGTCGCGCGGACGTTGTGATCCTTCATATTGCTGGAAATGATATATGCGGACGGTCTGCCAGTCCGCCTATCATGGTTGCATTGGATGTACTTCGTCTCGCGCGTCGCCTCCTCGAATCCGGTACTAAACGGGTGGCCGTTTGTCAGGTTTGCCAACGGAGTCGCTGGCGCGGCCTTTCCTACGAGGAAGGCGCCGTTATCTCGAGGCCTTTTGCCGTGACTCGGACGGTGTTTTCTTTTGGAGGCATAAGCGACTGTGGAATAGAGTGCACAGGGTTTTTCGCGCCGACGGCGTCCATTTTAACAATGTGGGGAACTACCGGTTTTATCGTAGCCTGAGGGGAGCGATGATGAAGGCTGTTCAGCAGGTGTTCAGGTGACCGGGGGGAGTTTGCTAGCGTCTTGATGTATCGCTTTCTATTTGTATGTTTTATCTCATGTATCTGCATTTTGAATAAAGGATATGAAACCCTCCCTACTTTTACATTGATGACACTGGCAGGTTTGACATTGGCGCCTAGTTCGGTTC
This sequence comes from Oasisia sp. SBJ-2009, assembly GCA_964017155.1. NCBI lineage: Eukaryota > Metazoa > Annelida > Polychaeta > Sabellida > Siboglinidae > Oasisia > Oasisia sp. SBJ-2009. Next base: position 34,927,358 of record OZ024865.1, read on the forward strand.
CTCTGACGGCTTGTATATATATAGGTCCTGTTTGTGATTGTCATTTCCCGCTATAACACGTCTGGCTTTTCTCTTTGGTTAGTGGTGCCTTGTGCTTCAGGGTGGTTGTCACATGTTATGTTTTCCTGCCTTGTAGTGTGTATCACTGTTTGCTGCCCTGTCATGTTGTTTACTTAGTTCCTTGGACAGTTCTCGTGTTTCTCCCTGTTGTCCCATTACACGCACTGTTGTGCTCTTAGTCACGGTTTTGCTGCTCTGGCAGTTGTTTGTATGTTGCCCTGTTGGGTTTCTTCGTGTTTCCTGTGTTATGTTTTCCCGTTTTGTAGTGGGTGTGTCCCTGTTGCTCACCTGTCACATTGTGTTACTTGGTTAATTTGACAGGTCTCATGTTCTCCCTGTTGTCTAATTGCATGCGTTGTAGTGCTATTTGTCACTGTTTTGCTGCTCCTGCAGTTTTTGCACGTTGCCCTGTTGGGTTCCAGTTAATCCATTCGTGCTTAGTTCGGTCTTGGCTGCCAGGCATTGTAGTGCTGGTGTCACTGTTTGCTGTCTTGACAGTTTTTGCTTGGCAGCTGCATCTTTTGTGTTTGTCAGTGTTTTGCTCCTGTGTCTCTATTCGCGTATATACATACCGTAGTGCTTGTGTCACTGTTTGCTGCTATTGCAGTTTGGTACATGCTGTTTTCTGGTTTCCCTGCTACCACCTTGTTATCTCTATGTGTTCTCCTGTCACCCCTGGGTTGCTCAGCATTGTAGTGCTTGTGTCACTGTTTGCTGCCCTCGCAGTTTTTTGCTGGACAACCTATCCCTTCTTTGGTCTTCTGCTTCTCTCTTTTCACGCAACTAGTGCCTTTAAGGGCCACAGTTTCCGCATCGGGGCCGCCACGGCTGCCGCGTTGCGGGGCGAGTCTGATGCTCAGATTCGCGCGGCAGGCAGATGGACATCAGATGCTTTCCGGCGATATATTCGCATTGCGTAATGTTTTCATGTCTTTTTATACATTTCGCTGTAGTTGTTCCGTTCGTTGTATTGGTGGGGCGGTCACATGTGGCTCGGTGACCGGTGGCGTAATTGCCCCACTTCTAGGTGTAGGCTAAATAATTATTCGAAATTTACTATCTGGTTAGTGTAGATTAGGGTTGGTGTGAATGAACGGTGTGATTGATTAATACATTATAATACTTATTAATGATAAGGTTTTATAACCACAGCAGTAATGCTACTATACGTTGTATGTTGAAATGTGGGCTCTGTCTACCTGAGGGGGAGGTGACGCGTATGAGGAAGCCTGGCCTTGGGGAGTAGAGCCCACATTTCTCTTTCTTTTAACAATTTTATAAGCAATAAACGTCATTACTTTGGCCATCTTTCATCACTACTTTTGACTCGTGTTGGTGCTTGCATAAATATAAATATATATAAATTATTGGTGTTGATGAATGTATATATGACACATTAAATTTGTTCGATTTTCACATTTTGAGTTTGCCACTATTTGAGGATTTAATAATATATAATATTTATCAAATTTGGAAATATGTTATTTCTTTTGAAAGTAATAATTTTATATATTAATGGAATTGTTCGGTCTTATAAATTAATAAAATCCAACTTATAAAATCCAATTTAATTTCTCATATAGAATATAAGCAAAGGTCGATCGATCAGTGCGCTGAAACTGCACAAGATACTGCAAATATTAACTATGAACTCGTCAGTCGATCGAGGCCATAAATAATGCAGTTATAATATTATATACAATTTTTGCTTTACGTGTCACCCTTTTGGATAAGTTTGTTTGTTTTATCATTTTGGTTTGGTTGTCGGGTTGTTGCCATTTTGGCTGTGCACGGTGAACTTGTGGACACTCTAGGGGGGACGATGGGCACAAATTTCCATGGATTATATATTCTGTGTTGTGTAATGTACATGTTGCAATGAACCACATTTGGTTTAGTTTTGTTTGATGCACATTTCAGCACCGGAACAACCACGATGGCCATACACAGGTTTGTTGACGCTCATCCTTCGTGGATGTGTGAAGACATTTCCGAAAGTGATGACCTTTCACAAACTATCATGAAGCCAACGTACGAAAGGATAGTCAAGTACAGAGGTCACCAACGGCGACTTCCAACCCGCTGAGATCACCAACGCCAGAAACGACACCTCTGTGTATTATGATAGAAGAATCACCACACTCATCATCGCCGCCCTATTCACCAATTTTACCAACGTCGACATCCTACCAACCTGAGAACCCTTTGCCATGCAGCGTGACACCACACATAGGGTTGTCGCTGGATTTGCTGCTGTTGTTGCCAAGCGATTACAACTTTCCATGCTGTAGTCAAAACAGTATTCTCGCAAGGACAAGACGTCTGTGTCACTCTCCTCGAACCTGTGGTCTGTCATCTGGACCACATGAATGAGTTTGGGAGAAGACCCATATGCATGATTACTACATTATACGTAACATAACTAGCCCGACGACCCTAAGTCGGCTAGGTGACGGTGCAATGATACAGAAAGTAGCGTCATTGTGGATTGTGGATGACGGACTAGGTGACATCGACCCGTCTCTAAGAAAGGCGGTCGAACATAACTTAGATCATTCTGTTGACTGAAACATTGTCAGTTTTATCAACAACCATTTATTCCAGCTTAGTTCTTGTGGGCGAGATTCTTTGACACACTGATGTGTTGATTTGTGTCGTATAATCTGGGATATCTGGCAAAGCTACCCGAGGCAAAATTACGATTGGTTCTCAACAAGTTGATTGGAACGAGGCTTCGCAAGACCTTGAGAATGACAACTTGGGGTGCAACAACCAGGTACACCAGTTGAGATGTCAACACCACAGAGAAACCCAACTGAACTGACTCTTAAAGGAACAAAATTGCACTAAGTAAGGTTTATAAATATTGGCATGCACAAACACGACATCTAACAGTATTTTGTGCAAAGCTAACTTATAATAGTGACTGTACGGTAGCCGAAGTTATTGAATTGCTGTCCGTCGAGATTTGCGTGTTTCTTTTGTGAATCTTCTTCGTTAGAGGGATGCAAGTGATTTCTTGGACACTCGAGGTGGACAATGTGTAAAGTATAGCCACTGGTTTGGTTTTCGTGTTAAGAGCAGACAATGCTACAAAATGTACTAATTGCAATTGGTTTAGTTTTGTGTGATGCACATTTTAGCACCTGAACAACCTGAATGCCCATAAACTCAACCTACTCAGTGTAATGATATCCGACTCAGTGTAATGAAAGAAGTTAAAAGAACTGACAACTAACTGAAATTAGGTGAGCGACCTAACCTTATATGATGAAGGCATTTTTCGGGTCTAGAAAGAGGGCATCAACGATGTATTGACAAGGTTGGGGACTGCCCTGAGAACGTAGTCAAGAGATCAGTGAGGCTGACTTCACCATCAGTGTAGATAGTAGAAATGGTGCATGCAAAGTGGTATAGGCTAGGTTGAATGGGCCATGCATGACGCTGGAGGCATTCTTGAAATTGGAAGACGAGGCAACCAGTGACAGCAGATTGATTGAAAATATAAATATTAAATAAAAGAAAAACATTTTTGTTTGATTTATATTTATGTTTATACTATTTCCCCATCTCACAGATCGAGCAGAAGTGGAAATGTCGTCACAGACTGACAGGGCATGTCCACAGACGGCTGGGACACACCTGGGCCCGAGATTACGAAGCCATACTCTGTGCTTATGCTCAACTCCGTACTCATACTCAGATTTCATGCTCAGCGGAGAATCCGTGCTCACAGTGATTATGAAACGTCTTGAGTACGTACTCAACTGAGTACGCCGGCTTGAGCATATGCTCAACAAGGTGTTACTAAAGTAGCCAGCGACGGCGTTTTTTCCGTAAATAGACGCAGCGGAAATGGAACTCTTTCAGCGATGAAGGTAAGAATTCAAGTAAACAAATGCAGTGTTGTGTCGTCTGCTAGAGAAAAAATATTATCAGAGCCGCGGGGAAAATGTCTGAGGAGAATAGTAAAAGAACTTTTAGTGGGGAAATAAAAAAACGGTCTAAGCCGTGGGGCGAAGTGGAGGAAGTGACTTTGACAAGAGAAGTGTTGGAAAGAGAAGAGGTGTTGTTTGGTGGGTTGAAGGGATGCGGCGCAAAGTCGATCCACCAACAGCCCACTGAAGGGTGGCAGCAAGTTGCGGATGTCTTAAAAGCGTATGTATCACTTGAAACTGCAAGGTTTGAATCTTCCTTGGCTGTAAGTGACAACACAAACATATCTTCGCCAAATTGTAACTTCATTTCATGATAATTTTTATTATAAAAATTAATACTATAACATCCCACATTGGGTATCGATCCAGGAAAGTTTAGGTTCCCAGTCCTACGTTATGCCACAGAGCCATAACCTCGTATGGAATTTGTCATGTTTATTAATATAAATAATATGGGCATATACTTTTTATTTTATATTGTTAAATGTTAAAAAGTATTATTATAGTATTTCATTGATAGTTCATAGTATGTAATGAAATCTATATAATTACACAATAAATATACATCGTAATAAATCTTGAAATACTTAGCGTTCTGCTCTGGCGTGTGAGCCATGTGCCAGTATCGTCATTGATAAGGATTTAATGTGCACATTTGAAATAAATGTATTCGTATTCAAAAGAAAAACAACCTGTGGTAATTATATAATTATACAATTTCTTGTAAGTCTGCCCTATTGATGAGATGTATGCTTTGTCAACATATCATCAGTTGAGTTGACTGTTGTGCAAAGCCATTCAGTTCCAGTTGTAAGAGAGTCTGTTTTACAATAATTTCATATAAGTTAACTATGTTAAAGCGTTAAAGTCAGCACATACGCGTCTCCTGGAAATGCCCAGGGGGAAATGTCCATGTGCAATGGGGGTACGGCACAGGAGATATTCGATTCGTTAGACGGCGTTGATTATAAACATATTTAAACTACAATATTTGAATTATTACTTCTTTCAGATTTATTATTAAAGACGCACCCACATATCGCTACAGGGTAGCGAAGGTACGCGTCCTACTGAGTCAGCCAGCGCACCCTGGACGACAAGAGCTTTGGGTAACTCTGTGGGACGAAACTGACGAAAATGCCCAGACATTACAGCATCTAAAAGGTACCCGTGTGCGTGTCGATCTCACAAAGGAGACGTGCGGCAAGTTTACGTCGTATAATGTGACGGACTTGACAGTTTTCTACATACGAACTTTCGTACCCGTAGGTCAACGAGATCACCGACAACACCGCTGATGTCATTGTTGTCGCTGACACCCCGCCCCGCATCGACCACGACAACGTAATCGACTTGACGTCGGACACGCCGACGGGACCGTCATGGTATCGTCCGACAAGGATGAGCCAGAAGATTGGCAACGCAAGGCCGGGTCACTCGAGGGGCGATTGAAAAAAAGCTTTGCCGAGCACGTTGGTCAGTTAGTTATTCAGCGGGCCTTGCTGTTCATGTGAGGGGTGTGACATCGACGACCCCAGTCAGATACCCCACATGACGGGTTGTCTGTGCCCGCCAGAAGAACTTGTGAATAGATACTTCGGCGAAGTGATAAATGACGTAAATTCATCAGACATTTAAAAAAAGTGGTTGAGTATTTTTGAAGATTACGAGTTCCTCTGGCAACTCGAGGCGGAGGAACGCCAAGAGCTGATGCCATGGCTCTACGGAGATTGGAGCCAGGCACGGTGGACCACCGAAATGCAACAGTTGGTCAAAGACTCATTCGAAGTTCAATTAAACTGTATATGCTTTACAATGTTTTACTGATGGCATGATTAAACTTGTGACGGTCACTCTGTGTTATGTTGTATTGTCTCTAAACCGTAGGTTGCATGTACGTGTGTCTTGAAAGACATGATATATTTACCCTAGCCATTTAGTCAAACAGGAATACAAAAAATACACCAAGGAATTCACAGATGCCTAAACATTTGACACACACCACGTGATAGCACAACTCACCATTAAATACACAACTTTACACATTTACGCTAGAACCAACTTCTAAACATTGTTATTATTTTAGTACCGCTCACTTGGTTTTTATTGTCCCAGTACTGATACATTCCTGCCTGCTTTATAGCACTAGTCCATCTAGGTTGTATCATGACTTCAGCGTTTTTGTTGTTGGCCTTTTGCGGACTGGCATATTGCAGGTAAGTGGGCGTCACCAGTGGGCGAAATTAGGGGTACTTTTGTAACCGGTGCACGGGTAGGGTAGTTTCCTGTTTCCTCTAAACAGTGTATACAAGTAACTTTGCATTTTATTTGGTTGGGGCTATGCCTAACCAAAGTCAGTCACACATGGAGACCAATTCCAGCCATTCCGAGGTGGGTCAGTCTCCTGGTGGACCAGGGAGATTCAGCCATGGCTGATAAAGGATTTGATGTGCAAGACATGTTTGCCCCCATGAATGTGACTGTAAACATTCCCAATTTTTTTAGGAAAATTTTTAATATGCCACCAAGAAGAAGACCGACAGCGGCAACCGTCCACAAAGGTGTACCTTGGAAAGATGATGCATTTATGGAATGAAACGAAAGAAACGACACAATTCGCGACCAGGACAAGTGACTCTTTGACAGGTTAGCAAATCCTGTTTACTTCAACGACTGATCTGCTGGGAATGGCAACCCAGCACCTGCCACTGGACATGGGGCCCGTCCGACACGGGACAGTGGGTCGGAGAGTTGCCCATCACACTCGATGTCTTCACCAGACTGCAGAGGTCAGTCAGGTGGCCATAGATGGTACCTACTTGCGGGACAACTTGATAGTTGTGCAATGTCTTTACCTATATATAGTGTATGCTTTAAAACATTTACAGCTGAAAGATGCCCATGGGGATACACTCCTTGAGTTCATCCAGTCTGCCGTGAGATTGCATCCACACCTATGGGAACTGCTGCCTGGTAGCTGTGCTCCGACTGAACCAACGCCACCCCTGGATAATGAGGACATCCCACGGTGCCACTGTGGTCGAGGCCGACAAATGCAAAGGCCAGAAGAACAACTGTGTTGTCGTCGCAGTCATGGCCGTTGCCTTGTGGAGACTGCTGAAAGAGACATTAACGGTGCAGTGCTGATGTTGAGGTCGGTAGGGTTGGTGGCTCTACGAGATGTGAACGACCTATTTGCCTACAATGTCCAGCCATAGTGTTGGTGGCTCTACGAGATGTGAACGACCTATTTGCCTACAATGTCCAGCCATAGTGTTGGTGGCTCTACGAGATGCTAGCGACCTTTTTGCCTACAATGTCCAAGCCAACAAATGACAACTTTCGTCATGCAGCTTACAGGCAATTTGGTTTGTGGCAGTTTGAACACTTGGGAAGTGGCAACAGGGTAGTCATTCCAAGTTGTGTGTTGTGGGCTATAAGGGATAGGTTTCCGTCACCTGATGGCATGTACATTGCCTTCAAGGTGGCTCGACTTGAGTAAGCAATGCGTATACACTGATACAATGAGTTTATTTTTAAATGTGCACCCATTTTCAGGGTAAGTAATTAAGAGAGAAAGTTATCCTGATGCCAAAATGATGATACAATGTATATTATTGTGACCCCGTTACTTCTGATAAATATGAACTGTTCGTTACCATCGTGGGGAGGCCCCCCTTGCGATTTTATGATCTTTACACTTAAGTTCTGTGTTGAGAGAATGACCCCCAAACTAGAAGACGCCTGGGAGACAGTTTTGGCAACCTCCGTAGTTCTGTCGGGCCCCTATGAAGGCTGCCCTTACAAGCCCAAAGATTTCCTGGTTGGGCTAGAGGATGTCCTTGAAGGCAAGGTATGTGACCATGTTTTAGCTTTTGGCCCCCTGAATAAGAACCATGAGTGGCACTTAACTCTAAACAACATTCAATCCAAGGACAAAATGCTCCTTGCAGGGTTTGTCATTGCCACATTTCAAAATCCGGTCTTCGGACAACCGACGGTTTAGCGCCCGAATTCACTGGGCCCCACCCTTTGCACCTAACACCGCCATTGTAAAGGCTCTGGAATCGTACGGCGAGGTTCAATCTATACAGTTCAAGAAGTCTAAAAGCCAAGGCTTTGAATCTGTGTGTACCGGGATCCGTACCGTTGTTATGACTGGCGACAGACGTAAGCACCTGCACTGGACCTGCCACTGGACATGGGGGCCGTCCGACACGGGACAGTGGGTCGGAGAGTTGCCCATCACACTCGATGTCTTCACCAGACTGCAGAGGTCAGTCAGGTGGCCATAGATGGTACCTACTTGCGGGACAACTTGATAGTTGTGCATTGTCTTTATCTATATATAGTGAATGCTTTAAAACATTTACAGCTGAAAGATGCCCATGGGGATACACTCCTTGAGTTCATCCAGTCTGCCGTGAGATTGCATCCACACCTATGGGAACTGCTGCCTGGTAGCTGTGCTCCGACTGAACCAATGCCACCCCTGGATAATGAGGACATCCCACGGTGCCACTGCGGTCGATGCCGACAAATGCAAAGGCCAGAAGAACAACTGTGTTGTCGTCGCAGTCATGGTCGTTGCCTTGTGGAGACTGCTGAAAGAGACATTAACGGTGCAGTGCTGATGCTGAGGTCGGTAGGGTTGGTGGCTCTACGAGATGCTAGCGACCTATTTGCCTACAATGTCCAAGCCAACAAATGACAACTTTCGTCATGCAGCTTACAGGCAATTTGTTTTGTGGCAGTTTGAACACTTGGGAAGTGGCAACAGGGTAGTCATTCCAAGTTGTGTGTTGTGGGCTATAAGGGATAGGTTTCCGTCACCTGATGGCATGTACACTGCCTTCAAGGTGGCTCGACTTGAGTAAGCAATGCGTATACACTGATACAATGAGTTTATTTTTAAATGTGCACCCATTTTCAGGGTAAGTAATTAAGAGAGAAAGTTATCCTGATGCCAAAATGATGATACAATGTATATTATTGTGACCCCGTTAATTCTGATAAATATAAACTGTTCGTTACCATCGTGGGGAGGCCCCCCTTGCGATTTTACGATCTTTACACTTAAGTTCTGTGTTGAGAGAATGACCCCCAAACTAGAAGACGCCTGGGAGACAGTTTTGGCAACCTCCGTAGTTCTGTCGGGCCCCTATGAAGGCTGCCCTTACAAGCCCAAAGATTTCCTGGTTGGGCTAGAGGATGTCCTTGAAGGCAAGGTATGTGACCATGTTTTAGCTTTTGGCCCCCTGAATAAGAACCATGAGTGGCACTTAACTCTAAACAACATTCAATCCAAGGATAAAATGCTCCTTGCAGGGTTTGTCATTGCCACATTTCAAAATCCGGTCTTCGGACAACCGACGGTTTAGCGCCCGAATTCACTGGGCCCCACCCTTTGCACCTAACACCGCCATTGTAAAGGCTCTGGAATCGTACGGCGAGGTTCAATCTATACTGTTCAAGAAGTCTAAAAGCCAAGGCTTTGAATCTGTGTGTACCGGGATCCGTACCGTTGTTATGACTGGCGACAGACGTAAGCACCTGCACTGGACATGGGGCCCGTCCGACACGGGACAGTGGGTCGGAGAGTTGCCCATCACACTCGATGTCTTCACCAGACTGCAGAGGTCAGTCAGGTGGCCATAGATGGTACCTACTTGCGGGACAACTTGATAGTTGTGCATTGTCTTTATCTATATATAGTGAATGCTTTAAAACATTTACAGCTGAAAGATGCCCATGGGGATACACTCCTTGAGTTCATCCAGTCTGCCGTGAGATTGCATCCACACCTATGGGAACTGCTGCCTGGTAGCTGTGCTCCGACTGAACCAACGCCACCCCTGGATAATGAGGACATCCCACGGTGCCACTGCGGTCGAGGCCGACAAATGCAAAGGCCAGAAGAACAACTGTGTTGTCGTCGCAGTCATGGTCGTTGCCTTGTGGAGACTGCTGAAAGAGACATTAACGATGCAGTGCTGATGCTGAGGTCGGTAGGGTTGGTGGCTCTACGAGATGTGAACGACCTATTTGCCTACAATGTCCAGCCATAGTGTTGGTGGCTCTACGAGATGCTAGCGACCTATTTGCCTACAATGTCCAAGCCAACAAATGACAACTTTCGTCATGCAGCTTACAGGCAATTTGCTTTGAATCTGTGTGTACCGGGATCCGTACCGTTGTTATGACTGGCGACAGACGTAAGGTCCCACACTTAATTACTGTCACCAACCATGTTACTGCTGATGAGTATGAATTGTTGGTAACCATCGTGGGGAGGCCCCCCCCCCTTTGCCTGCAAAACGCCATTTTGTAGGCACCACAGTGTCTACGCCCACACAACCGAGAGTTGTGCCTTAGATAAGACACTGTATGCTACAGCAGCCTTGTGACAGAAGTAGGACAAGCCGGTAAGTGGGGCTTTGTCCACGGCTTGCCATGCAGGACAATGTCCTTAGTAATACTGCTAGTGACCTGAATGACCAGATTAAGAAAACCATCTTGGCTATATGACAGATGAAGAGCAAGTAGCTTTTAAAAAGGCCTATAAGGATACAAAAAAGTTCACCAAGCCTAATGTTTACAGGCCACCAAGCAAAGTGGGCAAAAGATTGCATCTCTGACTCCAATCGCAAGCACCAGCGTGACAAGAAGAGTCTGACTCGGACGATGAGTCGTCCCAACAGTCCGACTCTTCTATGGATGAGGTAAGTCTCCAGTCTTGGGCAAGAGATGTATGAAAATTTTATATATGCATTAGCTAGGTATGTATGTTTCCTTTTACGCTGTAATAACAAAACTGTGACAACGAAACTGATTATCGCCCACCATAATAAAATGGCTCATATGGTCACACGACAGAGAGTTGTAGCGCAGAGAAAGGTAGGCAAGAGTAGCTATGCAAACGCAACGAGAATGAAAATTGTGATAGATCTCGAGCCACGTCCTAGGCTGGTTCCAGACGTTGATGCAGACAGACAGCCGTCTCGATTCATGAGACACGTATGCGTATGTTCATTCGCATGTATGCGACTATATGTAGCCATGTATTTGTTTGGTGGGGACATGTCTGTGTGTGCGCATGTGTGTGGCTGCGTGCGACGTGTCAGTGTGTGTGTGTGCGTGTGTGCCGGTGTGAGTGTGCGGGTGTATGCCTGCACATAGGTATGCGGGTAGGAATGTTAGATGTGGTGATTGAATAATGATTTTGAATGAAACGTATCCGATCCCTTAATATACGCCAGCATGGTCGAGGATGTCTGGGGTATCGAGCGAAGGGGTCTCCTCCCTCCCCCATACTCCCCCAGACAGACACACTCCTCCAGTGACTGGCTGCCACTCTGGCTGGTCGTTATGGTCCCTCACTGTGAAACTGTTTTAAAGTGTATAAATTGAGAGGTTCCAGATCAGACACAATAGGCTAGACAACCCGGGCGCCGCAAGCCAGCCCCGCGGCCAGACACCGCATGGTCGCGCACGTGAGGTCCGCTGCGTGACCCGCTGGCGACCGGCCGCCGTTTCAGGTGCAGCTTGTGACTACACTATGAGGCCAGCCGCTCGAGGCTCGAGGGCCGCAGACGCCGTTGTCACGCCGCCGCGCAGCCATCGTATACAGCTGTCGCACATCGACGCGCGTTGCCTCGTCTCGCATGCGTGCAGGTCACCGCTCCCTGCCCGGCAAGTAATGCCTCGCTCGTTCGGGACTGATGCTGCTCGCTGATATAGCGTCGTCTCGCCCTTTCGCACACTGTCGTTATGCAGCCGGTAGCGCGATCGCACCCTGCAGCAAGAAGTGAATTAAATCCGTTCACGGCCGTCGCCGTCTATCGTGCATTATACGCCCGGCACGAATCGACTTCCGCAACGCTTGCTTTCGACCCCAACCATGAGGGGAGCTTTGTTTACTACAAGTTGTGTTATTGTTTTGCTCGCCTCGAGCCGCCGCACGCCACCTGCCGGCCACTATGCGACGGTCGTCGCGATGCCGCGTGCGGCCGACAGTATGAGCCGTCGCCACGCACCGATGCGCGCCGCCCCCGTCGGGGGTGGACTGCAGGCAACTGCTCGCCGCTCGTCACCGCGACTGCTGGCCACGCGTGCGTTGGACGTGGGACACTGTAGTTGGGTTATTGCTGGTTGTGAGACTTTATTTGAAGTTGATATTGTTTATTGTGTATGTAGTTTAAACTACCAGAGCCTTTAACCATGGGAACTTTAACATCGTTATCACATGGAGGCAGTAGCCCCGTGGTAAAGCATCAGACTTTAGTGCCGGAGACGCCGGTACGAGCCCCATGACGGGAACATTATTATTATTTATTATTCAATGGTATTCATTATTATTATTATATTATTATTATTACTATTATTATTATTCTTTAACTTGTCAAAGCGCGTTTTATTATATATATATATATATATATATACGTGAAAGTTACCATTACTGGACTATTATTATTCTATGGACATAGCGTGTTTCTCGCTACCCGTTGCGTTTATGATTTTACTCGTCTCGCGCATGTCGCTCGCCACCTGCCGGCCATTATGCTATGGTGGTTGTTATGGCGCGTAGCGCGAGCTGCTGCCATGCACCACTGCCACCCGTCGAGGTTTGATAGCCGGCCACAGCTCGCCGTAGGCCGACGCCGGATCGAGCCCCATCACGGGAACACTATTATTATTATTTAGCCTAGAGCCCTAGACCACTGACCAGTCAATTAGTGTCCAGTGTGTGGCTGCACTGTACAGTTTACATACTTGGAACTGTTCACAAAGTCTTGGAGTTGGACACACACACACCATGACTAAATAAGTCTTGGGATAAACAAACTTTCATTATACACTTCATGAATCAGTACAACTATGTATATGTCTGTTGTTTTGATTCTAATAAACGAGACCAAAACAGAAAAGAATTAATACAACCCGCAATCCAGCACATACCAGATGAGTGATTTGCAACCTGCAATCGATATGTGACACTAACGAATAATCGAACTGTATGGAAATGGCCCAGCAAACCAGTGGATGAAGATGACAATTAATGTAATTGTACATACGATCTTGATTTTGCATCAGTTCACAAAACATGCACACCAACCAGGAAGTGTTTACTTTCCTGACCTGAGTATACATCAGTTGTTTTATGTCATATCTGACCACGGTGACAGTACAAATCAATTCCCTTTGGCTACACCTTTCTTGCAAGCCGTCACTTAGAAGTGACACAGATATTATGCACTGAACATTGCAAATTTGTGTATTGTTCTGGTGACATAAGAGTGATGAGACACAGATAATGTTCTAGCAAAATACTTAAAATACTGAACCCAACAAATGCAAGTTCACAATCACCATAACAAAATATACGCAGCATGACATGAGAAACCAGACCCATAAACAGCTGAAAAAAGCACCATTCCATTACACAAGCATTCCATGTAGCTCTTGATGTCCTACTAAGCTACAGTTAGAAACGGGAAGGGCGTACAAAATGGGGTGCTTACACACACTACTTGAGCACTGTGAGTGGTAAATGAATAACTTACCTTTGAACAGCCACGTCATGGTCGCAGCAAGAACTGTGGCATTCTCGTCTCCAACCCCGACCCCCTTGAGGATTGCCTGGGCGGCCAACGCCCCAGTGATACTGCTGCAGAACGCCTGTGGGGTAACAACCCTAGTTGTGAAAAGTTACCAAGCCAGAAATGTAATCCATTACGAGCCCTGATTAGGACTTGTTCCTGAGATTCTTGTGATAAATTGTCTTATGGCTCTTACCATTCAATAAGATATAGTTTTAAACAAATTGAAAGTCATACTAACTTCTTCTATGCATGTGCAATCTGTTGTTATACTTTGAAACTGTACTCTTTGTTTCAGTAAAAATAGAACATCGAAATATGTTTATTGTGCACATATTAATCCAATCTTATTTGTTCTTCACTGTACAAGATGTTCTTATTTCTTGAACAAATTGCCAGATTACATTTATTGTAATAGCAATGAAACAACAGCCCAAAATTTTACTTCAGAAAATGGTTAATAAAAAATGCCATATATCATCCAGAATAATGCTCAGCTTTGTTTCATATCCAGTGTTTTACCTTGAAAGTTTGAACCCACCTGAACAGTGTCCCAGATTTGGTAGTCCAGGTAATCATTGCTGACACTGTCTGGGTAGCCTTGTGGAAGGAAGACCGACTGAAATGTAGACGTCATCGTGTACTTTACACATCACATTTTGTTCAAGCAATACTTATTTTAGACAAGCTTTAATACATGACTAATAACCCAACAAGCATGCGCACCCAACCCTGACCGTAACGGCGTTTGACTCCACCAGGAGTGTTGGCCAGTAGGCCAGTGTACCGACAAGACAGTGAAGACAACCGCCCTACGGACGCGAACCTAGCGGATTTGCAGATCCCTAATATTTATTACCATTTTCAGTTATTAATGATATGATCACACCTTTGCTGAGCAGCTCATATCACAAGTTTTGTGCAGACTTTATACAAAGTATAATCATAGTGGCTTGTGAACTTACTCTAAAAAAACCAGACGCCGAACCGAAACGACGAGACAAATCGACAGTTCGAAGCTGATCGTGATTGCCGCGGATGTACGACTTCCTCAGCGATTCTGACCCATATTTCTCTCGACAAACTACCTGTTCCATTGTCAATTTTGGTTAAATTACACCATAATTACTTAATGCGCACATGAACTATAACACCTACGAACGACAGGACAACTCTGTCGACTGCATGGCACTGCTAAATTCAACCAGGAGGTATATTACTAACTCGACAACTTGCAAGCTTCTGACACGTTTCAGCTTCTCTAAGCGCGAGACAGACTAAGCGCGAGGCCGATTGGGCGTTGCACGAATTTACCGTGGGAGGGCGCTACCTGTTAAGGGGTTCTATGTCATGATATAATATTCCGCTGGCAATTAATGATTAGACAATCTAATTAATTAAGGAACAAGAACAAACAATCACGGAAAGGCGATAGACGGCTGTCTGCATAAAACACTATTGTTTTAATAAAGTCTCGGTAATAATATTATTTCTTTACAAACTAAATTAGTGTGGCTTGTTCTTACATGCAACGGCAACGCTGTGGCTGTGCTGTTATATATATATACCATTGTTGATATAGAAGTAGGTGCTAAATTTGATAAACTTACTAAAACGCTTTGGGCAGGCATAATAATTGTCAACCACTAGCAGCTTGTTCGATCGATATGATAGAAGCAGTTAGTTATATTGCGTAATCGACTTAATTTTTTGGTGGACGCCACATCAGTATAAATATTTTGAAATGTTTCTATGATCACCATGCACAAGTTGAATGTGCACAGTTTAACCGCTGTAGAGTTAGAAGCTCCAGCGTCGTTCAACTTATTGACATGAGACAGCCAACGCAAAACGACTGATAAAGTAGATAGACGCCTTAATCATTGATGTAAATTTCAAAATATTTTTATAAATACAATTAAAAAGTGAGACCGCCATAATCCAGTTATTACAAAAATACCACTAACATCCTCAATACTATTAGGTAAAGGTAAATGGCGGTTTCATTTTAAACAGCTTCTTTTCACATTTACTACTGAAGGTAAGACGATGATCATGATGTTATTTTAATAAATGTAACAAATATATATATATCATGCTACTTCAGTAACGTCTGTAATTATTTAAACCTATATATAGACTAGAGGAAACTGGTCAGTATAATATAAAGATTGTTAATGTACAAGTCATTATTTTCCTCCCGTGTACGCGTTAAATGCAAATTTAAGCCACTTATCACACAACAAATTACAAAACTTTGTTATGCATAACTTGGTGCAACTATTTATTTATCCATCCAATTACTATTAAGGATAAATAAACAATACAGCTTTGTATATGAAGCAATAACTACTATATTTTTATTTACTAAAGATGTATATAGCAGTAAATCCTAGCACGAGTAATCGTAACCAGTGGCAGCGCTTTGTTATCCGCTATCACTGGTCCAATTAGTCCGTGCTATAACGCTCAAACTCCCAAATACACGTGAGCAACAACCACCGTAGCTAGGAACGTCAACTGCCGGCTTGCAGTTTAAAACCATGAAAACGATCTGGCTTATATCATTAGCAAGAGTTATTCTTGCCGCCTCCTTCATTTTATTCATTAAAACAGCCCGATCGTTTTCATGGTTTTCTAACAGATTTGCGTGCGTACGTATGTACGAGTGCGCGCGCGTGCGTGCGTGGATGTGTGCGTACTGTATGCATGTGTGCATGCGTGTATGTAGTTGCATGGTTGCATTTGCGTCTTGAAGTTTCGTTGATCGGTTTGTTCGAACGAAATGGGCACGTGGAAAAATGGTACCTTTGATGAGCGTTTTTACAACTGTGTGTATTCAGAGCCAGTACAAGTGTCATGAATCGTGCTAGTCAAAGTGTATTGTCCACCTGACGAACTGTGTCACATACGTCATAACGTGTATGTTACAATACAATTTGGCGGCACTTAAATTTAAGTTGCATTCTGACATAATTTCCCCTTTTTAACGCATTTTAGAAAAGTCAATGTACACCATGACCGATATTTGCTTATTAGTATACTTCCTACCACATGTCTCACTTTGAGGTTTTATGCGTTATTTGATCAAATATAAGTTTGCAACAAACAACGGCTCTGGAGTTTCCCAAAAGTCGATCTATTTTTACCATCGGAACTCTCCAGGCAACGTAAGTAAACGATGGGGCAAACTAAAAGGCGGTTCCACATATCCACGTTAGTCGCTAGAGGCGCCACTAGGCAACACTACCCTAGTTATTTCAATCATCCTCAATTAGCCATTGACCGTACAGGCGCGTAGCCAGCGATAGTTTGTATGTGGGCAACTGGACATACCGTAAATATGGAGCGTATCGAGCGGTGGCATCTTTGTGAATGTGGTATGTCGTTTCCGTGCGGTCTGCCAATTGTGATCCGCCTTTTAGTGTGGCCCTAGTGTGGTTTCCTGACAGCGCTTTTCACTGGAATTCCCTTCATCGAGGTCTAAACCAATCAGAGAATTCTAACTGGTGAGGCTCACCGGAATAATTGTTCGTCTTTTGCTGCTTTTTATCTTAAAATGGCATATTATGTGAAAATAAGTTGAAAACAATATATAGTGTATGGGGAATGCTGGTTTACTGGGAAATTGTATTTTAAACATGGCGGAAGTCAGAATGCAACTTTAAGCTAGCAAAGCACACAGGAGAAACAGAAATCATGGCTGATAATATCTCCGCAACATACAATGTAAACGTAAGTCGTAACCATTAATTAACAGAAAGAAAGTTAGGTTGAACAACAGCTAGGAGAAGAATATGTTACGGATCACGAAGACACCACCGCGCAGTTCCCCGTTCCATTCACGGATGTACGTGACCAGGTCCAGTTGATATACATGGTTACCAAAGACCCAAGAAATCGGCAGGAAAAAAGGTTTGGGAGGAAAAATCTAGAGAGGCTATCGGGAAAGTTTAGGTCTACAGGGGAACCTACACCGGGGTCACTACTTTTACATTTAGGCATAATGGTGGTGTGCAGCTGAAGGGCACTCAGTGTCACAATGTACACCCGCGATCTAGAAACAATTTAAAAATAGTTTCCCGCGACAATTGCCCCCAGTAGTTATTGGCCATATACCGAAATGCGTGCGTGCATGTGCATAGGTGCGTGTGTATATGTGTATGAGTCGGCTAGGCCTATGAATGTGCGTGTGCGTGTGCGTGTGCGTGTGCGTGTGCGTGTGCGTGTGCGTGTGCGTGTGCGTGTGCGTGTGCGTGTGCGTGTGCGTGTGCGTGTGCGTGTGCGTGTGCGTGTGCGTGTGCGTGTGCGTGTGCGTGTGCGTGTGCGTGTGCGTGTGCGTGTGCGTGTGCGTGTGCGTGTGCGTGTGCGTGTGCGTGTGCGTGTGCGTGTGCGTGTGCGTGTGCGTGTGCGTGTGCGTGTGCGTGTGCGTGTGCGTGTGCGTGTGCGTGTGCGTGTGCGTGTGCGTGTGCGTGTGCGTGTGCGTGTGCGTGTGCGTGTGCGTGTGCGTGTGCGTGTGCGTGTGCGTGTGCGTGTGCGCGTGCGCGTGCGCGTGCGCGTGCGCGTGCGCGTGCGCGTGCGCGTGCGCGTGCGCGTGCGCGTGCGCGCGCGCGCGCGTGCGTGCGTGCGTGCGTGCGTGCGTGCGTGCGTGCGTGCGTGCGTGCGTGCGTGCGTGCGTGCGTGCGTGCGTGCGTGCGTGCGTGCGTGCGTGCGTGCGTGCGTGCGTGCGTGCGTGCGTGTCTGTAGGCTGTGACGTCACAGCTGTGCGCCTACGAAGTAGGACGAAGTCGAAAGAGTGCTTACAAGCGGCTATGCATGGATAATTTAGAAGTAATTATGTACGTCTTATAATTTAGAAAAAAAACTTACTATGAAACACAGTTGCTGTATGTTCAAAGCAATTAATAATGAACTAATAATAAACACAACCAAGGCACATTTTTCGGGCCGTTCACCTTAAAGTAAAAAAATCTGTCACCTACGACGGTGAAATTTTTACATTATTACATCATAATTATAATTATCTTACATGCTACATCTTTATTACACATACACTTACCACATGAGCAAAAATTATCACCACTGTCATTTATTGATCAAAACTGAGGCGAAATATCGGCACTGCAAGAATGCCTAGCTGCTCATGATAGAGTACAGATATACCTTGTAGACATGCTGTTCACTTGGACTCGATCCCAGGCACGTACGTACGTGTTCAAAGAATTAAATTCTACTGGCGTTTTGTCCCGTTCGCATGAAACTATGGAAAACAGCGTTTGTCCCAATGCACAACAAATTTAATAAATGAAATCAAAACTAAAGGTTAACATTACTTTTTATAACCACTGCTTTTTGGAAGCTATATTGGTTTATTACACCAGTAGGCTCCGTGTCCCAAACAAATTCAACGGCGAATCTAGTATGTAAACATGGAAATGAATCAGTGCGTGGAAAACGCGCACTTCTCCACTTTTTATACTTCCACCAACGGAGCATGCGACCTAAGGGAAGGGTAAGTTATTCCTTAGCACCATTTGGTTAGATGACACCCTTTGCGCAGCATACTGTGTATTCTACTGGTGTATTGTGAGTCTTGCAGCAATAAGATATTTTCAGTTTTGATTGAAAATGTTGTGTAACCGCTGCTTAAATGTGCATGCCATATTATCGCTCATTTCGAGCGTGCCTCGTTTACAAGGCCAAAGGCAAAGATACAGATCAAAGTATGGTCGAAGAACACGTGTGTATGTAGAGTAATCAGAACTTACGTAATCAGGAAAGATAAAACTTATTTTTTTCTTTCGATAATTATTCTGACAGAAGCTTTCTAATTGCTGTGCTAATTTCTTTAACACTTACAAGTCAGAAACTCAGAATAGTTCACTTTGTTTGTAAGTTTGTTTACGAAGTTCTACATGATTTGACAATCGTAGCATCCTAGCGATAATCCGTAGTGTTTAATTGTGTGGCATCTTCTTTTGACTTTCATTAGGCAGAATCTGTCATGTTTTATCTGGAGTTCGCTTACTGGTGTATAACTATATTCGAGGAATTAAATAGATCAACCAACTGTTGAAAATGTTACTTAGCCATCCTCTCAGGTCGGGGGATATTGTGCTGCACTACTCAGGCTACTGTACCCCTGGCTGATCGTCTCTGAAACCTTGGGAGTGACCTATAAAATTATAGCAATTGACTTCACCAGTTGCTATTGCATCAGCTGGGGGTACAGCACAAATATCCGCCCCCAATTTGAAGACATACACGACTGGTGGGAATCCCAATATATATAATGACCCCTTTGTCCCCTTAGCATTCTAAACATTGCACAAGCAGCGTGTGACTGAAATCACCCAAAATTAAATCACATGACCGGAGGCTGACCACATTCCTTCTGGGTGATTTTATTGGATGACATTAAAAGAGGTACATGTATACTACATACAAGGGGGGCAGAGTGGAGGCTGGTACTGCTGTAATCAGTTGCTGCGACCCCTGGCATGTACTTAGCCAGAACTGTAACTATTGGCCAGCAACTTTGGTCTTATACATAGTGACATTAGCCCAGGAATGTATGTTTTGTTTTTGCAGAGACAATGCTACCATGGCTGCACCCACAGAGACTTCTGTCTAGCAGCATGCGCACAAGAAAGTATATATACCACACATGTGCACTGACCCAGTCAGGCTCTTGTCATGACCAGAATACAACTGCAGGGAATGATCTGGAAGTCTCACAGTGTTCAAAACCATCTCCATGTAGTCCCAAACGAGTACCTTTTAGTAATGAGTCACACAAAATGCAGTCACATTTTGAAGATACTACTTCAAACCCCGGCATCTGTTCCACGTGCTGTGAAAACAGAAAATCTGCTTACCAGAGATTACACAAGAAGCACAGACTTGCATCATTATCAACGCACATAGTAGACCATAATATGTTTCATGAATCACACCTGACAAACCATGACAATGAAACAGATAAATGTAGCGAGTCCATTCTGCAAAACCGTCATGGAAACAGGAATGGAACTACAATACACAGACATGCTGCTATGGTATGTGGAGCCCTTGCCTGCTCCGCTCTGAGACCCAAGTGTTCTGCCGGAGCTCAGGTGCGATGGAGCAGCTCTAGAGCAGCTAACGTGATTCCTCTGGAGCAGTCAAAGCCTGTTCAGACTGGAGAGATCAAGAAGTTTTTGTCAGACAATGAGTTTGCGTATCGTGAAGGATACACTTGTCTCATCAGTACGTGTCCTCGACATGTCCGTAGAAAGATCCGACTCAGTGAACTCGACAGGCTGTACATCAACAGGACAACTGGTAGGTTTACGTGTGTTTCTCACTTTGCTGTCCGAAGTGTTTGACGTTGATGTCAATGTAGGCGTGTGTCCTTATGCTTCAATGAGAGGTCAGTATTATTGTGTGACAAAGCCAGACAAGATGGTAGTATTGTAGATACTAAGGTAGTATTTTTGTGCTAACATCTAGGCATAAATCCATCCCAATGTTTCCACTGCTATTTGACGAGCTAGGTGGGCCACTTCGCTGTTTTTCCATGCCATCTAGCCCAAAATATGCCAGATATTTTCTGTGTTCTGTGTTTTTGTGTTAAGTCGTGCTACAAACTCGTTTACATGCTAACTTGTGATATCTCCCCCCCCCCCCCCCGGATGCCAGAGAATAGGTTAAAACACACTTCATAGTGCACTCTTTTGAAGCTATATTTTAAACATAATAGTTTCAGTGGGCATGCCCACAAACCCTGGTAACATCACAACACGTCGGCCATCCTGCCCGTCATTTTACCCAGGAGTACATTGGTGGGTGGTCAACCTCTGTGCAGTGGACTAGCTGTTACAGGAATTTCATGTATCTTTTGCCTTGGATATCTGAAGGTATTTGTATGTATTTTTGGTAGGGAATAAGCAAACAATGTTCAAAGAGTAACAGAAAAAGTAATAAATAATAAATACTTCAAATAGGAATTAAGTAATAAAGATGAGTCCTATTTAAAATACACATAGTAGAAAACTATGTTAGGGAAAAACATAATGTACTGTTGTTCATTACAAATTATTGCAATTTTGTAAACTAAATTTTGTTGTTGTTAAATGACTGTTTAAAACCTATAATATATTATTTAAACTTTGAGTTAGTACCTGTTGTTGTTTGGATTTTTATTGTGGAATAACTCCTTAAATACATGATAGTGACAATAGTGAGTATGGATATAATTTCAAGGATAGTGATTATGAGTGATATTGTCTGTTGCTTGAGATCAGCCTATTTGATCAATGACATTTACAGGTAACTTTATGAGAACAGTATAGAAACTTAACATGTGTATTTTGATGTGGTTTTAGGGTACTTTGTATGTCAGAGTTGCAAGAAAAGTGGGAACTGGCAACAGTTGACAGAAAATGTAACCAACTTGCTGGAAGTAATTTCTCACAAGAAAAGGTTTGTCTTGAAAGCATATTTTATATTACCAGTCAGTATATACTACATGCAGCAATTAACTAATATAAATTTAGGTGGATGGTGTTCCACATATTTAAAAAATGTATTTGTTACACAATTTATTATTGCAATCTAAGGCCCTGGCTACTGGCACTTAATTGTGAAGGCATACCCAAAATTACCCATACATCTAAAAAAAATGCATTCAAGCAGTTAACTGTTGGAAACATCTATATGTATGTTAAATGAAATCTGGAAAAGCAACGTGTTTGTATTTGATATGGCCGAGTTGTATTATTTTGTATTGTAGTCGATCCCAAAATATATATGAACCCAACCCTGCATTTCTGCCAAAAAGCCACCAGTGTTGATTGAGCCACCTGATATTATTCAACTGTAAGTACTTCTGTGTACTGGAACAGGTCTACAACTGTGCTTAATATAAAAACTTTTTCCTTTCTCGGTTCCAGGAAGCCGAGTCAGTGTTTTGACGGCATGACCTTGGATGATGGGATGGCGGAGGTGAAGAAGGCCCAGGAGCTGTGGGAATCCTGTGTCCCCGTCTCATCCCTGGAACAGCAGAACTGGGACCTGTTGTCATACCACCTGGGCATACAGGTATGGGGCGTTTACATCTCACCCTTAGGGGTAGATAAGTATTTGAAAAATTAGAGATTCAGACTTTTGTTTTGATGTTGTACACATTCAGATGTAGTTTGTTTATATAAGAATAAGCTATTTCTTTATATAATAATAATATTTATTGTTTATAAAGCGCAATATCCAAATATGCTCAAAGCGCTGTTCAATAAAATATGAAGCTATTTATTATGTGTTAAAACTAATATGAATAATAATAAATACAACTGTAAAATTAACTTTCAGATAAAAAAATGTAGAAACGTTAAATTATTCATATTCAAACTGTTAATTAAATGTTATATCCAATTAACGACGATGAGTAAAATAAATAAACCAATAAATAAATAAAACTAATTAATACTCTATTTACATGCAAAAAACATACTAAACGATGGCATATATAAATTTCAATACATATGTGTAAAAATAAGATAAGATGAAATATTTGAAACAAATTTTCTAAAATGTCATTGAATATTTAAAATGTTGTATACAATGTGTTACTTTCTTTCCTTGGCTATGATGTTTATAATGCCAGATTTCTAGAACTGTGGAACATTGCTGTTAAGATCAACCTTGTGAGTGGACATAAGTGACCTAAATAACAAGGTGTCCTGAATAGCAAGGTGTACTTATTAGCAAAGCTAATTTCCTATACTCTACAGAAGTGGTTTTGGACTATCCTATGATTTCCTTAATTGTAGGGTGGCTGTATTATCAAGGTGACCATTCGGCAAGGTTTAACCACACATTCTCTCTACTGACCATCCATGACAGGTATTCTGTGTCACGGTCTGACTCTGACCAGTGTTGTGTGTTTAAGGGTCTCACCAGTGTCCTGTGTTTCAGGGTCTCACCAGTGTCCTGGGTTTCAGGGTCTCACCAGTGTCCTGTGTTTCAGGGTCTCACCAGTGTCCTGTGTTTCAGGGTCTCACCAGTGTCCTGTGTTTCAGGGTCTCAACAGTGTCCTGTGTTTCAGGGTCTCAACAGTGTCTTTTGTTTCAGGGTCTCACCAGTGTCCTGTGTTTCAGGGTCTCACCAGTGTCATTTGTTTCAGGGTCTCACCAGTTTCCTGTGTTTCAGGGTCTCACCTGTGTCCTGTGTTTCAGGGTCTGACCACTGACTGACCAGTGTCCTGTGTTTCAGGGTCTCACCCGGGAGTCCCTAGAGAGGTACCAGGTGCGAGGTACGCCAGACCAAGACGGCCTCGTGCTGCCAGCGGTCAGTGTAGACGGCCGCATCGTAGGGGTCAAGACGATCATCCTCCAGACGGTCAAATCTGGTGACACGGAGAAGACACGCGTCGTCACTCGCTCCAGTTCCCGGTCTGTGTCACCTCGTGTCATTAAAGCGACATGGTCCGTTCGTGGCTTTTTATTTTTATTGCAAAATCATGTTATACGGTACGGTATAAATGATACCTATTATAGCGTAAAGCCAGTCAAAATATGTTTTCATGTACCACTTAGAGGTTGAAACTAGATGCAGTAAGGGGTGCTTAACTCTGTTTACACATCGACCACGAAGCGTTTTCAAACCCGTTGTAGGCGTGGCTAAAAGCCCAGAAGGAAATGCATGATCATGCGATGCAGTATCACGTGAACACAAGTTGACGCCACTAACGCCACACCCAGCCAGGTGCACAGCTCCCAGTTGGTAAAGGTCAATGGGTGGGTGTCACTCGCGGCAATTTGAGTGACAGCATCGGGATTCTTATAAACATTCGACGTTTAACATTACAAAGTCAGTTCTGTTTCGATAAAACATTTATTGGTGGCCAGGACGCTACAATAGTTATAACTTATACTGATTAACATAATTTTGCAATAAAAATAAAAAGCCACAAACTGATCATGTCACTTTAATGTCAACCAGCTAAATTACATTTTTGTGGTTTCTGTCATTTGTACACTGTCATGTGACCATAGCGGCTTTCATATCGTCATGACAACAGTCACATTTTCAATGCAGATTTTTTGAATGAATTGTTTCATATCTCCAAATGAATCGTTTTGTATTTTACATAATTACCTGGAACATAACTAACTAAAGATTTCTGAGGAAACTTTGTGGATGTCAACTAGGTATGCATAGATTTTGTTGTCTGTAAATGGCATAATTCAGGATATTACTGCAAAAAAATTGTGTAGTGCATTGCCTGAGGATTTTTTAATTTATCACGAATATTGACATTTGCTACCATATTTGATCACAGGAGAAATTAATTGATATGGGGAAGTGAGTATAAGATTGAGAGTACAATGTATATGTAATTGTGATAAAGGCTGTGATTACCTTATTGCTCGATCAAAGATAGTTATTATTACTGTTTGTGCTTGAGTTGACATGGTACAATATTTCGTGCAGGTCAGACTACCACGGTTTGTTTGGCTGGGGAGCAGTGAAGTCGGAAGATAAAGAAATCGTGTTGACGGCAAATGAATTTGATGCAATTGCCGTGAATCAAGCCACCGGGTTACGGGCTGTCGCCCTTCCCAAGGGTGACTCAGTTTTACCCCAACAGGTATGATGCCCCAGCAAAAAGGAAAATACATCTATTGATCCATGAACTGATAGCCATTCTGTTGTCCTTACTTATATCAACACATAAGTTACCTATGTGAGATTTATTCATAATTACAGTGTTTTTGTGGTTAATTTGTCAATGTATTTATTACAATAATAAACCATTACTTTATACTGTTGATATTAGGCAAAAATTCAAAATTTTGACTTTTTTAGATATTTAGAAGTTGCCATTATTTTGATTGGCTTGACATTAATCAAGCGTGATTGTTAAAATGTATTTTCCACATATAAACATGTCAGCAGAGTAAATATTTTACAGCAAAATATTACTAGATTATTAGTTACATTATGGTTAGCTTTCCAGAAAATACTTGAATGCAAACATTTACGAAAAATTTCCCACAATGCACAGGTGCTTCCAATGCTGGAGGACTTCACCAAGGTGACCTTGTGGTTGGGTGGAGCTGTGAAGACTTGGGAGACGGCAAAACAGTTCAGTAAGAAACTCAATGACAGCCGATGTCACCTTATCAGGTGAATGTTGGTTTCTCTGTATAAAATACTTTCTTTCTGTGCCTATGAAGATTTTGTAGTAGATCTAACTTTGTCCGTTTTCCATTGATTGTGTTACCATATTTACGTAAGTATGAATACTATAATTGTTATGTTCGTTATAATAGTTGTATATCCATATATCCAATACACTATGATAGGTAACAAGTTCAACAGTGTTAGATATATTATATATATATATATATATATATATATATATATATATATATATATATATACAGTATAATTATACCTAACATAAGTCCCATAGTCACAGAATCATATCTGAAATATTGCACAAACTGCACGTTTTTCATAGTGGGCAAATCTCATGTAAGACTATTTTGAGAATCGGTATATATATATATATATATATATATATATATACATATATACATATATATATATATATATACACACACATACACATACACACATATATACCTATGATAACTTTGGAGCATTGTAACAGTGACCCTTCAGTCCACTCAACTTTTCCATAGCCCATTGGTCTCAGACTGCAAATTGGGGGTGTATTTAAAAAACCATTATGACAGTTATTTACTTTCACGTTTGTGATGTGCAAATAATTTCTCTTACCTGAGATAATTGAGTGGAGAATTATTCTCATCTAGATGATGAGAACATGTTTTAAAAGATCAGCATATTGCAATGGTGATAATAGATTTTGTTTCTCTCTTATGTAGTTTGTTTCTAGCAAATGAGTCTAGTCTTGATAGGGTGTGTCTTGATCACATGTCTTGTAAAAAGCCTAACTGAGTAGCAGTTTAATGCAGTCACCGAAGGTATATATAACATTATGCAGTCAATTTACCTCCGCTATCAACTCTCAAACCTGTAACAAAATCAACACATGTGAATAAAAAAAAATGTATGTGTTAATTTTCATGGTCTCGTTAATATGTTAATTTTCATGGTTTCGTTACTTTTGAGGGGCAGGGTAAACCCTGATAGCTAGACACCGATAGAGCAAGTCACTCATGAGGAAACACTAACATGCCCACCTACATAAGGTAGCATATTATAGGTGGGGAATATAAGCTCTGTTTGCCACAGACCTGGCGCTGACCAGCCCAATGCTTTGGCCGCGGTCAAGGAAGGCTTGGACCTTGCGAGGATCTTAAAGTCTGCGAAACTCGTCCGACACAAGTCGATCATCTCCTTCCGCAGCCTGAGACAAGACGTCTACTCGGAACTAGCCATGGCGGAACAGATCGCAGGAGTGAAGGTGAGAATTTAAAAAAGAAAAATTGGAAATATTTATAAAGAGCCATGTATCTGGGTTAAAAACCTGCTCAATGGCACTAACAATATAAAATAAGGTAAATAATTAAGTTAAATAGGTTAAGGTAAGTTAATAAAATAAAATTAATAAGTTAAATACAATACTAAATAAGAAGACAAACAAACTTTGAAACATATTATTAATGTAGTTAAAATGTGTAAATAATCAACTTCATTTAAATGTCACTTCAACTAGCCACACAGTGTCACAATGTCACCCTTTCACTGCAGAGGGCAGTGGCATATTATGTGTGATTATTTATTTTGTTTGGATAATGCATTTTGGAATTTATATCTTGAAAAAGTGTTCTGGGTTGAATGGTATGTCATTTGAAAGGTAAATACCTTACTTTGATATAATCAGTATCAAAACGTGAATTCTTCAGGTTGTTCAATTTATTCAGCCATAACCTGGCATCAAATTTACTTGCGCAGGTGACAATGTTAGCATCCTAGAACTCAAATGTCCTTTAATATAATGATAAAAACTATGTTTGACTTAATATAAGACCATTTAATTAGTTTTACTTTTTCTTATTTAAATTGGTCTTATTACTAATCTAATTTTGATTTAGTTTAATTTGTACATTAGTTTCACCAGTCTACTTTATTTTATTGCTTTATAAGATTTTATGTTCCTACTGTATTTTTAAGCTGCTATGACAGCCAACGAGAAATAAACTTACTCATTATACTTTAGCATCTGAAATGTCACGATACATCACTTATAAATACATATATGTGTGTGTGTGTGTGCATGTGTGCGTGTGTGAGTGTGTGATTGTGTGTGTGTGTGTGAGCGTGTGTGTCTGAGTGTGTGTGTGTGTATGTGTGTGTGTGTGTGTGTGTGTGTGTGTGTGTGTGTGTGTGTGTGTGAGTGAGTGAGTGAGTGAGTGAGTGAGTGAGTGAGTGAGTGAGTGTGTGTATGAGTGTGTGTATGAGTGTGTGTGAGTGTGTGTGAGTGTGTGTGTGTGAGTGTGTGTGAGTGTGTGTGAGTGTGTGTATGTGCAGTTTGACCGTCGTAGTGGACACCGGCCAGTGTGTTACTTTTACAGTGGAAGAGATACCCTCAACTCAACAGCCTACTGAAAGGTCATCGCCGGGGAGAACTGACCGTGTTCACTGGACCCACAGGGTCAGGCAAGACGACCTTCATCAGCGACTACAGCCTTGACCTTTGTGTGCAAGGGGTAAGCCTGGGAGGTGTTTAATTTTTTTCTGTATAGGCAGTAGGGTTTGATCAGATTTTGTTGGCATATTTTTATTTTTAGAAATGGAGGTACCAGCCGAGGGGTAGAGGTTATGGATGGTTGGAAAGGTTTGTATAAGTGAAAAAAACTATGATAACGCCACCTGTCAGATGGAACATGAACTGATGCACAACTGCACGACTGTGGATATCAGGACCGAGTGTCATAAAAGTATTGGCAACCATAGTGACAGTGTGACATACCGTAATAACACTGCGACATGTCATAATGACTGACATTCTGTAATAGCAATGTAACATGTCCTAATTACAGTGTAACACACCATAATGACGAATACGAATACATTTATTTCAGGTTAAAAAAAAACATACAATTGGTACATACATTAGAACGTCTAAGTAGCCTATTAACAAATTTAATAAAATATTAATAAAATTGACAGTGCAACACACCGTAATAACAATGTAGTTTCTGCATTGAAACTAAAAGTCACACTCACTGGTCTCCAAAAATATGATCGACATAACTAACTGTCACATGACATAAATAACTGTCACATGCACTAGGGGTCAGAGCACAGTTAGACTTCCTGGTCTAACCCATACGAATGTAGTACCTTAATAATGGTGTCATTTGAGATTTTGAAAAATTCTTTTTATGTGAAATGAGTACAGTAGGACAGGCATACCAGTAGGTTCAGTGCTATGATGTATCTGCAGTGCAATGACGCATGTTAGGCAGAGTGTAGTTGGCGTAGTGATTTTTAGCCATTTTTTCTCACATGACCCTGCGAATGCAGAAAAGCGTGCTCAGTTTGGTCAATATTGAGGGGCAGAACACATGCATGCATTTTAAGAGAGCCTGAGATATGCTTTTTTGACGAAATTTCATCAGCATATCAGTGACATGACTGCAGTGATGGGGTTAAAATAAAACTACTACCCAAATGTGCAAAGCAGTTATCCGGTTGATCATCCTTCATATTACCCGGACTTTTGTATTACAGATAATTGGCGTCCAGTTACATAGAAATAAAAGTTAGATTTACATATCTGTCAGAAAATGTGAGATACGAAAAACGCCATTGATTTTTAGGATAACCAAAATTATCCAGATACACCAAGTCATTATGGTACGTGTTCCTATGTTTAGGTGAACACTTTGTGGGGAAGCTTTGAGATCAACAATGTGAGGCTACTGAAGACAATGCTGTCACAGTTCTCACAGTAAGTACTGGCAATATGTGTGATATTTTAGCAGTGTCACAGAACCAGCCATTTATTCAGTTGTGTTACATCGATTTTGTTGTTACAGTTTGAAAATAATGCATTTTTATATTACTATTAATTAGGCATTCAAGCTGAATCATATATTATATATATATATATATATATATATATATATATATATATATATATATATATATATATATATATGTATATATAAAACATTCAACAGAAAATGTAGTTGTATTCACTACAAGATGACATATTGTAGTGTATTATGGGAGCTATGACAGTCACATTGTGAACTGTTGTAGCTCCCAGAATCCACTGCACGGACAGCGAAAAAACAGAAAGCAAAAAAACAGAACAGCCAAGTAATGATCAAAACAACATTCACTTGCAGAGTTGACACATTGTTATCACAGCGAACTGTTGGGTAATCTTCACACATGTCACGTTCCAGGCTTTTCAATATTTTCTATGAACATATTAAAGGTTAATAACAGGCAAGTTTTTGGTGTAAACGAGATAACTAAAACTAACCATTTGCATCTGCAATTGAACAAATTCACATCAGTGAGTAACCACTCACCAGGTGTATACATTATGACCTTTTGCATAAGGTTACCCCCATAGAAGCAGCACTGTGTAAAATGTTGACATCTGCACTTGTCAATGCAGGCTGAATCTAGTGAAGCGACTGGACGCCTTTGACCACTGGGCTGACCAGTTCGAGGAGCTTCCCATGTATTTCATGACATTCCATGGCCAGGAGAACATACGAAATGTCATAGAGGTCAGTGTAGTGGACCGTGACCAGGGCATTCATTGAAGCATGTCGTGTCTTTGATTCTGTCAATAAATCACCATTATTGTTTATGATTATAAACTATTAATATTATTAACATATTTGATCTTTTGTTGTATTTAGTGTGTATATCCCATTCTTACTTGCCAGAGAATAGGGGTAAAATAAGCTATACAAAAATGTGGATATTGTCATCATTGTGTATGAGCCTTCATTTGGCACAGTACTATGTGTGGAGATCTGTTATTTTATTGTATGTAAGATTAAGAATGTTTCTGTCTGTGTAATTATTGCTTCTGAATAATTTTACTTTATTGTGATAAGTTATTTAGTTTTTGAAATTAACTGTTTTTTAACGAACGTTTTCTAATAGAACTGATTAAATTGTTTATAATCTATATACCAGGTATGGAGGTTGTATATAGTGAAATGTCTAAATATGTAGACTAAGAATTTACATTTTGGAGCATTTTAACAGAAGTTTGAAACATTTCTATCTGCCGCTTATGGAGTGTGCCTGAAATAAATGCACATGTGGTGGATTGAAACATTGTCTGTTTCTATTACAATGCGCCAAAGTAAGTGCTAATGGGGAACCTACAGGATTCCTAGGGGGCGCTGATAGGCAATTCAGTCAAGTGCCATAATCGTGCTCTTTACGATCGCGCATTTTTTCAATTCATCTTTGAATTCTTTTAGACGCCACCTGTTAGTAATATAAGGCATATGTACAACATGTGTTAACAAATGCTGGAATGAACGAACGAACGAACGAACGAATGAAGCGTAACCAGGTAATGGCACAGGAGGCGGACCTAGTTACACAGTGGTGCCACCTGGCTTTTTAGTCCTGTAAGTTCCTCATTCTTACAGTCTATCCAACTCTTGGAGCCACAAACAATATTTTCCATTGCGTCTATATATGTGTTGTGTTTCGTGCAGACCATGTCCCACGCGGTGTACGTGCAGGACATTGCTCACGTGGTCGTTGACAATCTACAGTTCATGATGGGCCTGAACACATTCAGCAGCACTGACCGCTACATCGTCCAAGACAAAGTGATCACTGCGTTCCGCAAGTTCGCCACCAACATGAACTGTCACGTGACACTTGTCATTCATCCCCGCAAAGTAAGTCATTGAAACATTTCTATTTTGTTACGTGGTCAGAAAAGGTCGATGACACTTCATAAAAATATACAACCTAAATCTTGTGCAATCCCACAATCTTCTGTTATCATCCAAAAAGCTTGTTTCTGGCATTTGATTAATCACAATTGTTCCTTGATCTTGAATAAGTAAATATATCAATGCAGTTACATGATATAATGCAATGCATTGTGGATGAAAAACGAAAATGTAATACTGTTAAAAAAACATGAGAATTGTCATTTGAAAATGTTCACTTTTGTTCAAATGTAGAAACACATTTAACAGTAAGAAATTACAAATAAAATATTACAATGGCTACAGGCCTAGCTGATGCTTCTTTCCTAAGAAAATATGGAAAGAAAGAAAATCTGTACTGTCTACCTTTTTACCTACCTGTCTATACTAAAATTTGAGAACATTCAAAAGGAAACAAATGTATAATAAAATATAAAGAAAATTACATTTCCTTTTGTTCAAATCCTAATATACACAGTTATTCTGCAATGCAAAACTGTTTTTATCATATTAAGGTTTTATGTATATACGGACGGACGGACGGACGGACGGACGGACGGACGGACGGACGGACGGACGGACGGACGGACGGACGGACGGACGGACGGACGGACGGACGGATTTACAACATATCATAAAGTCATGGCGACAAATGTGTCTGTGTGTACGTAAATCTTAAATACTTGAAACATCAATATTTTATATAAATATTCTCCTTGAGACGAGTGTGTGTTCTGATCCAGGAGAGGGAGACGGATGAGTTGACTGTGTCGTCGATATTTGGCAGTGCCAAGGCTAGTCAGGAAGCTGACAACATTCTCATCCTCCAAGACAAGAGATTGACGTCAGTGAGAGGGCGTAAATACGTCCAGGTGTGTGTCGTGTAATTGTTGTACAGCACAATTTAAACGAGACTGTTCTTTTGTATAACATTATATACATATTTTTTTAATTGTAATATAATTAACTATTATTTATTTTTAGTATCTACTATTTTTAATATCTACTATTTAT
Organism: Oasisia sp. SBJ-2009; assembly: GCA_964017155.1. NCBI lineage: Eukaryota > Metazoa > Annelida > Polychaeta > Sabellida > Siboglinidae > Oasisia > Oasisia sp. SBJ-2009. The sequence continues at coordinate 34,959,872 of OZ024865.1, forward strand.
CAACTATTTTGTTATTTATTTATTTTTAAATTGTAATATAACTAACTATTATTTATCAGTTTTTGTATTATTAAGACTAATATTATTTATTTATATTGAATTTTTTTACTGATCTATTTATGTTACAACTACGTCTCTATTTTGTTTTAAGGTAATCTGTATATTCATGTAAAGTGTAATGTGCCTGTGAATGGTTTTATTGCTATAGATATGGCGTAGACAAATACTGTTATTTATTATTATTATACAACATAAATGTGTATTCTAACATATGTACAATCCTAGTGATGCAGAAACAACTTTTTAAATTGACAGTTGAATGTTAAAACAATTACAATAAAACCTGTCTTGGGAGACCACCCCTCCTTCACAGCAAAACAGATCTCTCAAAGCAGGTGGTCTCATAACAGGTACAAATTTCAGGTCATTATAGTTATGCATATGTACATGTTTTACTAACTACTAAATTACAAAAACAGCATTTAACCAATATAAAAATATTTAGTGTAAAGATAGACAATCGTTCAAGACGAGTGGTCGGTCGTGACAGAGGCTACACAAGACAGGGTTTACAGTGTATCATTTAAAGAACCAAAAACCCATGTGATTTCAAAAACACTTGTGGTGTTGATGTGGTTGTATGTCTGTGTCTACAGGTGTTGATGTGGTTGTATATCTGTGTCTACAGGTGTTGATGTGGTTGTATGTCTGTGTCTACAGGTGTTGATGTGGTTGTATGTCTGTGTCTACGGGTGTTGATGTGGTTGTATGTCTGTGTCTACAGGTGTTGATGTGGTTGTATGTCTATGTCTACAGGTGTTGATGTGGTTGTATGTCTATGTCTACAGGTGTTGATGTGGTTGTATGTCTATGTCTACAGGTGTTGATGTGGTTGTATGTCTATGTCTACAGGTGTTGATGTGGTTGTATGTCTGTGTGTACAGGTGTTGATGTGGTTGTATGTATATGTCTACAGGTGTTGATGTGGTTGTATGTCTGTGTGTACAGGTGTTGATGTGGTTGTATGTCTATGTCTACAGGTGTTGATGTGGTTGTATGTCTATGTCTACAGGTAGCAAAGAACAGGTTTGATGGCGAACTGGGAATAATGCTGCTCAAGTTCAACAAAGACACAAAGAGTTTCGCTTCTCCGTCACCTTCTGACGGAAAACAAGACACACCAAGCAGGGGCAGTGATGACAGTCAGCATTGACGTCAAATGAGTTAGACAATGGTCAATCAAATGTGTTCATAGTCTGGATGACCAATGCAAGTGAATCTCAGATTGGTTGTGTAATATGCTAAAGTCTGGTATGGTTTGCCTTCCATAATAAATCCAGGATATTTTAATGAGGGGTCAAGCTTAGCGCTCACCCAAGTTGAGTGGAAATGCCAGGGGATTTGCTAATGCTTGTCCTCCGGGGAGCGGCTATTTTCATTAGTTTGACGAAATTAGTTATGCTGTGTCATCAGTTATCAAATTATAATTTCTTTGTTTATAACTGCTTTTGTTTAAGGAGCATTGCAGGTCTAAAGATGAATTTGCATGTAAATTTGCAACTCTACGAAGTTCACTATAAATGGAGAACTAGTGATTGTCCATGGGGATGAGTAATTTATTAAACTACAAGTCCCCAGGCCAGTAGGTTAAATTTATAATTTCTACCCCTTCTATAGGGAACCTTCTGTGACCAGGGGTAGTTGTTTCTGCTTTAAGGTTTGATTTGTTAGATTCACGTGCATTTGTCATGAAGATCATAGTATTAACGTCGCTAGCTATCTGATAGGTGGCGCCATAGTAGTTACTGTGATTCATAGCTAGTCGATAGGTGGCGCCGGTGTAGCGGGGAGTAAAATACGTCGCCATACGGTCAGTAACCAGAGCAAGGCATTATTTATATGCTTTGTGTATATGTAACGTTAGTTAATAGAATTATATATTTCAATACTACGCATGTCTAGAATTTGACATTACGACTTGTACAGTAACCCTAAAAATTGAAGTTACCATGAATTTGCCATTTCTTTGTAAAGCAGTACCGAGTTTTTTACCCGCTTATGTTTGGTCCGGGTGAGTACCCCTGTATAAGTACCCAATGCAAGTATTGTATTAAAGTTTATATGTATATATAAAATACAATTAAAAAGGTAAGAAGTAAAGAAGACGAAAGAAAGATCGATTTTTCAGATTGGTGCTTGATTTGCAGATGTAGACGTTTGCATAGCATTTATTGTGTTGTTGGAGCACATTGACTGAGTTATAGATTATCAGTATAATATTGTGAATACCTCGAAGCAGTGTGATAGTATTTGTAGATTTTTATAAATAAAATTGCATTAGCAAAATTGCACACGGACTGGTTATATTAATGATCGCTAGATGGCAGCACCATTTCAGTGCCAACTTAGCGCTCGTTTTCATGCTACCTGTCTACACCTAAATATATTTATATAATTTGTTCGCTATGCAAAATGGGGTATGTTTAGTTTGACGGTAAACCAGATTGAAACCAGGTGTTTACCTATTTGTATGGGTTGTGAATGCTCATATCCGGGACAGACTTAGTTTTAGTTGTATACCGTCTTTTCGTTTTCTGTACAGGGGATATTGAATTTTGAAAACGGGAAACAGATTATTTTCAAATTTGAAGTAAGAGAAATAGATACAAACTATTCACACGATACTCTGATACATTAAATAAAAGCCACTGCACCACAACAAAACCGATTACTGCAAATGCCAGTACTTGTTTAACAAGAACGTTTTGAAAACTACCGAGCATAATTTGTTATGGGAAATGAGCCTTTTTGTAGTTCACTTAATAATAATGCATACTGAAAAACAGTGAAACTGTAATCAAATCGTTTCCCTATTTTTCTTTTTATTAAGTGACGTCCAAAAACAGTAAAAAAAAAGGCAAAAAACGATAATTGCCGCGTTACACAATAATTCGATTGTTTCAGTAGTATGTAAATCTATTGACTAGTGATGTGGCCTGTGATTCGGGTGGACTTTGTTGGTTGTCTTTATTAGCTACAACGGGGCGTAGCACACCTTGTCGAATTAATGGTACAACGACGTAGATGAAGCCTCCGAAAGTTGAGACCAAACCACTAGATGCAGATGGGAGGCTATAATACGCAAGTATGGAAAGAAACAACATAAACAAACAACATGCTATACGACCGTGAACAGAGTACCACAATCCCCACTGACCCGATAGCACTAAGAGATATAACGAATGGAACAGCAACAGCAACGACCGTTTTAAATATAGAGACAGTAAAAACAAGAGAAGATACCATCTCGAAGACACTTGCTAAGCTATACATTAAATGTGTATCAGAAAGACGAATACCCACAGCGTGGAAGAATACTAATATGGTGATAATCTCTAAGAAGGGAAATAAGAAAGTTATCAAAAATTACAGAGAGAGATGACTACTATCAAAGTACTCATGAAAGTACTAACGAAAAGACTACAATCGTTGTAAACCAACTGAAGGAGAAGTGCAGAGATATGATATCCCGCTTTGCAAAATCAAGCAGTACTGACCTCGCTTCAAGAACAGCGGATACAAGATGTGTACATCGAACTAATGAAGGAAATCTACACTAATAGCTCGATGACAGTCCACCTACACAAAGAAAACAATCAGATAAACATCAGGAGAGGAGTACGACCGGGAGATACCATATCGCCCAAGCTGTTTATGGCAGCACTCGAAAGCATATTCCGACGACTGATTTGGGAAACCAGAGGCTTGAAGATAGACGGCGAATATCTTCGCCGACGACGTACTCATACGCGCTAATACACCACATGAGCTGCAACAAATGCCAAAGCAATTAGCTGATGAACGTTAAAATCAGGGTCTGAAGATGATCAAGACATCTACACTAACAGCTCGATGACGGTCCACCCGCACAAAGAAAGTAACAAAATCAACATCAGGAGAGGAGTACCATTTCGCCCAAGCTGTTTACGGCAACAGTCGAAAACACAGACTGACCTGGAAAACCAGTGGTTGGAGGACAGATCAACTAGACTAGTTTACACAACAAATGCTGCATGAACTAGCAGATGAAAGGGAAAATAAGTCGTGCTGATGGAAGACGATATGTACACCGAGTAGTGTCTACACCACTCAGATAGACAACGTTGAAAGCTAGGTCTACGTACAAACAAAGATTGAAGGAAGAACATTAAACATAACGTAGGCTTACCGGAACAAAAAAATAAATATTTTGGGTACGAGAAAAGACAAAGTCACAGACGTGATTGAACAAGTCAGAAGACGGAAGCGGACCTGGGCAGGGCAGGGCACGTCAGTAGAATATGAGATAACCGATGAACATCACGTATTGATCACCCTCTGATTTACTAATACCCCAGTCATAATAGTGTTACGTTTTGGCCGTTACGTTTAGCTACGTGACTACAACGTTAGCAAACGTGGAACAACGTGGTTAACCCCTGACAAAATGAAAATTGTAACTTTGGACATGTTCAAGATTCGCTGGCCTTTCCCCACAATGTGGCAACAACGTGGTACAACGTAGCAAAAACGTGACAGAACGTGTGTACTACGTTGTGCTGCGTGTCTGATACGTTGTGGTACGCTATGTTGCGTGGCGCCAGCGAACCATAACGAGATACAACGTGGCGACAGCGACGCTATAGCGTGACGGCAGTGAGGCATAACCGGACTTTGATTTTCACAGCGAGAATACAACGAGGCGACAGCGTGGCTAGCACGTGGCGCCGACATGGCACCCTGTCGAAATTTGCAATTGTTTCCAGAACGTGGCGATCAGAAACGGGGCACAACGACGCGGCACAAACGTGACACTCTGACTGGGGCATAACGAGGGGAAACGATGTAGAGAAACACCGGCTAAACGGTGGTAGGACGAACTAGGCGAGTACTAAAAATACATCATTTGGAGCAAGACATGCAGATCTGGAAACGGCATGCTGAGGTTTTCGCCAAACCACGGGATACTACGGCTGCACAATAGTGATGATGAAAGACCCTAATCTATCCTTGGAAATGGAATATGCACTGCATATCAATATCCCTGAAGGTATGAAACATTAAAATAAAAAGAAGCGCCCGTCCCTACCTTTCGCTCGGCCAAGATTGCCTTGGATACGCGTCACACGCTGTGACGTAACGCAAAATCCAAAATGCATGAGACCAACGCGCGTCACTTCCGCATTTGCCACCAACCATTGACTGATTCACGTTAACGATACGGCGAAAGATTCCCTTAGAAGTTATTCAAAAATTGCACCCAAAAATGAGGCCCGCTAAAAACATATTAACGGTCGAACCACATTAATATACTCGGTGGTCTGAGAAGGAGCTTCAGCAAGACTCTGTTGCCCCTCTGTCGGACCATGTACCCGTAGGAGGGAACCGTTTGAAAGGCTTTAAAACACTTCGTGATACGCAGCCAATAATGTTTGACATTTCTACCAACGTTGCTGGTATTGAAAGCATGTAGGCTGGAATTTCACGCGTATGGAATTTGATTGACGCGCGCATAATGAGATCGTGTGTGTGCGAACGCGCGTATTCGTGTGTGTGTTTGGGGGGGGGGGGGGTGAGGTGGGAGGGGGGTGAGTGTGTGTGTGTATGTGCGCTGTGTTTGTGCGTGGGTGTGTGTTTATGTGTGTGTGTGTGTGTGTGTGTGTGTGTGTGTGTGTGTGTGTGTTTGTGTGAGTGTGTGTGTGTGTGTGTGTGTGTGTGTGTGTGTGTGTGTGTGTGTGTGTGTGTGTGTGTGTGTGTGTGTGTGTGTGTGCGAGTTTGTGTGTGTGTGCGAGTTTGTGTGTGTGTGCGAGTTTGTGTGTGTGTGTGTGTGTGTGTGTGTTCGCGCGCATGTATGTGTGAGCACTATATAACATTCCAAAAAACTGTTGCCAGTGAATTTGTGCACGTGTGCCAACCATTTACTACTTGCATCGAACAGCAATTCCGGGTGATTCAACCAATACAGTGTATCTTAGCCGTGGGCTGTCAAGCCGTTCCAGCTGGGTGAGAGGGAGACGTGGTGTGTTAAGGCTCTTCCTTATCTCCTCTGCCTTGTGAAGTAGCCTGTCTCTCTGTCGCACTTCGTCGTCGTTGCTGTTGGATGCTGCGGTGTCTAAGTAGACGATTCTTTCTTTCTTCATAGTAGGCCTATTATGCATGTGAATCACGGCAATCGAGGGCACCTTCCATTTGGATGTTGATCTGGCTTTTTTCGTGTAACATTTGGCAATTATGTTTAAAACATTTTCACTAGCCACCACGTATTCGGAAACCAGGTGAGATTCCAATTCTCGGCCGTTAACTCCAATACGTCTGCATAATTTTATATAGCAAACACACACACACACACACACACGCAAAATGGATTATTTTAACTTATTTATATTTGAAGTGCAGGTATCTACTGTATTAAAATATGATAATTTCGCATATATTGAAATAGTTATGTTAATAGGGATAATACAGATACATACATTACAAGGTGACAAATGTTTTAAAATAATAAATTTTACACAATACGGTGTTGACGTAGCATGAAAAGTTAATAAGTACTGTTGTTTGTTATATATATATATATATATATATATATATATATATATATATATATATATAATTTAAAGGGAAATACATCTACAGTGGTGCCACCTGTCGCATTGATAATTGAACGTGGTGGTGATTTCGGAAGCCATTTCAGATTTACCTTCCTGCTTTTGGCGGTAAGTGGGTGGCTGGAACCTACACGAAAAACTACATTGGATGCCTTTGTGCACTAATCAGACCATCCGTTATTATTGTAACGGGAACACACATAACCTTTTGTGCGTAAAGAAGAATGGTTAGTTGAAATGTAGTCTTCGCGGCGCATACACGTATACCATGTGTACATTGAACGTATATCAACAAAACAGATGAATCATTATTTGTTTTATTACAATTATTATTCCAGCCAACATTGTACAAATGGTGAATTCACCGTAAATTAGTCTAACAGTTACATAATGCATTCTTCAATAGGCCTATGTTAAATCGTATATTCAATCAATAATTATAGGCCTCTGATTAACAAATAAACCTAAAGACAATAATTTGCATTGTAATTGGCAGAGATTTTTAAATTGACGCCGATATATTTAAATAATTACGACGGACGCCACAAACGGGTTGTTTTATTTATCGGTTTTGAGTCTCGTTAACCCAAGTTACTTTAATATTGCAAACAACCAGTTTTACGATTTGTAATAATCGCCTGCGCGTTGAACTCTTTGCGACTTTCACACTACCACAAACAAACGTAGCCAAATAGATCAACAACAATGGTCGACAAACACACAATTCTGCTTAAATATGTACATATTATTTAACAAAAACACAGTTTAAAAAAAATCAAAATTGTTATATCGTTCGCCGCAGAACATTCGTCTTTGGTCACCAGGTGGCGTAGTTGAGAAGACGCCGACGTTTTGTCACATACTCGTCCAATCACCACTGACCGTAAGTCCGGACTACAAATGACACTGTTTTGTAGTTCCGTTAACGTCACGTAATTGAAACGGTCTTCACTTGATTCGTATACTTGTATCTGTCCATTACACAAAACCACGTCTTTGTAAAGTTATGAAATTACATTTCACGCATGGGTAGCCAACATATGTAGATGGGCCAAAGTTATTTCGGTCAATATTTGACAACATTAAACTTTCTTAACGCATTCACTATACATAGATGTCAAAATGATATATTGTATATAACTGGATGTTGTTGCTTTATTGGAAATTGTCACGAGCAACAATGATCCCTCGCCGAAAGTGCACATTTACACCGAGAAACAATGTTCGAGAAACAATGTTCCTGATTTTATTTCTGTAACGGACATGGTATACCTTCTAGCATAGCCCATCATATCAAAAAAAAAAACATTACAATAATTATATATCATATCTTTATAAAAAGTATTTTGACACACAGCATGGCCAAAATAGCGCCCAGAATGGCTTTAGGCTGCGTGGTTATTGCCATTTAAGACGCCCGTTGCTACAACGCTATTCCGACACCTAAAGAAGCGCTAAACCCAACATTTACGCAAGAACTGCACATGTTCGGTTTTGTTAATGGAAGTATGCTGATTGACAGACGCCATTAAAGAGCCGTCCAAAAATGAAAACTGAGGTGTGATTTTCTTTTGCCGCGTGAATAATGTAGGCCACTCTAATACGTGTTTTACCCAAACGTGATTACTGTCAGAAACTGACAGAACGTCGCCACTAGGTGTCGCCACTGACGCTGTCTAGACGCCGTCACTTGAGGTCATTACGGAGTTCATCTTGCTTTTCCTCGGTCACGTTGGGGTTCGGCGTGATCATCATGGTCACCTGCTTGAGCGAGGCGTGAGCGTGTAAGGCGTTCCACTGGATGCCGTTCCGGACGAAGTACTCCCGATGTGAACCGCGGTGATAGTAGACGCCGTTCAAGTGCGACTCGAAGCAGCTGTTGAACCACCAGGCGCCGTGGTAGTGCTCGGCACAGTTGTCGTAGAAGCGCTTGTCGTTGTCGTTGTCCTTCGTGCTGAACGGGAGGTTGTTGTGCGACACCCAGTCTGCCGTAAGTGAGTCGCCCGCCGTGCCGCTGTCGTAAAAGAGCAGGAATGAACGCCACGTCACAAGATGCAGACAACTATAATATACCTATCTACGTAATCAAATTTAGTGTAATACAAAAGTATAATGCAAAGTTAAGAGCAGATATCAATACAGTCAGTCGATGTGGAGACGCAACCTTCAGGAAGATATCATATTTAAGGTTGTTTGTCTTTGATAGCTTTTGAAAGTTTTCGTTTGTCTTACAGGAAATGTTGTTTACACGCACGCGTTCTCGTTCTCGGTTCTCTCTCTCTCTCTCTCTCTGTCTCTCTCTCTCTCGCTCTCTCTCTCTCTCTCTCTCTCTCTCTCTCCCTCTCTCTTCTCTCTCTCCCCCCTCTCTCTCACTCTATCTGACTTTGTGTCTATCTGTGTCTCTTCTCTCTCTCTCTCTCTCTCTCTCTCTCTCTCTCTCTCTCTCGCTCTCTCTCTCTCGCTCTCTCTCTCTCTCTCTCTCTCTCTCTCTCTCTCTCTCTCTGTCTCTCTCTCTCTCTCTCTCTTTCTCTTTCTCTTTCTCTCTCTCTCTGTCTCTCTCTCGCTCTCTATCCCTCTTTCTCTCTCTCTCTCTCTCTCACACACACACACACACCCATACGCACACACGCACACACGCACACACGCACACACGCACACTCGCACACACACACACACACACACACACACACACACACACACACACACACACACACACACACAAAATTACTATAATATTATAATTAGAATAGTATTCTTAATAAAATCACACGCACTTCATGTTATCGTACTAGAGACTGGTATAACTAACGTATTCTTCTGCTGCGTTCACAGCATTGACAAACAAATGCACGGTGGCATATACCTGTAGCCGTGCGCGTGTAGACTGTACTTGTTGGCTTCGTCGCCCAACCGGAAGTGGCTGTATTCGACCCAGTACGACTTCCCGTCCCAATCCGTCATCTCTATGCGCAGTTTATAGTCGCCTAGAACAAAGAGCCATCGCAGGTGTGACGACATTACTCAATACTCCACATTGTTATTATAGACAAAATATACTTTGTTGGTTTTCTGGCCGTGTTTTACAAAAATACAATTGCAGTTTCTGAAGTGTGATGAGTAACATCGAAAACGGATACACGCACGCACCCGCGCACGCACCCGCGCACGCACCCGCGCACGCACCCGCGCACGCGCACGCGCACACACATCGAAAACTATTTCCAGAAACAAAATATCGCCAACATGGTGAATCGTGTTAAAAGTAACCGGCACTTCGGTCACATACCTAACTGAACTAGTGATCCGTGCACCTCCTACACTAGAGATCACTCATGTAAACACGTGCCCACTCCAACCTCATGGCCGGGTGGCACTGATACCGCATTTACTACTAAACGCTGCAATCTGCTCCCGTTTTACACGACATGATAATAGGTAATTGATGGTGCTATTAGTGGCACATAAAAGTAAACGTCGAATTTAGATATCTGACACGAACTTTGACAAGATAGGGAAAGAGCGAAGGAGGGGAGCGGGAAACGGATATATATATCCCCGTTTCCCAATCCCTGTATGTATATATATATATATATATATATATATATATATATAGAGAGAGAGAGAGAGAGACAGACAGACAGACAGACAGACAGACAGACAGACAGACAGACAGACATACAGACAGACAGACAGACAGACAGACAGACAGACAGACATAGAGAGACAGAGAGAGAGAGAGAGAGATATATATACTATTATAAGAGGGAAATAGAGACTGTGTAGGAAAGAATGGGAGAATGAGACAGACGGACGAACGGACGAACGGACGGACGGACGGACGGACGGACGGACGGACGGACGGACGGACGGACGGACGGACGGACGGACGGACGGACGGACGGACGGACGGACGGACGGACGGACGGACGGACGGACGGACGGACGGACGGACGGACGGACGGACGGACGGACGGACGGACGGACGGACGGACGGACGGACGGACGGACGGAGAGAGAGAGAATGGAATAGTGAGAGAGAGAGAATGAGAGAGACAGAGAGAGAGAGAACGACACACACACACTCACACACTCACACACTCACACACTCACTCACTCACTCACTCACTCACTCACTCACTCACTCACTCACTCACTCACACGCAAACGCACACACACACACACACACACACACACACACACACACACACACACACACACACACACACACACACACACACACATATACATATACACATACACATATATATATATATATATATATATATATATATATATATATATATATATATATATATATATATATATATATGGAGCAGTTACGTTGTTCTAGATGTAATACATCCAGTTTATACATATGTAGTATATGTGACACGTATGACAGTTGTGTACGTCTGTGAATACAATGCAGTGCATAGTTCGCACGCGAAGAAATGGCCTGACAGACCAGCGTAAAATCTGACGTTATAAATAGGCTTCTAGTAGCGCCTAGGTGTTATTCTGGTCGACTGATATTCACATCGACAATAGGACGTACGAAAGCCGCACTTGAACTTGTTATTACAACAGCTAAATGCTTCGAAATTATTGAAAACGCGAATCGGATTATCTCGCGACTTTGGTAACCAGTAGAACCACAACAGTGCCGCGGGCGCTTCCCGCGTGCGCGGCCGAGCGGAAAATTGATTCACACCGTTGAAAGGGATCGTTTTATAATTATTTGTATCAGCGGTTGTTTAAAGTAAACAAACTCGAATGTATCGTCAGTTTCACTGTCACGCCAACAGCATCGTGCAGCGTCACGATGCTGTGACAAAGAATTGGCTTTTGTCGTGACGTCAACGGGAATCTCCTTGACGATATAGAGCCGAGTTTTCACGCGCATTGTTGTGATTCTTTGGCCTCGGACAGCGGTCCGTAAATGTCAGATATCTGCAGTTGTTCGCTCACTAAACATCTGAAGGAAACTCTACGGCGGAATGCCTGAAATGTCAGAGATGCCGACCGAAATCGATAGACGCCGAAATGTTGACGAGGAGAGCCGGAATCAACCGGAATCTGCCGAAACGAATGGACGATATATGACAAAGATAGAGCACAGGTGCACGACACCGGTATTGTGTAGGTGAGAAAACACCAGTGTGTGCTAAAATGTTCACGTGTTATCTACCTTTACCCCATGTGTGATAAGTTTTATGTATTTCCGGCTGTCTGTCTGTCTGTCTGTCTGTCTGTGTCTGTCTGTCTGTCTGTCTGTCTGTCTGTCTGTCTGTCTGTCTGTCTGTCTGTGTCTGTATGTCTGTCTGTCTATATGTATGTATGTCTGTATGCAGGTATGTATGTATGTATGTACGTGTGTATGTCTGTATATCTGCCTTTATGTCTGTCTGTATGTCTATATGTCTGTCTCTGGCTATCTGGCTGACTGCCTGCCAATCTGTCGCCCCCGCTTCCCTCAATGTACACATCATCTTTTCTAATACAGTCTTATTTTTTCTCACCCTAAAGCCGGGAACTCACTAAGCCGGCCGGCCGGCCGATTTTGCGTCGTAGGGCATCGGCGTCATGCGTCGAGCCGATGCTCGCACGACGTCGGCCAGCGGTATCAAATATGTTTGATATTGCCGGCCGACCGACGCCTACCCGACGCCCGGCCGGCAGATTCTCTGATACATTGCCACAAAAGCGGCACTTGCAGCAACAAAAATCGGCATGAATTCAACCTCTGAGTCCGCCATGATGAACTTTTGGATGTAGGTCACCTGGGCGAGCATATTGAATACCTCTATGGACAAAAAAACAAACTAATTTGAATTTAAATTAATTGCGCTTAAATTATGAAATCGGCCGGCTGTGTGTGTTCGAAAAATCGTTGCATCGGGCGGGCAACGGCCGGTCGGTCGGCCGGTTCTGTGAGTTCCAAAATGACCAAACCGGCCGACGGCCCGATGTTCCCACGACGCCCGGCCGATTTCATTTTTCGTGCGTCGGCCGGCCGGTCGGCCGGCCGGTTCAGTGCGTTCCCGGCTTTACCACTGGTTTACGTCACCGTGAACCGGTAATTTATGAATGTACAATTACCAAATGTTGGTATCTCGAATCGTTACCTTGCGATGCTGTCGTGGATGTTAGTATAAACCATATCAAATATGTTTCGACCGAAAACGAGACATATATTTGAAAGTGTTACGGTTGTGTAATTAAGGGTTCGTAACTGTTCTCACCCTGTTGAGGTTGGTTTACTTTTTCTCACCCTGCAGGTGTATGCCCCCTCCGAGAAGCAACCGCTTTGGCGCCACAATCTATAACGACCTACACTGCACTTGCATTCGACACAACCCGCATGCAATCGACCCTTCCAACGGTATGAAGCGAGCACAACCGAACAAGGCCGACGTTGTACGAAATCTCCCGCCAGTTCCCAAACAGAAACGTGTGCGCGTGTACAAGGGAAAATACGTGAATATGAGTAAGTATGTCAGTGTGTGGCCATGACTCGTGCTTCGTCACTATGTTATGGAAAGCAGACGAGAATGTGTTACTACCGGATAGGCCTCCTAACATACACTAGTGAGTGAGTCGTCTATTATACTTTGATAAAAACACACATTCCGTTCATTTTCCTTACAAATACGGTGGATCCCCTGAACAAAATATAATATGTGTGTCTCCCTGTTGGTTTAATTTTCATCGATTTATATTGTTGATGTAACGATGTTCAGTGTTTCATAATCAAACTGTTATCAGTTTCAAAACTTTGCTGGAATGGAAAATTTAATGTATGTGTTTCGCGTCTAACGCGACACCAAGCAAAAACCAAAATCAGCCCTCTTGTGAGACTGCAAGCAACCCATGCAGTGCGGTAGGTCCTGCTAGAGATATTATGTAGAAGCTGAGGCACCCCCCGTGTCTGTTTTAAGTTTTTATACCCTCCGTGCAAGGGCGCTGTGTGTTGAGGAGCCCAGCTCGGATGGATTACCTCTGGCTCTGGCCTTACGATACGATGTCGTAAACACTGCAGCAGACGACCCGACTATTGGCGCGACGATTGACGGCAGAGAGACGCGGCGCGTGCACCGAATGCCCCCGCCAGCGTTCTGCTGCCGCCAGTGTTGCCGCCACCGACACTCGGTGACACCGAGTCGCGATCCGCCGATGAAGTGACGTTGTTGTGCACGGCACGAAATTACAACCGACATAATTGTCTAGATGTTGTTATTTGGCAACTGTGAAAACAGACGGCGCTCCGTCTCCGAGCCGATTGGTTGGCGGGCTGATAGCGAAGTGGCGACGTAAATAGTCTCCCCTGTTAATAATCCTCAATCCTTATCTATTCCGTACTGTTTACCCTTTAATCGGCCGGCTTTCCGACGCTGTTGGGAAGGGAAGAGTCACAATCACATAGCAAACCGATAACCTTAGCCATTCAGACATTATCGGGATCAATTAAAATATTTGTCAAACGTATTTTAATTTTAGCGCTTACATATTTCCGGCGTTATAAACGTTCCGATTGACGTTTTGACGCATGCGCGTTAAGTGTAAAATCATTAATGTGCAGCGAAAGGACAAAGCAATTATGGTATAAATACAATGGGCTGTTCGTTAGGGCGTATATAACCTCTCAGCAAAGTTATTTGTTGCATATTAACACGAGGCAAAAAGGTTTTTTTGGGCATATTTTGACAGCATGCGTAAATCACGTGACTGTTGTGCGCCATAATTCGTGACAGTGAGTTATAAAAAAAAATGTACTATTTTATTGCATTGAACGACATTTTAAGAAACTCTTCACATTAATCATCACAGGAGAGTTAACAAACAACCCGTGGCATTTATACCGAACATGCTTTGTCGTTTCGATGGACATTGATGATTTTACATATATCGCGCATGCGCAGAAACGTCTATCGGAACGGTTATAACACGGGGGAAATGTAAGCGTACCCGCCGACGTTTATTTAATTATCTCTTATTTGTGAACAGGATGTAAAATACCCATGCAACTTCGTCTGACCTGCATTTAAGAAAGCACAAGATTAAGAGTTAAGTGTTTGGTGTGATAACCTGCTTGAGAAAGTTTAATGCTGAAAAAAATCTAAATTTTTATCTTCACCAGTTTTAAATATGAACGAGTAGTTTATTGCTCCATGTGTTCATGCCAAAAATATATGAATAATGAATCAGACAGTAGACATGAACTGGACACAAACAAGCAGGCTAACTCCGAAACTATACTGTTGTTGCAGAAACGGAGAAGATTCTGCACTATCGTATCGTGATGAAGACCGTACAGCCGTGACGTCATACGTTTGTTTGTTCGTCAGTTTCGTATTGTGACGTAACAACCATTGCGGGAACAAAGGTCGTGTGCACGTCAGTCATAAAACTGCCACAAACTTCCATCCCGGATATGAAAACTTGACATATCATAAACGAATGACGTTGATCGTCTTCACGATTACGACTAGCGACCATATCCTTATTTCAATGAAATGTTCCAGGCGGCGTTCGATACAAGCAAACACGGAAGCGGTTTTACATTATTCATGCCGGACTTTTAACGACGAATGAATAAGCCACTTTTCTACACTTTCGCGACGATGGGTGTTTGTTCTGCGATTGTTGCTAGGTACATGGACAATTCAAGCTGATCTTTAAACGGCTTATGTAATTTTGAACAATCGCAGAAAACGAAGTTGCTTATTCTGAAACGATCGCTAAACAACCAACACAAACCGACGGGGAATTTTGCAGACACAAAAGCGTTGAGGACCCTACTGTACGTTTGACTCGTGATGCGAAGCATTAGAAAGGGTGAATTCATAATATATGAGAAGTAATATATTACGACTGTATCAGATGTTCTCGATTAACTTGTTAGATGGAGCATCAGTAGAACGAACTGACCTCGAAGTATTTTCTCAGTGCAGCTTGAACGAAGGCCGTTAGTGTTGTGTCGGTAGCTGTATTGTGTAAACAAAACGACAGAGCCATAAATACATCAACTGGTATCACGAGTTCTCCTGTAGAGTGGTTGTTGTTGTGTACGTGCGGTACTCGCACTGTTGTCTTTGTGAACAAGTCGTGTTTACATAACGTACACGCACGTCGCTGCTAGATCGGCGCCGTTATGTAAACGACGCACATCAAAGAACTAGTCAGTCGGCGTCAGAACCTTTGATCGGCCAGGGATAGGGTGTTGTCTAGCGGACCCTGGAATAGTGTGACGACAACGGGCTGTTTTCGGAGTAGGAATGGTGCATGACCCGACTTTTGATGGAGTCTGACTGTATAGTGCAATGCCTACTGCTTCTGTTGTGTGGATGGTGCATGGTTTAGATCTCGTTGATTGGTGCCCTGCCTAACTGTCTGTGGACTATGGTTCGTGAGTAATGCAATGTGTTTGGAGAGTATGAAAGGTGCAGCGCCTAGCTGTCGATGGAACGTGGATGGGGCAATGCCTAGATGTCCATAGAGTTTGAATAATGCAATGTCTAGGGTGCATGTGTATGCTGCCATGCCCAGGTGTTCATGGATTAGGAATGGACCCATGCCTAGCTGTTTATGGTGCATATGCTTAGCTGACAATGGAACGTGACTGGTGCAGTGCCTAGCTGTCTATATAGTGAGTAGTAACAATACAACGCCTAGCTGTATTTTATGCATATTTATGGTGCCATGTCTAGCTGTCCATGAAGTAGCAATGGTCCAATGCCTTGGTGTATATGATGCATATGCACGGTCCAATACCTAGCCGTCGGTACAACATGACTAGTGCAACGACGAGCTGTCGACAGAGTAGAAATCGTTATCAGTTGTTTGACCGCGAATTGACAAGTATGTCTTGCCGCTGGCCGTGGTGGAAGCACTCGGGCCCGACCGCGACTGACAACTCAAATAAACAGAGAGCTCCACGCTAAACACTGGCAGGCCGTCCACAGCCGCCCGTGCCTCAACCGCCGCTATGCTCCGTCTGCGCGCGGCGTGACGTGGCGAGCGTCTGGCGTACACCCGTAAGATCAAACGGACGACCCAGACAGCTCGCTAGAGGTATCGACAGAACTTGTCAGAAGCAGCAATAAACTTCCGCCGATCCGGGAAGGTGGAGATCACGTTCGATGATACGCTGTTTATTCGAGTCTTCCGATGGGTTCTCGGTTTGCTTGTCTTCGGTTTCTTTCTTGAAACGAGATCGCGTTCTACTATGCTCATGGAAACCTCTTTGTCATGCCAGGGTTATTAGTTATTTGCGGGAATTTGATTTAATCACACATTTGTCCTGTGTGAACCAATGGAACGCAATGAAAGCCAAAGGGCGATTATTTAACCCCCGCATGCTTTCATATCACTGCAAATAAACGGTGTTTACAATAAATTACAAATGTGTGTTTACAATGTAAACATCCTGCGGTGCAACATTCAAATTGCTTGACGGTGTTTCTGGTCCGTTGAACAAAATGTCTGAGGCAGTATATCTTCAAGATATGTCTTAAAACATGGGGAACTGGCTACCTCGGTTTAACAAAATGGATGATATAAATAATCTATAACAACAACAACAGTATCGCTTCTATAGCGCCTTATGTCATAGGGCCTACATAATTCGAGCTCAATGCCGCAGCGCAGCCTACACAATCAATACATGATTATTTCATGAATGGAGACAGGCACGAGTCTTCATTGTAGCATTTGGCCACCGAAACTATAGGATAGAAATATGATTTCATACAAATATCACATTGTCTTTAGTCTTTTTTTTCGAAAGATGGCTATGATTGGAGATTATGTTTATGTTTGCCAGTAATTAACTTAGATTTTAAAACAAAACTGTTTTGAGAATCGTTGACATCATAAAAATGCAACAGATTAATTAAAGAAGATGATTGCTGAGTGGAAGTTGAGTCGAATTAATACTGTTATAAGTTAAACGTCAAACAGTCATCGGTGCAGACAGGGCAAGACGTCGGCAGTTTCGGGAAAGGATTATGGGTCAACGAACGAATTGGTGTCTGACTGTTTGCGGTGAAGTAGGTTTCGCCAAAACAAACAAACTTTCACGAAAAAACTCCAGCTTCCCGACTCTCACAAGCCGTGCCGACTGCAGAGTGGAGAAACATTTCATGTTGTGTTACATTTCAACCGACTGCACTAGGTTGTGACAGGGCCACAAAGTAGTGTTGGAAAGCAAGACTCTAAAGTGGTCTGAAAATAGGATGGAAAGTTGGAAAGTAGGAGAGAAGACAGATCACGGCAAGTATGGCTGGAACGTGGATATTAAAAAAGCTCTGGAACAAGGATTCTCAACTGGAGGTATGAATGGGGAATAATTTAGAAAGAAGGATTGCAAAGAACAAAAACTGATAGGTAGTGCTGGAAAATATAATTCGAAAGGAACGCGCACAAGCTATACTGGAAAATACGACTGGATAAAAGACTGGAAAGTGAGATTTGAAGGTAGGACTAGAAAGTAAGGCTTCACAGAATGACTGGAATGTAACACTCGAAAGTAGGACTGAATAGTAATACTCGAGAGTAGGACTAGAAAGTAACATTCGAGAGCAGGACTGGAAAGTAACACTCGAGAGTAGAACTGGAAAGTAACACTCGAGAGTAGGACTGGAAAGTAACACTCGAGAGTAGGACTGGAAAGTAACGCTCGAGAGTAGGACTGGAAAGTAACACTCGAGAGTAGGACTGGAAAGTAACACTCGAGAGTATGACTGGAAAGTAACACTCGAGAGTAGGACTGGAAAGTAACAATCGTGAGTTACACTAGATCGTCAAATGATGTGAAAGCAGGACTGGAAAGTAAAATGTTAAGGTAGGTCAAAATGGCAGGATGGAAAGAAGGGATTGGAAAAGCCTGAATAACATATATTGAACGTAGTGCTTGAAACTAGGACGGGAAAGCAACACGGATTGGTATGCCAGTGACCCTATTCATCCTACTGTCCTATATTACCAGACGTACAGACAACCGCAGCCGTTTCTGGGTCTGACAGATCAAAGACCCAGGTCTTCGGTTTGTAGCGAAGAATGTCTTGCCATGCGACGGTTATTCCAGCGATCTAAACGTGAAGCACGCAGTCGATACAGACTCTGGCCAAACGCCAGACATACTGCGGCACATGCAGGCCACAAT
This sequence comes from Oasisia sp. SBJ-2009, assembly GCA_964017155.1. Classification (NCBI taxonomy): domain Eukaryota; kingdom Metazoa; phylum Annelida; class Polychaeta; order Sabellida; family Siboglinidae; genus Oasisia; species Oasisia sp. SBJ-2009. Next base: position 34,978,682 of record OZ024865.1, read on the forward strand.
AATATGCCTTCGACATCCCGCGCCATAGCTGCCATTGCCTCTTCGAAATACTGTATGTGTCCATGTGATTAAACAGTATCTCAATGTCTAAGATACCTTACAAAGCCTCTTACTCTAACATGTCTATTTGCGTCCTGTGTTAGAGTTTCACGTCTCTCTTAAAAGTAATAGTGCCAAAAGCAAATATATATATATATATATATATATATATATATATATATATATATATATATATATATATATATATATACATTCCATGTTAATATTGTCGATGTACTTAGCCCTCTTCCATGTATCTGTATACGCGGATATGAAGCGTAATGCTAAAAGGTCTATTTGTCGCCAAGCACGGCCGCCATATTGCTTTCCCAATTGTTACGTATATTACCATATTGTGTCGTCATACTATTTCAACCACATTACGCGTACAATCCGCGCACAACCATCGCGTTTTCCCATGTATCTATAACAAAATAATACTCTTAATTGCCACCAGTCGTGATATAGATGTATTTAAATCGTCCTGTTATCGACGGCTTGTGGAAACCAAGATGGCGACCAACGGCTTCACTCACCTTGGTTTGTCAGCTCGTAGATGTACTCATTTCCGAGCCAGAACTCGCTCTCCATTTTGCCGAAGCCCCACTTGTACTCTTCCCAGCCCCGGTAGAAGTCGACGGAACCGTCCAAGCGACGTTGGATCAACGTCCAACCTACACACATAATACACCAAGTGTTACTAATATGCTCCATACATTAGGATGGAGATCCCTATCACACCGTAGAAATGACGCAAAACTGCATGCTATACAAAATAGTAAATGGCCTAGTGGGTATACCAGCAAATAAATATCTCATTCCTGTAAACACAGTCACTAGAAAGAAACATTCCTTGTCTTACCTGATCCATCACTCCAGATGTAATTACCACTTTTATTCTTTTTTCCCAAGTACCATTCGACTTTGGAACTCCCTCCCTCAACATGTTGTAAATCAAAACAGCCTTGATTCCTTTAAAAGCAATATACAGACTTTGCATTATTCCACCTGTTAGATATAACTAGTTCTTTTGTATGCATTACTGTTTACATGCACTAATTACGGTTTCTGATACATTGCAATGCCCCCCCCCCCCCCAAATATATATATATATATATATATATATATATATATATATATATATATATATATATATTTCTGATTTTTCCTGTTCGCCCGCCTGTATCCTCAGCATGTTGAGGCTAGGCGGTATTCGAAAGAAGAAGAAGAAGACATGTTATCGCCAGGTGACAGATGGCGTGCTTGGTTGGCGAGGTGGATTGCGTTACTCGCCGGAATAAAACATACAAAGCACACGTAAAAGAATTGTATACTGGCAGCTGAGCGACGTCATACATTTGACCTCTGAAAGGGTGATGTCAGTGAATCCCTTGCAAGTTGAAAGTTATTCCAGTTAGGGCATTGGTGCATATCGGAAATCAAGTAAACCGTGTCAAGAATACAGCATTAAGTACGCACAGAGGGTAGTACCTATTAAGGTAATTTCATTCGATTCGCGGACGAATTAAATCTCACCTAACTGAAAACTATTTCAGCTAGTGCCTCAGTGCGACCCGAAAGTTTTAGATATACGTAAAAAGTAAACTTACACAAATGTAAAGATAACATCATAATCGGTTAATGCCAATCAACGCGTTGGGGTAGGTAATATATTTTAATAATAAATTACATGAAGTAATATTAACATAGCCAACTAGGCCTAAACCTTATTCTCTTATTTATTTGGGACATTCGATTTGCTAAATAATTTGATTATCTAAGATAAATGTGTTTTGCCTGCCAATATATTTTCCAGCGGTGACGAAATCGTTTATATAGTGGGTAGTGATAACGTCATGCCCCACCAGGAAGCCATGGCACTATAAGGGTTGCCACATCTACACTTTTTAAGCTGTATGATGTGGCCAATGATTTGGGCGGACTTAGTTGGTTGTCCTGGTATGTTACGACGGGGCGTACAAACGCAGGGTTAATTAAACCTATCAATTAAAATTCCTGTCCGCCCAGCATACTCAGGCCGGATCTTCAGACTAGTGCGTAATAAGTACGTGACGTAAACGAAGTAATGCGTTAAGCACGCATTACTTCGTTTACATCAATTACTTATTTGTTAACAATACTCAACAGATTTATATTTGATAATAAATGAAATTGATTATATTTGACAAATGAAGTCATAGGGGATACGTTGAGAGAAGTCCGGCCTCGCTGATCCAGAGGGGAGGAGCACACTACCCGAGAACAGCGGCAGACTGACCAGTCCATGGAAAGAGGAAACGATGGAGACCAGCAAAAAGATGGAGAGACGGTGTGAAACGGAAAATGGGTTGAAAGGGACTGAAGGAGGAAGAGGCGAAACAGGGGAACAAGTGGCGACGACTCGTACAGTGCCGACTGTCCATGTGATGGAATATGGCGACGGAAGAAGAAGGATTTGCTTGACTAATGAGTTTCACTGGAATGGGTGGAATAAAATCACCCATAACTATGTATACATGTATGTATGTATGTATGTATGTATGTATGTATGTATGTATGTATGTATGTATGTATGTATGTATGTATGTATGTATGTATGTATGTATGTATGTATGTCTGTATGTATGTATGTATGTATGTATGTATGTATGTATGTATGTATGTATGTATGTATGTATGTATGTATGTATGTATGTATGTATGTATGTATGTATGTACGTACGCACATACATACATACATACATATACATATACACATACACATACACATACACATACACATACACATACACATACACATACACATACACATACACATACACATACACATACACATACACATACACATACACATACACATACACATACACATATACATATATATATATATATATATATATATATATATATATATATATATATATATATGCATATTCACATGTCGATTCAATTCCAATTTAATATTATATCACCAGAGGACATGGATTTGAGGTTAAATGACATCGGTTACGTCATACGTCAGTGTCTTCAGATTTCCCCTGACACGAGTTCACCCCAGGTTAACACGGAGGCGGAGGTGTTGGTGTTAACACGAACACCGCCCATTTTCGCCACGGTCTTTCGGCAGCGATTATAGCTCCTAGATCGGTGCAACCTCCAAGGCTGACACGCCCGTTGGGAACGGCAACGAAGCCCTAGACGCCTGGGCTAGCACGGGAATTACTCGACGAAAGTGCCATCCGGAAGCCGTTATAGACAGGCAGTTATTGCGATGATGTACGACTAGGTGACGTCACACCCCCTCGAAATAGCCGCTGCATACGCCCTCTGGTGATAGATGACTCGTATTAATGGTCGTTACGTACACAGCGGGCAGAGTTGGTGTTTGCTGTCGTGGTCAAACGGACATTGAGACCGGTTATCCGTCGCTGACCATTGGGGTAACAGAGTACAGCTGTGCTTCTCTTTGATGACTTATTGGATACAACTGTCCTAGAATCACCACAAGTTATAGGACGGCGTGGATGGACATTGACGTCATCATTAGCGACTGTGTGTGTGTGTGTGTGTGTGTGTGTGTGTGTGTGTGTGCGTGCGTGCGTGCGTGCGTGCGTGCGTGCGTGTGTGTGTGATTGTGTAAATGTGTGTGTGTGTGTGTGTGTGTGTGTGTGTGTGTGTGTGTGTGTGTGTGTGTATGTATGTATGTATGTATGTATGTATGTATGTATGTATGTATGTATATATGTATGTATGTATGTATGTATGTATGTATGTATGTATGTATGTATGTATGTATGTATGTATGTATGTATGTATGTAATACTATGTATGTATGTATGTATGTGTGTGTGTATGTATGTATGTATGTATGTATGTATGTATGTATGTATGTATGTATGTATGTATGTATGTATGTATGTATGTATGTATGTATGCATGTATGTGTGTATGTATACATGTATATATGTATGCATACATGCAGGACCATTTACGACGTACATCACAATGCAATTATAAGTAAACATAATAACAGGGTTTCGTACTACAGTTTACTATTTCCTACACGTTTAGTGTATTTCATCTGTCGTGACAAAATAGAAAGTGAAACCGAAACCACATAATATTACACACCGCCGTCACTTGGTATGACGTAATCGGCGGATAATGCTGCTCTAAAGAGAAGCGATCACCGATCACCGAGTATAATTACACCTGTCAACAGACGTAACGTACCGACGAAAAGCTGAACAGATGAGTACATGCGATTTGTACAGATATCACGATTGATTGACCCGTATTGCCAGCGTTCTTTGCGCCACCAGGGCAGCCCCGCGGGCGGGCAGCGGCGAGCAGCTGGCCAATTACTGCCACTTTCGGCTGCGATATTTCAGACATGCCAGTTTGTGATAGGAATCCGTATTTTTGACTTGACATTTTGCAAAAATCCGTACCACATTTGTATGCATTGGTTAAATTTCATATAACATCTTTATTCGCGGTGAGTGGGATAATCTTCAAAGACACAGTAGATCAAGACATAGACAGAGGACAACAGGAAGTGTAGAGAGATAGGGGTGAAAGAGACATAGAAGAGATAGAGAGAGAGAGAGAGAGAGACAGACAGACAGACAGACAGACAGACAGACAGACAGAGAGCGAGAGAGAGAGAGAGAGAGAGAGAGAGAGAGAGAGAGAGAGAGAGGAGAGATAAGAGGGAGATATGGCGGAAAAAGAGAGATAATGAAAGGGAGCGAGAGAGGAGAGAGATAGGGAAGAAAGAGAGAGAGATAGAGAGAGAGAGAGAGAGAGAGAGAGAGAGAGAGAGAGAGAGAGCGAGAGAGACAGACAGACAGACAGACAGACGGGCAAAGAGAGAGTGAGAGAGATATGGCTGAAAAAGAGAAATAATGAAAGGGAGTGAGAGAGGAGAGAGATAGGGGAGAAAGAGACAGAGCGAAGAGAGAGAAGAGAGGGAGGGGAGAAGCGAAAGCGAAAGGAAAGACAGAGAAATCAATAAATCAAAATTAAGAGAACTGGTGACGAAGCAGGTAAATGTGAACGGCAAAAAAAAGTGCGGGACAAAAGAGTAATTAAACAAATGATTGAGAAAACATTTACATGTTCATGACATATTAAGAAGTCAAGACGATATAGAAGGTTGTGTCATCAGTGCTCAGATGTGACTAAACACTGCCTTTGTAAACGTACTTAACAGACAAAGAGAAGTGGCAACGTTGTAGTAACCCTCATCACCATGATCATTACTAAATCACCGTGATTATTAGATAACTGTATCAACTAGATAAAAACACCGTGAGAACGAGATAACAGTCGCGAGATAATCTGTTTAATTTCACGGGCAGGAGAAATCTGCCCTCACCAGCAGTGGAGCCGTGGTCCTATGGTCGGGTCATGTTTCGGTCGCCTAAACACAATCTTAAACTTGTCACGAACACTGTACGGCCTATGACACAACACGTCGACAGTGATTCACAGTTTACATCCAAAATCTGACAAATGATTACATAATGGCCTCTAATTACCCGACCTTCCTTTTACCGGATGTTTCCCATTCGTTGTAGGAGCCGGGACACCCGCGCATATTTAGAACATTCCAGACAGTCGGCGGAAATAAAGTCACTGGAAAAAGTCGCGGAGATAACGTGACAGGAAAACAATCACTGGCCCACGGCGAAAAGCTTAGCTACGGAAAAAGGGTAGACAAAATAAAGTCACAACATTTTAAAACGTGAAGACTACTAAATACAAAGACTTGTACATATTTGCAGGCAATTCGGCACAATGCAATTTTATGACGAAATCTCATTTTGACCGATAACTGAACACTTGACTTGAGTAGTTAAAATTGTTGTACTGTCTACAATTGTGATAATTATGGCTTTTAATAATATACAATATACTATAATATATACACTGTATGCATATAAATAGCAATATATTTTTTATAAATTAAATATAGTAATGTATTAAATATATATATATATATATATATATATATATATATATATATATATATATATATATATATATATATATATATATATATATATATATATATATTTAATACATTAATATATTTAATTTATAATATATATAATATAAATTAAATATAATATAAATTAAATATATTAAATATATTAAATATATTAAATATATTAAATATATTAAATATATTAAATATATTAAATATATTAAATATATTAAATATATTAAATATATTAAATATATTAAATATATTAAATATATTAAATATATATAAATTATATATATATATATATATATATAATGATATATATTTAATACATTACTATATTTAATTTATAATATATGGATATTTATATGCATACAGTGTATATAATATTATAGTATATTGTATATTATTAAAAGCCATAATTATCAAAATTGTAGACAACATATATTATAAATAAAGTTTTGACTTTTTCCTGTGACTATATTTATTATGCCTTTTCCAGGGACTCTTCCCCTAGAGTTTGTGTCCTACATATGTGGAGACGTCTGGGAGGAGGTCAGCCCTCTCCTCCCGCGGGCAGGGGTTAGCTTGAGGGCGGGCGGACAGAACAAGACGAACTTGCGTAACAAGTATATAACGGCCAGATGCTCGTTACACCCGTAACACGTTTTACATCCCATGTTCAGGGTGCGACAGGTCACGTGACCGGGCGTGGAACACGCTGACCCTATTAGTCGGACACATCGCACCTGTGTACCTTCGCCATCGCCATAGACACCGATCCCAAATCTGTGAATTTATTAATCACGAAATGCCCTCGAATATACACGCCCGCTTGCGCAATTGCACGTGTACAGTGCACCTGTAGTTAAATGTAACGATGCCCTGTTTTCACGTACTCAATAGTTGATTTTGTTTTCATTGGAAGAATGGTTTTTGTATGACTGTTTATTCTTATTCGTTCTCTTAAAATATGGCTTCTTGAGAAAGCGACTGTGAATAGTAGTCCTCTTGACAATGGTTGATCTATACCGTATATGTTTTGTTTAATGTCTGTGTATTTTCGCTGACGTTATGCAATTATATAATTTATAACTATGAACATACGTCTGGTTTGTGTCATTGTTAAATGGGTCAAACAAAACATACTTTTTTAGTGAATTCATCAGCATCTAATAACACTTTGAATGAGAAAAATACATTTTTTGTAACACAGATACTGTACGGCTCGTATATTGTGACAGAATAAATTCACTCGCTTCACCTTTAAGAAAAGTAATTAAATTTGCCTCGAACGCAACGACCTATCGGCAGCAATTACCGCACGGAAGCTACACAACTCAACTACCGCCCGTCGTCCTTGACGATGCTGTCTAACAAACATAACAAACGATTGCCTTCCAAAGCTAACAGGAAATGGCAAATGGAAAAGGAAGCCTTTTGCGAGTCGGTTGCCCGACATTTTCACTGTTTGTTTGTGGAACCTATGACGGTTGTCGATGATAAAAATTATATTTAAACATTACGTAAATAGTTACACAACTGGTAGGGGAGACCGGGGCTAGTTGCAACAAAAACAACATCTATTTCAAGATTGCGGACTGGTTTCTTAACCGATCGGAACTTTATTAAACCAATGGGTACACACATATCTCCCGCAGATAATCAGGGCATAATTAATTTCCCGGCCTATGATACGTTTGTGGTATAAAGAGTTATACGAGGTGTTACAAATTTCAGGATTGCCGGTGAGTTTCTTAAACGGTCGAAACTTTTGTTATGGGTCCCCCACACATCTCCCGCAGATAACTGGTGCATAATTAAATGCCCGGCTTATTACACGTTTGTCGTATAATGAATGAGTTACATGAGGTGTTCGAAAGTGTTATAAGTTACCCGGCACGGTAGGACCTCTTTTCTTTTAAAAAGGCGTAATTTTATGGCGTGTTGACGGATTCATGTGATATTACACACGACATGCTCAAATCTACTAATGAACATGCTTTCGTCTTGCAGAATAATTTGCATTAGCAGTTTTGTCCGCAAGCCCTCTATTACAACTTGCCCGTGTTACAACTAGCCCCCGTCTCCTCTAGATAATGTGTCCACTCAGTTATCCCCGTGAGAGAAGGGTAATTTTCCTGATATATATTCTGTACTATTACTTTACTAATGTTTCTGCGTGTCTTTCTAGTTTGCAACCATAGCGTCCCGTGATTGGGCGAAGGCCTCACACCTGTATATCTTGCGCTGCCCTTTGCCAGATGGTACCCTTCCAGTAATCGTCTAGTTCGTCTCTCCAACGTCTCGCCGGTCTTCCTCTAGGTATTTTCCTTTCGTAGGTTTTCCAGGTGATGATACACAATGTCCATCTGTTATCTGGTATCCTACTGACGTGTTCTGCCAAGGCCACTTCCGTCTTCTGACTTGTTCAATCACATCTGTTACCTTTGTCTTTTCTCTTATCCAGATATTTGTATTTCTGTCCCGGTATGTGATGTTTGACATAGTCCTTTCCGTCTTTGTTTGTGCGGCTGCTAGCTTGTTCTCTGCTTGGGTGGTGAGTGTCCATGTTTCCGCGCCGTTTGTCATTGCTGGAAGAACTCACGAGTTGTTGACTTGTCTCTTCAAGCAAGTCCAATGTTACCCTTGAAAATGTCACGGTTCTTGGCGAATGCTGTCCACCCGGCCGTGATTTTTCTTTAATCTCCTTGTCTTTATCTACTATTTCTCTCTGTAACACATGTCAATATGTCAATTTGACATTTCCGGGAGAATCATCGGACTCAATTTCGTGTCCTGTTGGCTAATTGCCACGTCCAGCCGATAAAATTAGTCTCCGCCTCAAGGCTGGCATTTCTCAATAGTGTACTAATTGGCTGACACGTGACACCACTGTTGGGCAACGCGGATATACGCAACGGAAATGGCGTCCGAGGACAGATCGCTGCGTCACTTCCGGGTTCGGGTAAACAAAACGAAGTGTCAGAGACTTTGTGTGTGGTTTTGCTTGTATTAAATATCATTGGGCGGGAAACAATTTATATTTAGGGACAACAGCATTTAAAGGACAAAAAAAGGCTATGGCTTCGTGTCATATACCTAATAGAGTTTATACAAAGTAACAATTTCCATATATACTCAATTTTTTAACGCCAGCGGTTTACTCAGAATGTGACTTTAAAGTCTAAAATTCTAACGAAATCCACGATGGTCTGGACGCCGCCATAGGTGAAGGGTTAATTTGGCTTGGCCATTCAGCGCGCGGCATTCTATATCTCGGTCAGCTTCCGGCGACGCTTTTAAGGGTCAACAACTTCGAGTCTTCGACAGTTCGTTCAGTTGGCGTGACATCTAGCAGCTGCTTATAGACGTATATCTAAATCTGTGGTTAAATCTATGGTAAACTTTATAGTAATTATGCCTTCGTGTTCGGCATACGGTTGCAATAATAGTTGAAAAAACCGGTAGTATTGAAGCAATGGGTTCACGTTGGTGATTTGCGGGCGTACTGTTTGGCACTTTGATCGGTCGATTTTGAGGAGAAATGCTTTGATGTAGACATGTATCATCAGTTGATGGGATGATTTCAACGATAACAATAATAGACAACTTTATATTTACCGTCATCAGCATGTTACGCGCGTTGCCGAGTTGCAGCCATTTCATGACAACAGCCAAACCCTATGCAGGGAATCTACGTGGAGAGCGCCTCGATCACCGTCGTGACGTCATTCTTCGTCTAAGATGGGGTAGCGCACAGAATTTGGATGGCTGGGTGTTAAAAAATATTTTTCTGGTAAACCGCTGGCGTTAAAAAATTGAGTATATGTGGAAATTGTTACTTTATATTAACTCTATTAGGTGTATGCCACGTAAAAGTTAACTTTGTTTGTCCTTTAAGTTCTACACTTGTCAACTGTAGGTATAGTCCAACACCACAAGTAGTAGCATGCGTCCTGCGTAGATATCTAAAACAAAATCTTGTTTTGTTTCGCACATTCGCGTAACTTACACAAGGAACAATCGTGAGTGAAGTGCTTTAGGATGTCAAAACAGTGTAATAGTGGCCGACCGACCGACCGACCGACCGACCGACCGACCGACCGACCGACCGACCGACCGACCGACCGACCGACCGACCGACCGACCGACCGACCGACCGACCGACCGACCGACCGACCGACCGACCGACCGACCGACCGACCGACCGACCGACCGACCGACCGACCGACCGACCGACCGACCGACCGACCGACCGGAGAGATGGAGAGATGGAGAGACGGAGAGACGGAGAGACGGAGAGACGGACAGACGGACAGACGAAGAGACGGACAGACGGACAGACGGACAGACGGACAGACGGACAGACGGACAGACGGACAGACGGACAGACGGACAGACGGACAGACGGACAGACGGACAGACGGACAGACGGACAGACGGAGAGAGCAGCCAGGCCAGCATTGTCAGGGTTTTGACGTAGACCCAGAACGGTAATGCCCAGGAAAGAAGTGCTCCGCCGGGCGAAACCATAACTTCTGCACGCCACTTCCTGTACACATGCGGAGTAGGAAACAATAATTCACACAGTTACGTCAGATATCTGGTTCCGCGATATTTTTTCCACCACGTTTATCGTCTATGCGAATGTTCAAAAAAATTCACGAACCCCGCACATGACGTACATTGCGATCTTTACAGGTCAAATTGTCACAAAACGAAACGTTTTGAAGTAGCCAACATTAATCTGTGAAACATTTTGGCGTGTTTGTTTGAAACCCTTTCTATCTGCCTCCCTTTCTAATTATATTTCTAGTTCAATTCGATTTTACCCAACAACGTTAAACGCGTTTGGCGTCACTGTAGCCAAGTCTCGCTATATATGGCCTGACTGACGACTACTTTAATGAAAAACAACCCATTGTTTGCGAAAATAACCGGCATAGCAAGAATTCCATTCCGGGAGTAGAAAGAGTAGATAACGAAAGAATGCTTCTTCGGCAAAAAGTTGGTGGGAAAGGGGATTTTGTTAGGAAGCTGTAGGCGAGTCGGCAAAAGTGGACTTGACACACGGAAACGAAACGACAGACGCTGTGAGCGGATGACGTCACGGGAGAGGGCTGGAGCCTGAAGGAGAAGACGAACACCGCGACTGGGATGGGTGGGCCGTGTGGAGCGAGATCTCGCGGGATTATCGCGGGAGACAGAAGGAGTGGAGATTGAGGGTGGCCGGAGGTAGCAATGCAATGTGATCAGTAACAGAAAGAAATCTAAAACTAAATGGTGGGCCAATATCAAAGTCATCCATCGCCACTGATTTCAAGGACAGCGGATAAAGCAATAACAATTGCAAGCGGGTTAGCAGTTAGCACTGTTTGAAAAAATATGACATTTTGGGTCAAACAGGGTTCTCCTGTAATAATAATAATAATAATAATAAATATTTGGAAAGCGGAAAATATCCACTCAGAGGCGAATAAAATACATTGCAACACACACATATTTAAAATATTCATAATCAGTTTAAACTTACATGTAATGACGAAATGTTAAATTATAATAAATCTATAATTAAATCCAGCTTCTAAAAATCCTAGTTCATAAGCTAAACTTATCAGCAATAAATAGGTAAAATAGAATAATAAATAAAAAATAAAATATATTAATAAGTTAATAATAAAGTAAGTAAAAAAATTGCAAAACTATCATATTTAGAGGATTCATTTTGCGGAACACTGGTTGAATTAATAGTCCTTGCATTGTGAAAAAGTTTGCCGGTGGCTTCATAAGGCCAATTCGTTGACGGGCCTGTACTACGAACGCCGTAAGCACCGGTATATTTATGTAATTTCGGCGTTAAATTGCCTCGTAAACACGGCGTCCGTATCTGCCCCTGTCTCGCCGATGCCGACATTTGAGACGGGGGTTCGGGGGTAACGTCTGGGGCATGTCGGAACCGATGACGTCACAGGTGACGTAGGCCATTTGCTCTCGCAGCTAACATAACATGTCCCGTTATTATCCGCGTAATAGCGTTTGGGTATACCCCGCTTCTGGTGATCTTTTCCTTTCATTGCAAGTATTTATGTACTCACAACCCCCACGACAACCCCCCGCGTCGTCTCGTGGTGGATTACCCGGGGTAGGTTACCCCCCACCCGCCCACCCGCCCGCCCGCGCAATCACGGATGCGCGCCGACGAAAATAAACGTCGCCGATCTCGAATGAAACGTGAACCGCGCCACTTACACAACGGAGCCTACCCATAAACATGTAACGTAACTCATCGGCACATCATCCCTGGGGGGCGGGGGCTATGAACGGGAAAGGGTTAAATTTGCCGGTGCGAAATGAACCCGCTGATTCAGCGCGTAATTCGCGAGTTTTTCAGCGAAAGCCTCGTTCTGACAGTTGGTGGCTTCACAGATCCGTAAATAACGAACCGGAATATTTGTGACAGTTTGCGATGGCGCAGGACTGATATAGATTCACTAAAATAGATCCGGTGGTATTGAATTTTTAGGTAGAATATGCTTTGTACGTGTTTTATGTAGTTCAACCAGTTAACGTCGGTGTTGAAGTTTGCGGACGATACAAAAGTGTTTAGAAAAATTGAAAGTGATGCAGATAGACAGCAATTACAAGATGATCTAAATAAGTTGAACGAATGGTCTGATAAGTGTCAAATGCTGTTTAATTATGGGAAGTGTAAGTGCCTCCACACAGGACATGGAAATGAAGATGCACAATATACAATGGGTGATACTGTACTAAATACTACCGTAAAGGAAAAGGACTTAGGGTTAACTATTAGTGCTGATATGAAGGTATCAGAACAGTGTGCACTTGCAGCAGCAAAGGGAAACCAAATTCTTGGATTAATTAGGCGAAATATAGTGTACAAGGAAAAAGAACTAATAATACCGCAGTACAAAACAATAGTTAGGCCTCATTTAGAATATTGCATACAGGCATGGAGGCCATATCGGAAGAAGGATATTGATATACTAGAAAGAGTACAAAGAAGAGCAACCAAAATGATACAAAAACTCAGGAATATTAGTTATGAAATGCGTCTAAAAGAATGTGGATTAACAACACTAGAAACCAGGAGATTGAGAGGAGATCAGATATAAGTTTTTAAAATATTGAATGGGTATGAAAATATTGACAGAAATATTTTTTTCTCTGTTAAGGAAGAGAGAAGGACTAGAGGACATGGAATTACATTAGCAAAGAAGCAGTGTAGACTAGATATTAGAACATTTTCATTTTCACAAAGAACAGTAAATGAATGGAACAGATTATCGGCTGATTGTGTAGGTGCTAGTAGTGTTAATATGTTTAAAAATAAAATTGACATGTACCTAAGAAGGGCTAGGTATATTTAGTTAGATAGGTTGGACTCTCGATAAGCCAAAGGGCTTCCTTGTCCACCTGCCATCTAGAGTTGATTCTCTAGATGGCAATCTTGTTAAATCTTGTTAAATCTTGTTAAATTCATAACGGGTATTTTAAAGAAAAATGCACTCGTGTTTATTATCACATATATATATGTGGGGACGGGGCCAGGATTTGTTCTGGCTTACATCGATTAATGTACTAATTGTGTTGTTTGTTTGTTGAGATATGTGACATTTGTTATCAGTAATAACATTCTAGTGGTGCTGTATTGTGTACATGTGTTTATTTGGAAGTGCTTAAAATACCCAACTATATTTAATTGTGATGCAATTAATGGGGTGGCTGCCACGAAAGCGACCAAAATGGTCTCAGTGACAGTCTCCTCGACCCCTGGTTATTTTACCTACAGTAACAATTCATAATCACTGAAAATTACATTTCTGTTATTTATTACGCAATTACTTGGCAGTTTGCTGCACAGCGGTACTAATGTAATATTATTTTATAATTTGAGCTGTAGATAATTTGTATGAACATTGCTTTATGTATATTTTTATTGGGTCAATAAACACTTCCGATTCCGACTACACATTAAAGTTTAAGTAAGTAGTGACGTATGGTTTACATCGACTACACATTGAAGTTTAAGGAAGTAGTGACGTATGGTTTACATCGACTACACATTGAAGTTTAAGTAAGTAGTGACGTATGGTTTACATCGACTACACATTGAAGTTTACGTAAGTAGTGACGTATGGTTTACATCGACTACACATTGAAGTTTAAGTAAGTAGTGACGTATGGTTTACATCCACTACACATTGAAGTTTAAGTAAGTAGTGACGTATGGTTTACATCGACTACACATTGAAGTTTAAATAAGTAGTGACGTATGGTTTACATCGACTACACATTGAAGTTTATGTAAGTAGTGACGTATGGTTTACATCGACTACACATTGAAGTTTAAGTAAGTAGTGACGTATGGTTTACATCGACTACACATTGAAGTTTAAGTAAGTAGTGATGGTTTACATCGACTACACATTGAAGTTTATGTAAGTAGTGACGTATGGTTTACATCGACTACACATTGAAGTTTATGTAAGTAGTGACGTATGGTTTACATCGACTACACATTGAAGTTTATGTAAGTAGTGACGTATGGTTTACATCGACTACACATTGAAGTTTACGTAAGTGGTGACGTATGGTTTACATCGACTACACATTGAAGTTTATGTAAGTAGTGACGTATGGTTTACATCGACTACACATTGAAGTTTAAATAAGTAGTGACGTATGGTTTACATCGACTACACATTGAAGTTTAAGTAAGTAGTGACGTATGGTTTACATCGACTACACATTGAAGTTTAAGTAAGTAGTGATGGTTTACATCGACTACACATTGAAGTTTAAGTAAGTAGTGACGTATGGTTTACATCGACTACACATTGAAGTTTACGTAAGTAGTGACGTATGGTTTACATCGACTACACATTGAAGTTTAAGTAAGTAGTGATGGTTTACATCGACTACACATTGAAGTTTAAGTAAGTAGTGACGTATGGTTTACATCGACTACACATTGAAGTTTAAATAAGTAGTGACGTATGGTTTACATCGACTACACATTGAAGTTTAAGTAAGTAGTGATGGTTTACATCGACTACACATTGAAGTTTAAGTAAGTAGTGACGTATGGTTTACATCGACTACACATTGAAGTTTACGTAAGTAGTGACGTATGGTTTACATCGACTACACATTGAAGTTTATGTAAGTAGTGATGGTTTACATCGACTACACATTGAAGTTTATGTAAGTAGTGATGGTTTACATCGACTACACATTTAAGTTTACGTAAGTAGTGACGTATGGTTTATATCGACTACACATTGAAGTTTATGTAAGTAGTGATGGTTTACATCGACTACACATTGAAGTTTAAGTAAGTAGTGATGGTTTACATCGACTACACATTGAAGTTTAAGTAAGTAGTGACGTATGGTTTACATCGACTACACATTGAAGTTTAAGTAAGTAGTGATGGTTTACATCGACTACACATTGAAGTTTAAGTAAGTAGTGACGTATGGTTTACATCGACTACACATTGAAGTTTAAATAAGTAGTGACGTATGGTTTACATCGACTACACATTGAAGTTTAAGTAAGTAGTGATGGTTTACATCGACTACACATTGAAGTTTAAGTAAGTAGTGACGTATGGTTTACATCGACTACACATTGAAGTTTACGTAAGTAGTGACGTATGGTTTACATCGACTACACATTGAAGTTTATGTAAGTAGTGATGGTTTACATCGACTACACATTGAAGTTTATGTAAGTAGTGATGGTTTACATCGACTACACATTGAAGTTTAAATAAGTAGTGACGTATGGTTTACATCGACTGCACATTGAAGTTTATGTAAGTAGTGATGGTTTACATCGACTACACATTGAAGTTTAAGTAAGTAGTGACGTATGGTTTACATCGACTACACATTGAAGTTTAAGTAAGTAGTGACGTGTGGTTTACATCGACTACACATTGAAGTTTAAGTAAGTAGTGACGTATGGTTTACATCGACTACACATTGAAGTTTACGTAAGTAGTGACGTATGGTTTACATCGACTACACATTGAAGTTTATGTAAGTAGTGATGGTTTACATCGACTACACATTTAAGTTTACGTAAGTAGTGACGTATGGTTTATATCGACTACACATTGAAGTTTATGTAAGTAGTGATGGTTTACATCGACTACACATTGAAGTTTACGTAAGTAGTGACGTATGGTTTACATCGACTACACATTGAAGTTTATGTAAGTAGTGATGGTTTACATCGACTACACATTTAAGTTTACGTAAGTAGTGACGTATGGTTTATATCGACTACACATTGAAGTTTATGTAAGTAGTGATGGTTTACATCGACTACACATTGAAGTTTACGTAAGTAGTGACGTATGGTTTACATCGACTACACATTGAAGTTTATGTAAGTAGTGATGGTTTACATCGACTACACATTTAAGTTTACGTAAGTAGTGACGTATGGTTTATATCGACTACACATTGAAGTTTATGTAAGTAGTGATGGTTTACATCGACTACACATTGAAGTTTAAGTAAGTAGTGACGTATGGTTTACATCAAATACACATCGAAGTTTAAGTAGGTAGTGACGTATGGTTAAGTGACAGCGCATTTCGACACGAATGGGAGAGAAAAGGGCCAAGATGGGAGATGTAGGCCCCTATTCGAAGGGGCGCGCTACAGGAGAAGAGTAAGACGAGGTATGACGCGGAAGTTCTACGAGAGGATAGGCTTATCAAGGCGGGGAGGTGGGAGGGAAGCATGGGATTGGGAGATAGGGGAATAAAAGCAGATGGTGAGACGCCATTTTCCGGTCACTGTATAGTGGAAGGAAAACTGGAGTTCTTAGAAGGAATCAAAACAGAGAATCAGTGTTGATGCACTGTCACCCATCCTAGAGGCACCGAGACAACTCCTTGTTTACTTCGTGACCAGTGTGGCCGTTTTAACACACAATTACCTGGCGTGACCTTCCGTGACCCCGCCGAGGAGAGAAGACATACCTGCATTTTCCGTCTGTCGGCACCGCACTTTGAAGGGTTTAGGAGACAGGTTGGACTGGACGACAATGACGTAACTGCCGGGATACTTCATTCCCTTGCTCAAGTACACGTCCTGGCAGTCTGCAATAGAGGGCGCCACCTTTACTGTCACGTGACCAAACACTTCATGTGCAATGAATAAATACAACCTATCCATGACGTGACCACATCCTGGCAAAAACCTCCGAACGTGTGTACGATGTATTTAAACGGTAACGTTCAGCGTAGATCAGTAACTGTTGAAAAACGTTAATGTTGATAATACTAATTGTCCGAAGTATATGAATTATAGGTATCATCACAACTAAACATAGATGTGCAAGAAGCAAACAACCCCAGTATCAAGCAACAAAAACACACGTTATACAAAACAACGTGACATACCACAGTCTCATTTATATCACAAAACACAGTCTTGAATAAAGACAGTATAAGCGCAATTCAAGATTGAGTAAACAATATAACAGACATTAAAAATAAATAATGCTTTTGGTACCAATACGTGATTAAAATACCATCTAGTGTGTTTGTGTTTTAATCGCTAACAAATATGACTGCATGTGCCTGTTCGTTATTTTTATGTAATCAACTACGAGGAAATGTAATCGATTAAACATGATTACAAATTGCTAAATGTCCGATTTCACCCATCCCTGTGCAACATGCATACACCCCATTAATCAGAGTAGGTGATTACCGCGGGTAATCATGTCTAGGTGGTGGCTTTTACCCACTCAGCGACATCGCCACCCACGACACACCACCCGCCCGCCAGATTGCATCCAGGGGCTCGCGCCCGCCACCCAACGTCTCCCGACGGCACCAAACTGCTCTAGTTCGTCTCGTCTTCACCCGGAGCGTGATCTGCGGTCTGCAACGGGGCCAAGCGAGCGAACATGATTCCGCAGGCACGCGCGGATTACAAAGCTGTCTATGCCGTGACCTGTTTACACAGTCGGCGTGACTCGGCGCGCCCCAAGCGGTTTGTCCCAACCACCTGCGATGGATGGACCGGAAGCGAGAGAAGCAGACGAGAATGGCGCCAGATGTGGGCCACCTTGTCGACCCCAGGCACAAGCTGACTGGTTCGGACATGTGCATCTTCTGGGACTGTGTGTTCCGTTAAAAGGAGGCTTTTTGTTCCAATGTTTCATTAATTAATTAAGGGTAATGTTAATCAATTTAATTTTAACAAATTAAAATAAATGAGAAGACTATATAGATGGTCCACCAAATTGCGTTTGGTAAGTCCACATTGTTTGATGCCGCGAATACTGTTCGAAGTTTAAAAGTTTCGACCTTGCAGTCTGTTGTTTTTGGACCAACATGCGATTTTCCACCACAACACGATTCTCATTGCAGCGTTCATAGTTTTAAGAAAAAATAGAAGAATAGTTGGTTCCCTGCGTCACTTTAAGACGTCGAAGGCTGAAACGCTAGGACAACTATTGCCAAAACATACAAACATATCATTCAGATTTGATAAGCACGAAGCTACGGTATATGTACAAGATGTCAACATTTCGTTGATTATAAATCGTTGTAATTTTGTTCGAACAGGCACACAAATGATTTATGATTTATGTAACGCCTACCATATACACCATGGCACCACATGTTTTTTTTATTGAGTGAATAGGAATTACTCAAACTAAATGCAGCTTGAGCGTAATGGCAGTGCACAGGAAACAAAAATTGAACCGTTTGTCTCATTAAATCATTGTGACATATCCTCTAAATGGTATATTCTTATGTTTGGCCAACGGTTGGTCAAGCATTTCAGCCCCCTTAATTTTGCCGCTATAACTATGTGAAAATGTATGACCTACATAAGCCTAATTAATATTTAATTAATTTTTGTAGAAAAACAGATATGATAAAGTATAAAGTATAATGTTGTTAAAATATGTGTATTCCCAAAGTATATGTTAACGCATGCGCATGGGCACGCACACATTCAACTAGTGTGTATTGAATATGTCGTACAATTACTCATCTGGTTGCCATTCAAAAACATGTTTTTCAAAGGCAAAAAACCCTGAATGCGCGCAATCATCATATAATCCAATGTTTTTGCGCAACGCAGCAAAACAACAGAGCAATTAAACTGTTTACGACATCTCGTCCCGAAAAACCCGACTCGTATTCACGACAGCGCAATCAGCGACGATTGGCATCACTTCATTAAACAAACAATGTCCCAATCGTCGCAATTACTATATAGTACCATTGATAGATCCCGTTTAGATGCAATCATTTTGTTGCGCCATGAACGTTTACTACCCATCGATGTGTTGATTGACGTTAATCTGTGGACTGGTTCGTTTGAAGTGGCCAGACGTAGGTCCCTGCGGCTCCAGCAACCAGACAACGAGACAGATGGTCTTTATATGGGGATATATCGCTTATAATTATCATTTCCCCATAGCCTTCACGCGGTAATCGGTTATGTGCTGTGCGTAAATTTATATTTTAATTTTGCTCTTTACCGCGTGCGCAAGACAAATAATCAATGTTCCAAAGACTCTAATCACCTTCACATCTTCACCTATCCCGTAGTCTGGTGGACCGTTGAGGCGCCACAGATGACCTGGCAACCAGCTCCCTCCATTCCTCTCGCCTCTCAGCCTTCCTCATGGCGGCGCACATCGTCATGCCAGTCCATTCCAATGTGCTGTCATCCCATCTCTTTTTCTGTCTGCCTCTTCTTCTCCCTCCTTGCACTGTGCCCAGCAGGATTGTCTTGGCAAGCCCTGTAGATCTTGTTACGTGCCCGTACCATTTCAGTTTGCGTCGCTTTACTGAGGGCAAAAGGTCTTCGTGGGGCCCAATGGCTTGCCGAGTTCTGTTTCGCACTTCTTCGTTGAAGATGTGGGCTCTGTAGGTGTAGACTCTCATACTAATTATTTTTACAGACTCTGTAACTTACTCCCCCACCACAACCGACATTATACTGCTAGTCTTGCTAGAACATAATACAGTGTGTATGAAACTGTATTCTACATCACCAGTGTTTACCATAAACACTTCTGCAAAGCTCAGGACCGTGTCCAACCGCATGACATCACCGAAACGTCTTCTGGGGTGAATCACATTACCCCTTATCAATCCACCCACTAAGTTGTCAGATAGTGGTTGGCGAGAAAGCGAGCCTACCGTGGCGATAACACAGATGTGGTTGATTTAATGGACATTTAAGGGATGACTGGAGTCGCGAATTAGTTCACCGTAAAATGATACGCTTCTGGTTTCGCAATAGTCCGAGCAACCATTTTTTTTCGAGTCTGTTTCTTCTTTGTAAATAGGATATTTTTAGTCTAGAGTAAGTACGTTGCATGTTTACAGGCCACCGCGTTACGTTAAAAAGCCCGAAACATTGTTCGAAATTATCCAACCTGTTAGAAAAACTTTTAATTTGTCAACAGCTGTCGTTGGTCGCAATCAAATCCGCAATTACTTTGAAATTGAACAGTTCTTACATTCGTGACCGCAGAAATGAATTCTACCAACTTCCTGGTAACATTCACCAATATCGGCTGATTTCCGGTAACGGAAGTGACATCTACGCTTTTACCTGATCCCACTCGGTCACGTGATAGTACGCTATGGTGGATCTAATTGATGAAGCTTTTCTCAACAGATTATCCACTTTGTAGTGCGGTTTACATGCATTCAAAACAAACAGCTTTGTGAAAGCCAGTTTACACCAGCGATTTGCTCCCCGATTTAGCGATATCGCGTTTCACAGTGACTGGCGCATATCTCGACTTCCGTTTTCGCGTGTCGCCGATTTGGACATGGCTTGATCTCTCGAAACCAATTTACCCCCCCCCCCCAACAAAAATCATTCGCAAGTCGGTCGCCTTTATTAACATAGCGCGGTTTACACGACGCAGTTTTCATTAATTTACGTATCGTAATCTCTTATACTGTGTCCGGTGTCGCGGTACCAGATTCGGCCGGGCCCAGATTCGGCACGAATTTGCCGAATCTGGGACCGCGACGGTAACGGGCCA
Source organism: Oasisia sp. SBJ-2009 (assembly GCA_964017155.1). NCBI lineage: Eukaryota > Metazoa > Annelida > Polychaeta > Sabellida > Siboglinidae > Oasisia > Oasisia sp. SBJ-2009. The sequence continues at coordinate 34,999,794 of OZ024865.1, forward strand.
GGATTCTCCGCCGTTACTAACATAAATTATTTCAATCTGATTGTTATTCACAAATTAAAAAAATTAACTGCATTCGCGATGAGCGTTTTGAGGAAACTCGGCCCGGGCGTGACGTGTGTCACCAACGCTACGTCGGAGCAGGTATAAGCGGCCACTGCGCCTGTGCGTACATGCGAAGTATGCGATTTGCCGAATCTGGGCCCGCCACACCGGTATTACCAATTACACAACAACATGGAAGAAAGCAGAATGAAGAGAAATCCAAAGTAACGAAATGCAGGTGCGCATTACCAAAACACTCACCTGCTGGGTATTTGGAGACAAATGGCCGAGGTGTGACGTCACCCCGTCGTCGACCCACGCCGGTGACCCCTGCTCCAGCCTGACCTGTCGCACTGCTCACTGTCTGCTGTAGCCGCCTGATGGCGCTGTTAACGTGGTGCAGTTTTCGTTCTTGTTTCGCTAGGCGGCGCTGCAGTTGTTCAATGGCGTCTTCCTTGCGTTCCTCCGTAGCGGCTGCGGCGGCCAAGTCCCCGCTCAGACGCTGGGGGCAGAGAGGGCACATTACAGACATTACAGACGGACTTCCGGTTTACGTTTGAGTAGCCAAAACTTTACGGAATGTGCCTTACTTACGTACGTAAGACGTAGGAGATGAGAGGGTAGCCTAATAATAAGATCGTTATGCAACAATTGATTTACATTTGACTTTTCTGTTTTGTATGAAAACGTTTATTTCGTTTAGTATTACCCAGACAACTCTGTTGACTATACATATATATATATATATATATATATATAAACGTTTTCATACAAAACAGAAAAATCAAATGTAAGCTCTGTTCTAACGTAGCGTTGGTGACATACGTCACGCCGGGCCGAGTTTCCTTAAAATGCATCCCGAATTATATAGTCAATACGTGTAATAACTGAAATGTGTTCTAACTGTTCCGTAATTTGCAAAGACAAAGCATCGAAAAAGTAAAAGTCAGTCCTTGAAACTATCAGCTAAACTTAATATATATATATATATATATATATATATATATATATATATATATATATAGAGAGAGAGAGAGAGAGAGAGAGAGAGAGAGAGAGAGAGAGAATCATAATGAGAGTAGGCCACTTTGATCGAGAAGCTGGTTCACCGGTTCGTGCTTTACAATATTATGATTAGCACCTAGCTACCCCCAAAACGTGACATATACCTCCAACATAAACACACCTTCAGGAAGCGCTCGACGTGAAACAGAGAGCTCGTGTTGTTTTGCTGACGCAGTTTCTTCGTGAAGGCGTCTGTCAGTCGGCGTTCGAGCGCGTTCATTTCTCGCCTCACGTTCAACTCGAGTCTGCGGACGCGGTCTAGGGCCACTCCGGGCGGCTTCACGCCGAGGGCCGGTCCCACCGAAAGGGCGATAATGAGGGGGAGAATCATTACAGCAGACATCCTGCGATTGATCACTGTAACAAAACCAGAACCCTCTCTAAGGACGAGCGTAGTCTACAAGGTTCACAATAATATTGCTAATTTAAGTCAATTTGTTTTGTTTGCTGATAATGTGTAGTTATAGATAACAGGGTTTATTGGGAGGTTAAAACACTGACCCGTTTATTTTGGCAGAGAAGTATCGTCGTGTCAAATGGATTTGAATGTATTTTTTTATGTGGGATTCCTGAAATTACAGTAACTTTAGGTATGCTAATACGCTTGGAAAAGTGTCAAATGAATGTGAAAGTATTTTGTGGAGAGATTGACGAAATTGCAGTAACGCTAAGTGTGTTAAAATGTTTGGAAAAATGTCAAAGTCGGTACGCACGACTACAAAACAGCCTAATTAATACAGTTTGAGCCATGCAATTGTGATGAAATGTGTTATATATATTAACGGCAAGATGAGTGTGTCTGCAACTGCTTGAGTGAGGAAATGACTATCCCGGATGGAAATATGATATCTGATACTACGTAAATTGGTTGACGTAAAACGAAATTCACGTTTAGTTGGTCTCACGGGGGCGGGTGCTATACATAGTTCACGAAGAAGGGTTACGCTGGTTAACCGGAAGCGTATAGCCAGAGCTATTAGATATGAGCTGGGGCACTCCCCCTGTGGAACCAATCGCGCACAGATCCCGTTCAATCTCGGACGTCTTATTGTATAGTACGGTATCTGTTTTAAGTTTGTATACCATCCGTGTGAGGGCACTGTGTGTTTAAGGGCCCCAGCTTGTTTAAGAGCCACAGCTTGTTTAAGGGCCCCGGCTCTGGTATAGCCCGGTTTATGTCAAAGTTTCTTTATAAATGCCGCATGCGACCCGAGGACAGAATTACGTCATTGTACCTCACCGTGCCGTTGGTGTTAATCATTGATGTATCCAAAATAAAATAAGAAATGCATGTGATTCCGTCAATCTTTCCCTTGCCGCATATGTTGATAACGGTTATATACGTTAATTGCATTGCATAGGATATTTCCGAGTACAGATGTCACTTTAAAGCAACTTCTTAGTATGCCATACAACAACAAAAATATTTTGAAAATCCAAGACGGGATGCATGAACGCACACGTATTCAGCATCCATTGATCCAATGTTGAAGGCTTGACGAAGCGCTTGCTAGGCAACAGATCACGTGATGGATAGGTCAACTGGGTTTCCTAGCTGAACGTCGCCCGCACGTAACCGCTAGCCGGAGGCGTCATGGCACGAGTGTAGTCGACATTTAGTTCAACCTTTTTGTAGAAGTTTAATCTTCATGCGTGCCAATGCTAAGTTTGTCACACCTGTAACGTAAGACTGATAGCAGAATTCCGGAAGTTCCGCTCACAGTCCTGTGCGAATGTCTATATCCGTTTGTTTGGCGCGCATGCTCAAAACGAGCTCTCCGTACAATCTGGGATATATTATTCACTTCTACGAAATAATGTACTACATTTTCTTTCGCTACCGAGGAATGGTGGGGTCAAAGGTCGATAAATTATCGCCGTATCTTCTCGCGAGAGTTCACCTACAGTATGCCTTGTATAACAAATCTGTCTCCTGATTTTGGTTAGATTAACATCAAGTCATGCTGTATGAATTTAACTTACTTTGGAGCATCTCTTTTGAAACGTACCGCGTTTCGGCCAACCAGCTATAGGCAG
>OZ024865.1:35005437-35015437 GCA_964017155.1 Oasisia sp. SBJ-2009
CGAAGTCTGCGTCGGCAGACACCGCGAACAGACACAACGTTCGCCCGGTGCAAATTAGCTGCGGCTACGGCAGTTTGCTCTGTGGTCAAAGCCCGCGCTAATGCCCCGGTCTGACGTCCGAGCGAGGGTTTTATTGCGAGGGTTGACGAGCGGTCAACTACTCACGGGATATCAACCGGCACGCACTCGCGATAAGCCGGGTCGAGAACACGATAGCGCTAGAGCCGTGGTAGACTGGGATATGAACAGCCGCGATATCTTCCCTGCTGCCGCTTCGGGTGCCCGCGATGAAGTGGTTGCGGTCGGGCCGATGCAGCGCCAGCGAACTCCACACCACGGACGCTGATGGGGACGGGTAATTTTATTTCTGTCAACGCAGCGGGTAATTAGCATAAATGGGCGGGGTGAAGAGGTTGACGTGATGAATATGTATGACGTCTGCGAAAGAGTCCGTTTGATTCGAGCGTTTGTTTGAATGTAAACACTGATGGTGATTCAGCGTAGATATTTGTATGGCAATCTTGTATTGCTTTGTTGTCATCGTCGTCACACCTCGACCTACAGGAAGGGGACCGTCACGAGACGACAACTGACAGTCACGAAGACGACGACACATGTCTTTGTTTCTGTTGTCACAGGTCACGACAGAGAGGTAGAAGAACGTCACGAGACGACAGCTCGCAGTCACGAAGACGACGATACGTTCGTGTCTGTGTTAGCGCCGCGCACGACTCAGCGTGCCTTGTGGTGTGGCGCTGTCGCGCTTACATTTTACGATTTATGTTTCTGCGCATGCGCGATAAATGTAAAATCATCAATGTGCAGCGAAACGTCAAAGCATTTTAGGTATAATTGCCACGGGCTGTTTGTTAACTCTCATGTGATGTTTACTGCGAAGAGTTGCTTAAAATGTTGTTCAATACATACAAATATTACGTTTGTTTAAATCACTGTCACGGATTATACGGCACTACAGTCACGTGATTTGCGCTTGCTATCAAAACATGCCTCAAAACATGCCTTGTGTTAATTTGCGACAAATAACTTTGCCGAGAGGTTATATACATCTTAACGAACAGCCCGTGGTATTTATACCAAACATGCTTTGTCGTTTCGCTACACATTAGTGATTTTACATTTATCGCGCACGCGCAGAAACGTCAATCGGAATGTTTATAACGCCGGAAAAATGTATGCGCTACAGCGCCAATGTTTGTGTCCCACAATCTCACTTAATTTAGTCATACCCATGCCCTAACATACCTGCCTGCATGAGTTTAAAAAACCCACCTATTATAAACCTCATGACCAAAGTATTATATTTTTAAAGAACACCCTATTAATTACGATGACCCCAACTGGTTTAATTGCATCGTCTCGAGCCAGGGTGCGCTGATGCTGATTACATCACACCAGTCATCACTACCCTGGCACATCCCTTTGCAAAACTCCTCTTAAGCTCAGCCAATGAAATCGCTCACGAGGGGTGTGGCCAGTCTCCGGTCGTGTAGCATAACTTTGGGTGATTTCAGCCACACGGTGATCGCGTTACACGCTAGCTTTGGGATATAGAAGTAACTGTTCGAATACGTACAACTGCTCATACAGCTGCGCGTGTGATTGTTTATCCGTATTCAAATTGAGGTGGGTATTTGCGCTATTCTCACGGGTGAAACAGTCACAACTGGCGAATTCAATAAACTAGTTCGACTCGGATAAACAAACACTTCTCGCAGTGGATCTGCCAGGGCTAGTCTGTGTGGCTAATATGGTTAAAACGGCCAGCATGCTTGACTAAGAGTTGAGTCATATCACTTGCGTAACTGGCACAAGCTCCAATAGGAGGAGCTTCTTTCCACCCATGGTGCATACTACTCTCGCTTAACCGACTGTCGGTCGGCCGCGGAACTACGTCGAGAAGACAGTCTGGTGAGTCTCCCGGGTTTTAAATACTTATCCGCGTGATCTATACAATGCTGCCACCTCACGGACACTGCCGTAAATTATATTTTTTATAAACAACTGCAAATTTGTATTTCTATTTATTTTGTGTTAATGTAAGTTTAATTTTGAATAGTTTTTAGAATACAGCATTATTTGATAAAAAGATATCCTTTTTATTTCATAGTTGGCCTGAGAGCCAATCAGCGTCTCTACCCTAATCTGGGGTAAGGCCGCCCTGGCGGCTCGAAAATGCAGTCCCATATTTTCCCCAGGCGGTGTGAGGGGCTTAAAAGTGCTGCCACCTAACGGAGCCTGGGTAACCGAGGCTAGGTGCAGACCTGATGTCACTGTGTTCCAAAGTATTTTCAACCTGGCTCCATCATTAAACGTAGCCCCAGCACAAGCCATAACCATTATTGCACATAAACCCAACTATATACAGTTATGTGTAGACGACTAGATTAGTAGTGTAGTCCTCGCCATAAGAATGTACTCAAACAGAGGCGCCACATGGCGGACTGAGAACGAGACAAATATTACCATAGCCTCAATTATCCGTGCCTTGTGGTGTGGCGCTACTGTTTGTATCCAACATTGGAATTTTTATGGGATTATTATGGCGATCCATGTCAAGTCCCATTATTTCACGTCCTTTTGAACTGTCCACTTCCGTGTTTCCTTCGTTTAACCGTGTCTTTGTGGATACAACTAGACTGGATTTAATTTAATAAATGTAAGAGGCATATAATATATATATATATATATATATATATATATATATATATATATATATATATATATATATATATATATATATATATATATATATATATATATATATATATATATATATGGTTGAAAGTCACGAAAACGTCGCCAGTCAGGTTTAGAAATTGAGAAAATCTTTTTTTTATGTATTTGAAAATAATTACCTTCATGCTAAAGTACATACGTACAGCTTTATGAAACAATCAATTTCATCATCCAAGCTATCTATGGTTTTTTGCACCACCTCGTCAAACAGTGATGATATTTTCGCCATTTTGTCCAATGTATCCTACGTTGTCCGCCACCTTGTCGTACTAAATATGCGTGGATATACTTTAAAATAACAATTAATTAATGAACAATTCGTGTAATGCAAGCTGATATCATGGTTATGAAGTATGTAGAACGGATTCAGGTTCAGATTATTTTTAATATGACATTTCTTTTTTGCAAAATGTGAGCTTGTTTTGAAGATGCAGAAAAATGTGTAGTTGCAAAAGTTGACCGTTTTCCAAAAGCCACAATTATTGAATCAAGTAGGCCACGTAAATGCTTTTGGTACGATGTCTTGCATTGGGATCTTGTCTTCAACTGCATCAAAATAGTCATCGTCTGAACAAACTATGTGGTAGCTGGCGTAGCTTTCCCCAAAGGACGCCCGTGGATAACGTAGAATACAAACATTTCTGATTGTTCATGCGCAATATATATACGTTTTACATTATGTAATATTATGAAAACATAATGGATTTTGGGGCTAGTTAAATATATAATACCTTGATATGATTGTTATTAAAATGGTTCAGACATATGTGTTAAATACATGCGTAATGAATGACATTAAGCAACTAAATCGTGATAGTGTATTCATTAAATCATCAACAACGATACAGTGCACAATATATTATATCACCTAACACTTATTTTGACATCTGGAGCATTTATGGAAACATCAACAACTGAAATGTCTTGATGAAGGAGCGTAATTATCATGACAAATTAAAGTATACACTGCAGCATGTGGATAACGTAGAATACATGCGAATGTAATAATTTCTTATCATTGATCTATTGAAAGATACTGTTAAATATAAGATTACCTGAACACATACTCAACATGTTACAACATATTGCAGCACATGTGTAACGTTTCATAGCACATGTAGACGTATTCATGTTTCAGCAATCATATTTGCTGATAACGTAGAATACAAACTAATGTTGTGCATTTTGGCAGCATTTTAACATTAGACAGGGATACAACTGTTGTGTTATTACAAGACCACACTGTTGTCGTATATGACAGAAGAAATAGCAGTGATCTGGTCATTCGTTGTTTTGCTAAATGAGTTTAGTTAACTTGATTAACGTTGAATACAAATGACGCAGAATACAAGATTGGATAACCACCTATCAGTTCAGGTGAAATACGATCTTAGCATATAATGGACATTACCTGAATACATGTTGTGACCTCCCTGTTGGAGCAGGTGGGGCTAATGTTGTCAAGTTGTCCTTACCAATTACCCATAGATCTTCAGGACGTGGTTCTACTGTAACAACCTAAGACATTATAAACCTGTTATCATCTTCTCGTTCTTTGTGCAAGAATGCTACACCATTAGCTAGCTACCATTTTGTTTTCCAGATTTCTGATTTAAAAGAATTGCAAGTGATAGCTTAATTTTGCATACAAAAATAACCAAGTCTAAGTGGAATTATGCGGTAGTAATCTCTCATTGTGAAGGAAATCTCACTAGTTTACCTTTGGTTTTTGCAAATTGGGTGTCAGACCCGCAACAAAACCACTTTCGTTTGAATCTGGCCCAAACGTTGCCGTAAGAACGCCATGGAATGTGTTACAATGCTTCCTTCCCCGCGATAACGTAGAATACAGGATAACGTAAAATACATCATTTCATATTACTGAACCATATGTAATTAAATTAGGTATGTATATCATGCACAATTTTTATTTCACAAATTAAACAAGGCAATCTCATATAGTATACCTTGAATGTAAATTTGGGAAAGAAAACACTATCATTATGAATGGAATCTAGCTAGTACAATGTTTCATTTGTTTGTCATGCATGCATTGCTAAATACAAACTTATCTTTGGTTTTGCAAATTGTGTGTTAGACCCGCAGCAGAACCACTTTTGTTTTAATCTGGCCTAAACGTTGTCATAAGAACGCCATGAAATGTGTTACAATGCTTCCTTCCCCGTGATAACGTAAAATACCGGATAACGTGAAATACATCATTTGGTATTACTGGACCATATGTAATTAAATTAGGTATGTATATCATGCACAACTTTTATTTCACAAAATAAATAAGTTAATCTCGTATAGTATACCTTGAAAATAAACTCTGAAAACAAAATTATTTCATTTTGAAGGGAATCTGGCTAGTACAATATTACATTTGTTTGTCATGCATGTATTGCTAAATACAAACTTATCTTTGGTTTTGCAAATTGTGTGTTAGACTCGCAGCAGAACCACTTTCGTTTGGATCTGGCTTAAACTTTGCCATAAGAACAGTATGGAATGTGTTATTATGCTTCCTTCCCCGCGATAACGTAGAATACCGGATAACGTAAAATACACCATTTGATATTATCGAACCATACATGATTAAATTAGGTCTCTATATTATGCACAACTTGCAGTTCACAAAGGGAACAAGGTACCCTTATATATTATACCTTGATTGTATACTGGGGAAAGCATGTATATGATGAAAGTGGATAACGTAGAATACATTCTTAACGAGGACGCTGTTTTTCTGCCACTTTGATGTCTTCTGACGATCAGAAAAGTTGACTATGCTCATAGCTTATGATTTTAGGTAACAACCCCATGTATATGTGTTAAGCAGACATACTTTCCAAACAGATAGCACTTCATTGGTACACAGTTATGATGTATATTATGCGGATAACGTAAAATACATAAATTTTGTGGACAAGTTATATACCTGGGTAAGGTAAGGAAAATAGATGCGAATATTTTAGAGAACATCATAAAATAATAGGTATGTATTCATAGAATGAAATAATACATGTAGTTAAGCAGCTAACAGTTACAAAATATTATAAATACCATCCTTTTTAATACTTCCCTTTGCTGTGGACAAGCCAAAATGGGATTTGTGTGTGTGTGTTTCATAGCCACAAACACATATAAATTATCATACCACCATGAAAACACAACTATCGCAAGAAAGAGCAAGCCGAGCTCCTTTTGACTACGCTATTTATATTCCTAGTAAAGCCATACCACTCATTTTATAGACAAAAGACACAATATTTGCTACTGGCGACGTTTTCGTGACTTTCAACCATATATATATATATATATATATATATATATATATATATATATATATATATATACATACATACATACATACAAAAACACATGTATCTATGTATATATTATATATAGTACAAATTATGTGTGTGTGTGTAGGTGTGTGTGTGTGTGTGTGTGTGCGTGTGTGCGTGTGCGTGCGTGCGTGCGTGCGTGCGTGCGTGCGTGCGTGCGTGCGTGCGTGCGTGCGTGTGTGTGTGTGTGTGTGTGTGTGTGTGTGTGTGTGCTGCATCCTATAGTTGGACAAAATAGACCCGGACGATAAGAAGTCATTTATGAGGACTCGTGACGATGCTGGTCGTCGGTTGTAGAAATGGCAACATTCTGACCTGATTTCAGTAGCCAGGTAAAAGTTATCAGTCGACCACATTACATGAAACAGTACCAGATTTGCACAGATAAACAAAATATTTTAGAGATGAACAGAATTACCACGGACAGAAATCTATATATCTGTGTGATCTATATTTGCTACCGGCTGAATTAAAAAAAACCTGTGTACTCTCACTCTTTATGGATATTTAAAGAATTTGCACCATTTTCAAGGCAAACTATCTAGGGGTGGGTCAGATTTTAGAACGTGGGATGGGTCAGTTTTCAGCTAGTGCACAACGTTTTGCCAATACTATGTCTTGCTAATATTTAGAAATAGAGAAATAAATGTATTTGCATATAATTGGTAGATGGATTATATTCTGGTCCATAGGGGTTTAGAGCAATTTAGGTTTCAAATCACAGTGTGATCCACAATTTCTTGGGCCCGCTCCATCATAAATAATAACCATACCCTTATTATAATTAAATTACCCATATACAGTCTTCCTTTCCTGTTCATATGTTAAACAAAGTAGAAGTTCAGCCTCCACCGATAAGTTCTCTACTTTCTTCTTTTACTCCAGCTACTGCTGAGGAAGTAAGGCAAATTATTATGTCTTCTCCAAATAAATTTTGTGATCTAGATCCAATGCCAACTGTATTGTTGAAAGCATGCATTGACACCTTACTTGGTACTATAACAAATATTGTAAATGTGTCACTGAGGACAGGTATTTTTCCTGATGATTTTAAACAGGCGCATGTAAATCCACTACTTAAAAAGACAACTTTGTCGAAAGATAACTTGACAAATTATAGACCTGTTTCTAATTTGAGTTTCATATCTAAAATTCTTGAAAAGGTTGTAGCAAAACGCCTTGGATCTCACATTACTTCAAATAATTTGTCAAATGTATTCCAATCTGCATATAAGAAACTTCATTCTACAGAGACTGCTCTCTTAAAAGTGCATAACGACGTCACTCTAAATATGGACAATGGTAGAGTTACTGCACTCACCTTGCTTGATTTGTCAGCTGCTTTTGATACGATTAATCATTCTATTCTAATGGATCGTTTGTCTGTGTGGTATGGTGTGTCTGGTATAGCGTTAAGCTGGTTTAGATCATATCTGAGTGGTAGACACCAGAGAGTTAAGATTGGGGATTGTTTTTCGTCACCACTTAATATTTCGTGTGGTGTTCCTCATGGGTCAGTTTTGGGACCATTACTTTTTACACTGTATACTACTCCATTGAGTCTAGTGATTAATAGGCATCATTTGAGCCATCATCTTTATGCAGATGATACTCAAATTTATATATCATTATCCACTTCAGATGCAAGTAGTTCTTTACAGCAGCTTAGAACTTGTATTGATGACATTTTTTGCTGGATGACTGAGAGTAGATTGAAGCTGAATGCTGATAAAACTGAGTTTCTTATTATTGGTACACACCGGCAGCGTGACAAAATTAAGACTCTTTTTCCTATACCCTTACTTAATCAGCATGTTATGCCTGCAGTTTCGACTAGGAATTTGGGAGTAATTTTTGATGATAAATTAAATTTTAGAGAACACATTTCTCAAATTTGTCGAACATGTTTTTACCACATTCGTGATTTGCGGCGTATTCGTCGATATTTGCCTGTTTCTGTTGCAAAGACTATTGCAACTGCATTAGTTACTAGTAGATTAGACTATTGTAATTCACTTTTTCATAATATTGCTATTAAGGATATCACAAAACTACAACGTGTTCAAAATTGCTTAGCAAGGGTGGTGACTAGGTCTCCACGCTTTACTCCTTCTAAGCCGCTTCTAAAGTCTCTGCATTGGCTGCCTGTCCAATATCGTATAATGTTTAAGATGTGTACCATTACTTACCAGGCACTTTCTTCTAAGCAGCCATCGTATTTACATACTTTACTTACTCCTATAAGAAAACCTATTCAACTTCGGTCATCTACTTCTGATTTACTCTTTGTACCAAAGGTCAATACTAATATGGGGACCAGGGCTTTTGCTGTGGGTGCGCCTACTCTATGGAATATGCTTCCTTCTAGCGTGAAATCAGTTGAAAATATTGCTAAATTCCGTCGTCATTTAAAAACATATCTGTACAATCTGGCCTATCCACCATAGCTCCCTGGCGCATCAATCAATCTGATGACAACTTGATTTGTTTACCGACTATGAGATCGATTAATCCTTTTTGTTTTGATGCGCCTCTGAGCTTGGTTTCTAAGGATATAGGCGCAATAGAACTAATTATTATTATTATAAGTCAATCTAAAGAAATTATGACATTTCATAATATCGTATATTAAGGCCTGTCTACATAAAAATAAAATAAAAACAGTTGAGAGAATTCATAAATGTAGGAATCATCCATAAAATATATCACCTGTGGAAGAGTCTGTTGGCAAGTGTGATGAGGCATTACCTGGGGGTGTGATGTGATCCCTTTATAAGCACTGCATTTACAGATGTTTTTTGAAATGTTGAATCATTGACCTTTCAATATCATGCAGATACAGTGTCAATTGTTTGGCATTTTTTAAAATAGATTTTTAAAAAATCCAAGAAAAAACAGAAATACATTATTGTTTTGTAGGACTTTACTGACTTAAATAACTTGACAATAAGAATCATTGACCTTTCAATATCAGGCAGACATTGTGTTAATTGTTTGGCAGTTTTTGAAATAAATTTCAAAACATTTCCAAGAAAAACCAGAAATATATTATTGTTTTGTAGGACTTTTAGTGACTTTAATAACATGACAATAATTTATTGATGTGTGTGTTATATGCATAAACTTCTTGTTTTTCTGGTCGTTATATGTGCAGGAGTGTGGTGCAGATTTGTCAACATGAACATAACCTTAAGGATGTTTATGGCAGCATTATAAAGTGAGAAAAAGACTTGATATTAAAAGGTTAAGCAGAATGCGAAAATTTATGAACTAAAAATATGGACAAACAGCAGCCACATTTTGGTAAGATAAGAAATAGACTGTGGTTCAATTAATCACTATCCTGGCTGCAACCTTTAAACATTGTTGTAGTGAAAATGTACGATATTAAGAACGATCAATTTCAACACATGTGAAACAGTAACATTTTAATACACCAAATGTTTTGTTTACATGTTTGATATGGCTTCATAAATATCAACAAATACTACATTCACACTAATGATAAGAATGACTGTTCACAGATGCTGCCCGTTTTCTCAGAAATTCTTTAAATAAATCTTACTTCATACTGAATAATATTTCAACATAACAATAAAACATTTGTCATAATTTTGCAGACATCAATTCACACACACACCAACTCAAGGCATCGAGAAAGTGTGAGAAAAAATTACATATCTACATTAACGCCAGAATGAAAATAAAAAATGCCACATTTGCAAGTACAAAACATGGAAATTGAGCATTTCTTACATTCACCTAGATTTCATACGAGTTGCTATAGCAACAAGGCTAAGGCTGCCCCGACGGCAGCATCGGCGTCCGAACCCTCGGAAAGAACCAGCGGTAATTTGTAAAGGGCTTCGATCTCGGTTGACAATATTGAGTTC
>OZ024865.1:35020437-35025437 GCA_964017155.1 Oasisia sp. SBJ-2009
ACTTTTCTTACTGGACTCGAAACAACAGAAAAGTGGATACAAAATGTGTGCGAAACAAACAAAAAATGTAATCGCGGTGGACCTTTAAATGACAGAACTTCAGCAGGTCAATTCTGTAACCTTCCTTTTTTCAATTTGTGCCATTTCCTGGTTCGATCTTTAAAAAATTCATAATTACTGCTTAGCAAATGGAGGACATAATTATCTGTTTTTCTCAGTGCAATGAAACAAAACAGGAGAACCTTTAGATGACAACATCTGGAGGACCTTTAGATGACAACATCTGGATGACCTTTAGATGACCACATCAGCAGATCTGTGACCTTTCCGTCTACTGATCACATGACCTTAGTGTCTAAACACGGACATAGTCTGCACTTGGATGTGCATGACAGAATATTTAAGGTGACCAGAGCAGGACTTGACGGCATGACGGGGACATGACAGGGGGAGAATCCAACCACTCTGGAAAATCAATACTGGCCGCTATCTAATGACAAGTTATTGAGCAAGCGCACTCTTGCTCAGCTCACCTGAACATAATGGTCTAAATGACACACGTAATATGGACGGCCAGGTAATGCTCCCGGCTAATTAGTCTAGCAGTGGATAAACCACTGCCTAAAACTAGTCTTCTCTTGCAGCTGGCAGCCGGGTGGCTTTGATACGGCTAATTACAGTATTGTGAAAGAAGCAGAGTAGCTAAATGAACACCGCTAAAGGTGCACTACCGACAGGCTGTAAGGAGTGTTAATGAGACAATACAATCAACCATGAAACTATCAGATATGTGGTAAGACACAAAAGATTCCAATGGTTTGAGCAAGTATGTTTGAGCAAGTAATTGTTAGACAAAGTTTCAAGCAACATTTTGATGGACATGACTAGGAAGAGCATTGAACAGATGAAGAAGATAGTAGAGCAAACATTTGACAAGATTTCCACTGTGGATCGCAGCTATGTATAAAGTATTAATGTATCACAACACTATATTTTATGTAAACCTTTATTGTGTGTGTGTATGTGTGTGTGTTTGTGTGTGTGTGTATGCACATGCGTGTGTGCGTGCTTGTGTGCATGTGTGTGTGTATATATTATTATATGTATGTTTGTAAGAGTGGGTGATGATGGTTCACTGAAAATACTACTACTACTACTACTACTACTACAACTACAACTACAACTACTACTACTACTACCACTACCACTACCACTACCACTACTACTACTACTACATTAAACTGAGATTTAACTAAACATTCCTTGCTACGTGGTATACATTAAAATGTTTATCTTCATGTTTCTGAGACATTTTCCAGGGAATTCCACCTATATTTAGTAACATCATCATTAAATATCAGACTTTCTTCAATAATAACGTTTATTACACTCATTAATTAATTTATTTCTCTCTTCTCGTATCATTTAATCTCATTTATGACTAACTCCAATAAGAACCTCGAAGCCAACTAATTAATGCATTCCTTGTGTGGGCTTTGACTGATAGAGTTATTTTATTAGCCCCTAAATGGCCAATAATTCCAAGCCTGTAGTGCTATATTGGTCATCAATAAATCTGACATATATGGGACAAGTTAGAGATGAGAAATTCACAGAAACGTGGCCTTAACCGATCAACAGGGCCGAACAGGCTCAATATCTCAGAACAACATTCTCACTAAGAAATTACCTTTTACTTATTTTAAAGTCTGCTTATTTGCAGTTTATTTAACATTCCTTCAAACTCTTATGTTCTCATTTTGACACTAAGATAGGTTGATTTCACTTTGTCAAAACAATCTGCTGGAATATGTTATGCTTTGTTTAAAACAATGCCCTTTCATTGTTACACATGCCGAAACATTTCATCATGGTCAGAATAATTGTTACATAACATATATCTATTTATTATTTTACGAATGCTGCCACAAATTCCCCATAAAAGGACAACGCAGTGCTATTGTATTCCCCGGGTACATGTATTTATGGTTTCAGACACAACAAATATTATATATAGATTAGACTTTCATTATTTAGAAGTCAAATACATGCAGAGATTACTGTTGAGAATTATCTGCAGCCGAGCCCACAACCACCTGCTTCAGTCAGTCATATCTGTCCTGATGCAGATAAGCACACATTCTGTGACAGCCATATCTGGCAATGTGACTCTGCAGACTATAAATGCTGAGGGTTTACTACCTGGCGTGAGAAATGAAAACTGTCACTGCCACAGGCCATAAAAAGTAATTAAATGTCAGCGAGATGGAGATGTTCGGACTAGATTTTATTTTATCACCTCTCCCTCTGGTCCTAGTGCCATAGAAGTGGGGACAGGCCATATTTAGAATCAATCAACATCTATCACATGTTGATGCCTGGAAAAAGAGAAGCTTGCTCATGGTGTGTAATGTTTTATGAAGACTTAAGCTGCACTGGATGAGTGAATAACGATAATCATTTCCGCTCAGCTGCATCAGATTTTTATAATGCGCTATGATTTTCCTAATTGATGGTTCATTAATTTGGTATTTCATCAATTTTAATGATAAATTATTTTACAATCTCAAAAGAACTCCACGAAAACTATAAAATCTTCGACTTCAAAAATAGTAATGACACACTGTATAAAAGGGAAGTTGACAGACCATCATTTTACTTATTTCCATTAGCAGAAAGATGAAAACAGATATTGTTCCAAGCAGGAAGAATAAACATGCACGCATACATGCACGCATACATGCACGCATACATGCACGCATACACGCATGCACGCACGCATACATGCACACACACATGCACGCACGCACACATGCACGCACACATGCACACATGCACGCACACATGCACGCAAACACACATCTGTATCTACTCTGATGTTCCTCTGCACTCAACTGGAAAACTGCCAAATGCCAATGCGATGTTCACCGCATTAAGCAGAGGCAATTAAGCATTTGATAGGTGCAAATCCGGCCCATTTTATCGCCTTGAAGTGATGATAAGATTGCAGCAAAACTTCCCCGAAATGGACACCGGATGGAGAGATGAGGAGAGGCTGATGGAGGAGAGATGAAGATCAATCTGAATCAGCAAGTGTGACCTTGCTAGTCGAGATAAATATGAACCTGACCTTGGCATCTGTGGAAGACGATTACACCTGTCATGTTTGCCTCAATCCATTATCCAGGCCATCATTAATTTTGTAATTTACACCATTATAAATTGAGGTGCAGTACACATTACTGTTGAGAGATGATTAGCCTAGAGAGTGAGAGAGAAGAGAGGAGAGAGTGAGAGAGAGAGATAGAAAGAGAGAGTGAGAGAGAGAAAGAGAGAGATAGAAAGAGAGTGAGAGAGAGAGAGAGTGAGAGAGAGAAAGAGAGAGAGAGAGAAAGAGAGAGAGAGAGAAAGAGAGAGAAAGAGAGAGTGAGTGAGAGTGAGTGAGAGAGAGAAAGACAGAGTGAGAGAGAGAGAAAGAGAGAGAGAAAGAGATAGAGAGAGAGTCAGCAGCAGCAGCAGCAGCAGCAACAGCAGCAGCAGCAGCAGCAGCTGCAGCAGCTGCAGCAGCAGACCATAGCTTTATGCAGAGACCTGTCGACATGTCATTTGGACAGGCAAAATCCGATTTGGACAGATATAAATACCAGTGGGCGGGTGAGGAATGGGTAAAAAACGAATGAGCAACAAAGGTCACTAAAAATCAATGACTGTAAATGGGTGTCACATGTGTGTTTGTAGTTTATTTCTGGTCATAAAGCACATCTCAACTGGCTTGCATGTATATAAGTTAATATCCATGTGTCCACCAAAACAATAAGTGACTGGCAAAAATGTTATCCTGCATAAATCCCACATGTGCCTGTGTCTTTCAGAAGAGACAATAAAAGCCGGTGGTCCCTTCTATTTGGTGTCTTTGCCAGGGGAAGTAAAAGATCCCACATGTACCCTGTAGTGGACTCACAAATTCTCGTTGGACTTTAAATGCCCTGCAAAGGGCCCCGTCCAGTATCTGAGACGAGAAGAAGCAGACTGACCAGTCCTAGGGATGAGGAAAAGAGGGAGACCAGCAAAAGGATGGAGAGACAGTGTGAAGGGGGAGTTAAGTGGCTGAAACAAGAAGATGCATAAAACCGGAGAAGTGGCGATGACTTGTGCTCTGAGATTTTATGTTCCCTTTCATTTGGCACAGCAGCACCACGACTATGGAATGAATTATCTGTGAACATTCGTGCATCTGGAACATTATCTATGTTTAGAAAGTGTTTAAAGACATATCTTTTTATTAGACATGTCAATTAATTCAAATTGTTGTGAAATGACGGACACTGCTTTAGAATTTCTTTTTAGTGTTATACACGTTTTAATCAGTGTTTATGTTTTCGATTAATGTATAGATAATTTACATACACAGATTTAGTAAAGGTTTTAATGTTATATTTATTGATATAATTAACATAAATTATAAAGGTTTACTAGTGTACGTCTTAAAAAAAAAAATTTATTTGATTTATATTAATTGATATCATTTACATTTATAATTATTTATGAATATATTTATTATATGTCTTGTACAGCGCATCGATCCGCCATGCGGGAATTAGCACAATAGAAAAGACAGTATTATTATTAATTTCACTAATGTACATTCACTTTATTTTCCAATATTTCACACTTTTCCCTTCCTATGATCTGCGTGTACATCTTCATTCATCCTCTCGTGACTCCTCCCATCTGTCCATCACTTACCTGCATCCTCAGGTTGTTGTAGTCGGGCCAGGGTTGAGCACTGCAGGTCGCCAATGGCAACGCTGACAGGAGTGCCTTCTGGGATGCCATACCAGCATGCACCGGTGTGACCGGCCACGATTCCCGGGTCATGGACAGGTGGCAGCAGGTGTACGGGAAACTCGACCTCAGATAGACTGAAATGTAATTTGTACCAATTAAGTAGATATAAAACTATGTACACCCAGCAAACAACGACCCGTAATTTCACATGT